>JAVJIF010032246.1:0-306655 GCA_038442645.1 Agave tequilana | reverse complement strand
AATCAAGAAGGACTTTATAACTTTGTACATATAGTTGGCATTAGCAAATCACTAGAATTTGCCACTTGGTTGTACTTTTAGGTTTGAGAGACCAGGCTCTGATACCAACCTGTAACGCCCCGATCCCATGATACGGGGACGTCACTGCGACGCATATACGTAGGTCAGATGGTGCCCCCACGTATATACGCTAAGCATAAGTACAACAGTATCAGAGTACACACACACAGCGGGTATAATCATATGCCAACTTACAAATAGAAGTACAAAGTTGCACAAGTTATGATAAGCAAAATCGCTTTACAAGTGTCCGTTATCACAACCCCAGTCCAAAAAAACGATATACAATCAAAAATACAAAAGTGCTCACGTAAGGATGGAGATCCGTGAACCAAAAGAAGTGTCGGCAGGATAGATCTAGAGCTGGTCAGCGCTCTCTCCTAGGTAAGCCAAGTCCTCTGTGGAAGGCTCCACTTCGTTCCAAGCCTCAGAATCTGAATATGCAAATCCAAAGGGTCAAGACATAATACAACAAATAAAAGATAGCCAAGTGGCAAGGATCATGATAGAGATAATGAAATAGTACTAAGTAACATGCATGACAAGAGATGTAAACTAAGAAAGATAAAGTCATATGCAATAAATCTACAAATAATGTCTTATTATTATTACTTGCCTTACTGTGATATCTAGCTATGTGACCCAGCGTCCCAGAGCACATAGATCCATATCCTAGTGAAACAAGGTTGTTATTGGAAACAGCGGTTGTATCGACGAACTATGTTACAGTGGGTCCCGGTGCATGCCCGGGACCACGGCCCAGTATTGTTCCGTTGCTTGAAGACGGAACCTGCCGCTAGGCTAACAGGAGGGTCTTATGTATGCCCTTGTCATGACAGTAAACAGGAAAGGGAGGAAGCACTCCCCTCGGTCCCCTGGATACCGCAGGTAAGACCGGAAAATATAGTGCACAACCTAATACCACTGTAACACAACACATATCGATATTCCGCATATTCCCCCCCCCCCCCCTGTCCCATGTAGTTGGTATATTTTTATATAAAGGTCGGGTATATCATGCTTGGTGTTTGAGTGATAGCATGAAGGGGAGGTGATATTTCATATTTAACATGATATGGAATAGCAATATGTAACATGAGTCATGAAGCATAATAAAGCAGATCCATCAGGTAACAAGTCATGCAGTACAGGTATGAAGTATAAACAAGACTAAAACATCATACTATATCAGGGGAGTATCAAAAATCAAAAAGAAAGGAGTCTGAAATCTGTCCCAGAATTTGACCTGGCGGTCGACCTCCGGTCGACTGCCGGTCGACTGGGATTTACAAGGCGGTCGAGTTGCCGGTCGACTGCCGGTCGACCGTAAAATGCGTGAGCTCCAGGTTTTTGGGCCGGGCGACTGTCGGTCGACTGGTCCACCCTAATTCCCTAAGCCGGTCGAGTGGTCGGTCGACTGCCGGTCGACCGCCAACTCAAATTGTGCACGCTGTGCACGTCGGTAGAGTGATCGGTCGACTGCCCGGTCGACCGATCCTCTGAAATCTGCTGCTGTTAAGGCAGAAAAATCAGATTTCACCTTGGTTGGTTTCTATCAGTCTAAAAATAGGATTTTTGTGGCACTAGAGGACCTGATCTACTACTACAAGTACACCAGAACAGGGCCTAGCTTTGGTGTGTGATATATTGACATGAGAGGTTGGATTTGAGCTTAGATGACCTAAAAATTGGATTTTTATGTTATAGGTGTACATGGATCTCTACCCTAAGCATGTGGAGTGTTAACTAGGTCTTGGTGAGTAAGAAACTCACTAGGATAGGGTTGGATTTGAGTCTTGATCCAAGGTAGAGAAGATGGCTCCAATCCACCTTGATGTTGAAGCTAGGGTTGAAGAATTCCCCTTGGTGTTGCCTTGGGAGGAGATGGTTGAAATTGAGCTCCTTGATGAAGCCTTGGTTGAAGCCCTAGAGATCTTGAGGTGGAGTGAAGAGATTGGGTTTCTTGGAGCTAGGGTTTGTGAGGAAGAAGGAGATCTTGGAGAGTTTCTTCTCTTGTGAAGAAATGAAGGAGAAAGGGGAAAATTTGCAAATGAATTGAAATTATAGTTTGGGATCTTTGCAAAGAGGTTGGGATTATGATGGAAGTGGAGGGTTTTCTTGCAAAAATGTGGGGGTGAGGTGTCCCCTCTTGGACACATGGCCGCCATGGGGAGGAGAGGGAGTTAGTGGGGTTAGGTGAAGTGTGAGTGGGAAATGAGGTGGCACATGAGGTGGAAAAGGAATTTTGCAAATTTGGAAAAATGTCCGAATTCAAGTATCTCGGAATGGTCTGAAATTTTTACCAAAATCAAGAAAAATATTTGAAGACCATGGTGAAATTCGTTGAAGAAATACTGTATAGATTTTTATTAAAAATCCCGGAATCAGTTATTTACCGAATCCGAAAGTTTTCATAAATTTATAAATTTCTCAGAAAAAGAGTATAAGCAGGAAATATGATTCTAAGCAATAAAGTCTAAAGGACTTTCTAAAAATTCCTAACAGTTTGGAAGATAAAAATTCGGAAATCGGTCAGCGATACTGGCCGACACAGGTCTTGAAGAAATTCATTTTAATTCCAGAAAATTCCAGAAAATCACATAAAATCTAAAATATTAGAAATGATATTTGAAATTAAAATCGGTCAAATACGGAAGGTACATCGGAAAATACGGTCAAAGGACTGAATACGTAACTAGGCACGTATTCCGGGAGAGGGGTATTACAATCTACCCACCTTACAAAAATTTCGTCCCCGAAATTTCATAAGGTGAAAGATAACAGGAAAAGCAACAGATAGATATGGATACAAGGAAAGATAACGGTAAGGAAGAGTAGGAGAAAAGAGTCTTACCCAATCAAGATGTGAAAAGTTGAGGATAACGCTCCCGGATAACGTCCTCACGCTCCCAAGTGGCCTCTCCTGGCGCATGCCTGTCCCAAGACACCAATACTAATGGAATAGCTCTGTTCTTCAGTGTCTTGACACTCCTGTCCAGAATGGCCAACGGCTGCTCTTGGTATGATAAATCAGGTTGTAACTCCAGCTCAATGATCCAGAATATGGCTGTCATCCCTGACATACTTCCTCAACTGAGATACGTGGAAGACATTATGCACCCCGTCCAAAGATGGCGGCAATGCCAATCTATAGGACACATCTCCCACACACGATCTAGGATCTCGAATGGCCAATATATCTCGGACTCAGCTTCCCACGTGTACCGAACCGGATCACTCCTCTGGTGGGTGATATCTTCAAGAACACATGATCCCGGTCTGAAACTCCAATGGCCTCCTCCGAGTGTCTGCCCAACTCTTCTGTCTACTCTGAGCAGCCCTGAGATGATCTCTGATAACCCTGACCTTCTCTGTCGTCTGTATCAGGATCTCTGGTCCCAAAAGACTCCTCTCACCGACTTCATCCCAACAAATCGGTGATCGGCACTCCTTCCATACAATGCCTCAAAAGGTGCCATCTTAATACTTGCCTGATAGCTGTTGTTATATGAAAACTCAGCCAAGTGAAGATGGTCCTCCCATGATCCTCCGAAGTCAATCATGCAAGCCCTCAACATATCTTCAAGGATCTGGATAGTCCTCTCAGATTGTCCGTCTGTCTGAGGATGATAAGAAGTACTGAATTTCAGACGAGTTCCCAGACTTTCTTGGAGACTCTCCCAGAAATGAGATCTGAATCTGGTGTCTCTATCTGACACAATACTAACTGGAACTCCATGCAGACGAACCACCTCCTTCATATACTTATCTGCCAGACCTCTGTCGACTGGCCTACCCTGAATGGTATGAAGTGAGCTGACTTGGTGAGGCGATCCACGATCACCACACCGCATTATTACCCTGGGACTCCGAGGCAATGCCGTCACAAAATCCATGGTGATGTGCTCCCACTTCCATTCGGGTATCGGCAAAGGTTGAAGAAGTCCAGCTGATCTCTGATGCTCGATCTTAATCTGCTGACAAACCAAGCACTTGGCAACAAACTGGGCTATCTCCCTCTTCATAGCATTCCACCAGAAGTGCCTCTTCAGGTCCTGATACATCTTGTTCCCTCCTGGATGTATAGAATAAGCTGAACTGTGCGCTTCTTCCAAAATCTTCTGTCTGACTTCTCCTGGGGAACACAAAGTCTATCTCCAAAACACAATGCACCATCTGGATGAATGCAAATATCCGACCTCAATCCAGCCTCCACCTGAGCTCTGAATGTCTGCAATCTGGGGTCCTCCTTCTGAGCTCCCTTGATCTCCTCTATCAATGATGACTGATCTGTAAAGCCATGAACTGCCGGCCTTATCACCTCCTCGCACTAACATCAAATCCAATCTGATGAATTCCTGAATCAACTCCCTCTGCTGCGTGAGGTGGACTAGCACTCTGTTCTCAGGCATCCTGCTCAGTGCATCCGGTACGGTATTGACTTTGCCTGGATGATACTGCAAGTCAATATCATAGTCCGCCATAAGCTCCAACCACCTCCTCTGCCTCATATTCAATCCTCCTTCTGTGAGAAAATATACTTGAGGCTCTTGTGATCTGTGTATATCAACACCTTGTCTCCAGAAGGTAGTGTCTCCAGATCTTCAAAGCAAATATCACAGCTGCCAACTCCAAGTCATGAGTTGGGTAATTCCTCTCATGAGGCTTCAACTGCCTAGATGCATATGCTATACATGATCATGTTGCATAAACACACACCCCAGGCCTTTACCTGATGCATCACAGAAAATGACCATCCCTCCTCTTCCTGAAGGAGTCCTCAAGATTGGAGCTGTGATAAGCCTCTGCTTCAGCTGCTCAAATGCTGCATCACAATCTTCTGTCCATAAGTATCTCTCCCTTTTCTGGTGAGCCTGGTCAACGGAGCTGCAAGTCTAGAGAAATCCTGGACAAAGCGCCTGTATATCCGGCTAGTCCAAGAAAGCTCTTTATCTCGGTCACGTCTTCGGAACTGGCCAATTCTGCACTGCCTGGACTTTACTAGGGTCAACTGCAATCCCTTCTGCTGAAACTATATGTCCAAGGAAAGCTATGCTGTCCAACCAGAATTCACACTTGCTCCTTTTGGCATGAAGCTGCTCCTGCTGAAGTGTCTGCAACACAATCCTCAAGTGCTCTGCATGCTCCTTATAACTCTTAGAATAGATCAGGATGTCATCTATAAATACAACTACAAAATGATCCAGGTAAGGGAGAACACTCGGTTCATCAAGTCCATGAGACTGCAGGGGCATTGTGACTCCGAAAGGCATAACTAGAAACTCATAGTGACCATATCGGGTCCTGAATGCCGTCTTCGGAACATCCTCCTTCTTCACCCTCAGCTGATGGTAACCCGACTGCAAATCTAACTTAGAAAATACACGGCTCCATGAAGCTGATCAATAAATCATCAATCCTGGGCAAGGGGTACTTGTTCTTGATGGTGACCTTGTTCAACTCCCTATAATCAATACAAAGCCTCTTACCACCATCCTTCTTATTCGCCAAGAGCACTGGAGCTCCCCATGGTGAAGTGCTTGGCCGATCAATCCTTGTCCGAATACTCCTGCAGTTGCTTCTTCAAGATCTCCAACTCCGTCGTGCCATCCTGTACGGAGCCTTAGATATAGGAGCTGTCCCTGGAACTGTATCAATGGAGAACTCCACTATCCTCTCCGGTGGAAGTCCTGAAATCTCAGCAAAGACTTCTGGAAATTCATCCCACACTGGCACTCCCTTCAGAACCTCCGAAGTGGTCATCTGAATCTTCTTCTTAGCAGGCTTCACCTCTCCACTAAACTGGAACTCCGGCTGATGCGGGATTCTGAAATTGATCTTCCTTCCTCTACAGTCAATCACTGCATAGTACTGACTGAGCCAAGCCATGCCTAAGATTACGTCGTACCCTTGGTGTCTAGTACGAGCATATCTATGGCCAAGATCTTCCACAAAGTTCCACTGGACAGTCAGCACAAACTCTAGAAGATAAACTACCCCATTCCCTGTACTTATCTCCCACTTGTGGTCTAAAGCCTTAACAGGTATGGAATGAACAGCCACAAAATGGTCGGAGATATAACAGTGGGATGCACCCGAATCGAAGAGAGCGAGAACAGGTATAGAATGAACTCTGATGTTACCTGTAATCACCTCCTCTGAAGCCTCAGCCTCCTCTGCTGTCAGGTTGTAGGCCTGACCTCTGCCACGCCCTGCTGCTGTCCGGGCTCCTCTCTGCACTGGGCGAGCAACATGCGGTGGAGGAAGGGGAAGAGCTCTCCTCATCACTGGTCCCTGGTGTCTCTGCCCAACTGGCCCTGGTAGTGCCCTCTGTACATTCTGCCCCTGAGGTGCCGGCAAGGTTTGGTTAGCAAATCCCATCCTCCTGTGCGGACAGGTCTCCACGGCATGGTCTCGTGCTCCACACACCAAACCACAATCCGTTTGCCCTCCGCAATTCTGCTGGGAGTGTCCTGGCTTCTGGCAGAAATTGCAGATAAGACCTGGTCGAGCCCCCTGGTAAGGAACTGCCCTGAATGGTTGCCTGGCCTGGACCTTCGCTGCTGGATGGTCCTCCTCTGCCCACCGGTACAAACGGCCTCTTCATGGCCTGGTTCTCTTGCTTCTTCTGAAACCCACGCTCCACCTCTCGAGCGATGGTGAGAACCTCAGCATAGGTCTTCAGCTGCTGGGCATCAGAAACATCTGGATCTCCATCTGTAAACCCTGCTGAAACCTGCTTGCCCTCTTCTCTTCATCTGACACCATGTAAGGGGCAAAGCGACTCAGCCTGAGGAATTCTGCAGCATACTCATCCACGGATCTGTTCCCCTGTTGAAGCCTGATGAATTGCTCCTCCATATCTTTCTGAGCAGTGGCGGGAAAGAACCTGCTATAAAAGCTCTTGGAGAACGTATCCCAAGAGATAGGTTCCTTCAAGCGAGCCCCTCTGCAAGCCACCAAGTCCTGGCTATGTCCTTCAGCTGGATCTTTGCAACCTCCACTTGGTTCTCCTTAGGCACCCTGGCAGCGATCAGCAGATCGGTGGTGTCTGTTAACCACTGTTCAGCCTCCAATGGTCTCTCGACTCCCGTGAATACGGCCGGTTGCAGCCGCCGGAAGTCTGACACGTTCCCAGGCCTTTGCTCCTTCGGAGCAGCCAACTCCTGCCTGAGGAGCTCAGTCTGCTGCTGCTGATTCTCCATCTGCTGTTGCTGGTTTCCCAGCATAGTCTGAATGATCCTCAGGACATCAGCACCCTCTCCTCCTAAGGGTCCATTCGGTACTTGCCCGACATTGTTGCGACCCGAACGTCTCTCCATACCGAAAGGGATAAGATCTGAAATTGGAAACAAGGGAAGGAGTTTAGGATACGAAGGAATTGATCAACGAAGGAATCAAGAAGGACTTTATAACTTTGTACATTATAGTTGGCATTAGCAAATCACTAGAATTTGCCACTTGGTTGTACTTTTAGGTTTGAGAGACCAGGCTCTGATACCAACCTGTAACGCCCCGATCCCAATGATACGGGGACGTCACTGCGACGCATATACGTAGGTCAGATGGTGCCCCCACGTATATACGCTAAGCATAAGTACAACAAGTATCAGAGTACAACACACACAGCGTGGTATAATCATATGCCAACTTACAAAATAGAAGTACAAAGTTGCACAAGTTATGATAAGCAAAATCGCTTTACAAGTGTCCGTTATCACAACCCAAGTCCAAAAGAACGATATACAATCAAAAATACAAAAGTGCTCACGTAAGGATGGAGATCCGTGAACCAAAAAGAAGTGTCGGGCAGGATAGATCTAGAGCTGGTCAGCCTGCTCTCCTAGGTAAGCCAAGTCCTCTGTGGAAGGCTCCACTTCGTTCCAAGCCTCAGAATCTGAATATGCAAATCCAAAGGTCAAGACATAATACAACAAATAAAAGATAGCCAAGTGGCAAGGATCATGAATAGAGATAATGAAATAGTACTAAGTAACAATGCATGACAAGAGATGTAAACTAAGAAAGATAAAGTCATATGCAATAAATCTACAAATAATGTCTTATTATTATTACTTGCCTTACTGTGATATCTAGCTATGTGACCCAGCGTCCCAGAGCACATAGATCCATATCCTAGTGAAACAAGGTTGTTATTGGAAACAGCGGTTGTATCGACGAACTATGTTTACAGTGGGTCCCGTGCATGCCCGGGACCACGGCCCAGTATTGTTCCGTTGCTTGAAGACGGAACCTGCCGCTAGGCTAACAGGAGGGTCTTATGTATGCCCTTGTCATGACAGTAAACAGGAAAGGGAGGAAGCACTCCCCTCGGTCCCCTGGAGTACCGCAGGTAAGACCGGAAAATATAGTGCACAACCTAATACCACTGTAAACACGAACACATATCGATATTCCGCATATTTCCCCCTGTCCCCATGTAAGTTGGTATATTTTATATAAAGGTCGGGTATATCATGCTTGGTGTTTGAGTGATAGCATGAAGGGGAGGTGATATTTCATATTTAACATGATATGGAATAGCAATATGTAACATGAGTCATGAAGCATAATAAAGCAAGATCCATCAGGTAACAAGTCATGCAGTACAGGTATGAAGTATAAACAAGACTAAAACATCATACATATATCAGGGGAGTATCAAAAATCAAAAAAGAAAGGAGTCTGAAATCTGTCCCAGAATTTGACCTGGCGGTCGACCTCCGGTCGACTGCCGGTCGACTGGGATTTACAAAGGCGGTCGAGTGCCGGTCGACTGCCGGTCGACCGTACAAAATGCGTGAGCTCCAGGTTTTTGGCCGGTCGACTGTCGGTCGACTGGTCCACCCTAATTCCCTAAGCCGGTCGAGTGGTCGGTCGACTGCCGGTCGACCGCCAACTCAAAATTGTGCACGCTGTGCACGTCGGTAGAGTGATCGGTCGACTGCCGGTCGACCGATCCTCTGAAATCTGCTGCTGTTAAGGCAGAAAAATCAGATTTCACCTTGGTTGGTTCTATCAGTCTAAAAATAGGATTTTTGTGGCACTAGAGGACCTGATCTACTACTACAAGTACACCAGAACAGGGCCTAGCTTTGGTGTGTGATATATTGACATGAGAGGTTGGATTTGAGCTTAGATGACCTAAAAATTGGATTTTTATGTTATAGGTGTACATGGATCTCTACCCTAAGCATGTAGAGTGTTAACTAGGTCTTGGTGAGTAAGAAACTCACTAGGATAGGTTGGATTTGAGTCTTGATCCAAGGTAGAGAAGATGGCTCCAATCCACACTTGATGTTGAAGCTAGGGTTGAAGAATTCCCTTGGTGTTGCCTTGGGAGGAGATGGTTGAAATTGAGCTCCCTTGATGAAGCCTTGGTTGAAGCCCTAGAGATCTTGAGGTGGAGGTGAAGAGATTGGGTTCTTGGAGCTAGGGTTTGTGAGGAAGAAGGAGATCTTGGAGAGTTTCTTCTCTTGTGAAGAAATGAAGGAGAAAGGGGAAAATTTGCAAATGAATTGAATTTATAGTTTTGGATCTTTGCAAAGAGGTTGGGATTATGATGGAAGTGGAGGGTTTTCTTGCAAAAATGTGGGGGTGAGGTGTCCCCTCTTGGACACATGGCCGGCCATGGGGAGGAGAGAGAGTTAGTGGGGTTAGGTGAAGTGTGAGTGGGAAATGAGGTGGCACATGAGGTGGAAAAGGAATTTTGCAAATTTGGAAAAATGCCCGAAATTCAAGTATCTCGGAATGGTCTGAAATTTTTACCAAAAATCAATAAAATATTTGAAGACTCATGGTGAAATTCGTTTGAAGAAATACTGTATAGATTTTTTATTAAAAATCCCGGAATCAGTTATTTACCGACTCCGAAAGAATTTTCATAAATTTATAAAATTCTCAGAAAAAGAGTATAAGCAGGAAATATGATTATAAGCAATAAAGTCTAAAGGACTTTCTAAAAATTCCTAACAGTTTGGAAGATAAAAATTCGGAAATCGGTCAGCGATACTGGCCGACACCGGTCTGAAGAAATTCATTTTAATTCCAGAAAATTCCAGAAAATCACATAAAATCTAAAATATTGGAAAATGATATTTGAAATTAAAATCGGTCAAATACGGAAGGTACATCGGAAAATACGGTCAAAGGACTGAATACGTAACTAGGCACGTATTCCGGGAGAGGGGTATTACAATTTCCTTAGGCTTTCTAATCCACCCATGTAACGAACTTAAAGTCGATGACTCCCAAACCGGTTGGCTTTAGGGCACCAGGTGAGAAAACACCCCGCGGACTCAAATTCGAGTGAACTAGACCCCAAAACTAAGGACTTTATTTTATTTACTCACCTTTAGGCATGAATACTTATGCTTCTTGAGGCACATGTATCAGCTTAATTGGTGATTTTTTTTTCTTTTTTTTTCTTTTTTTTATGAGGCACAAGGTCTTTGTCTTAGAGTCCTAGATATGCATTTGGTATGCACATTTCATTAAGGTAAATTAAGACTAACTATTTATTCAATTTCTCTTCTATACCTAAAATTTAAACAATTTATTTATTTTGACCAAGTTTTTAGAAATCCTAATCATGATTTTCCTAATCCTTAAAACTAACTTAGATTTCTTTCAAAAATAAGTCAAAATACTTCCTTTTTATAACATTTTTTTTCTATTTTTTTAATTTTTTTATTAGCAAATTTTGTTAGTATCTACTTATGTTAGTATGTTAGTAAAGCCCACCCCACACTTATCTCATGCATTGTCCTCAATGTATGAATGAATGCATATATGCATGAAACAGAACAAGGGAAGGCAGAAAATTACCTTAGGGGGTGGTTCCCGTGGTGGTCTAATTGGGCCAAGCGTTGCTACCCAATCAAGATAATGTAGTAGTTGGTGAAACCCACCAGAAATTTTCCTTACATAACCCACTAAAATATATGTATAATCATTTTTTAGAATTTCCACCCCATCAAATTTCCAAATTTCATAATAAATTTCAGAGTTAATTGTGTCAACCTTTTTGTCCCAAATGGAGTATGGAAAGATGAAATTATTGACTTGGACATTATAGGTGCGGGAACGAATACCGACTCAGGGAAGAAGCTCAAATCAAGTAAGGGCTCAGGAGTCGGGTTAAGTTCAGGAAGTGGGTCCAAATCAATAAGTTTAAGCTCAAGTCCACAATCATCTTCCCACAATGGCATGTGACTCAATGTTGGTGATTCAAGTTCAGGAATGATAGGTGTGGGAATCAAAACTGACTCTAAAATATTACCTAATTCAGGTAACAGAACAGGAGTCAATAATGATTCAGGAATTTGAACTTGATCATAGATTTGAGAATCTAGGTCACATATCTCATTGGGTTCAATGTAATAAAAAGAACTTGCCAATTTATCCATAGGACTTTTAAAATTGCACAATTGGTCAAGTTCAATATGATCATTTGAAATGGGTGATTCAATTTCATTATGAATTGGAACAGGATCCAATGTTGACTCGGGAAAAATGAAATCAGATGGAGACACTGGAGTCATTATTGAATCAGAAAATAAAATTGAATCATCGAGTGGAAGATCATGATCATATTCATGCTCAAGTTCTATTTCAGGAAAGGAAAAACTTGCCAAATTATCAAGAATTGGAGTTTCGGCAAGTTCAAATGATGGCACTGAAATAGAATCTTGTTGTCCAAAGCAACTTGGTCGTCGGCTCTAACAGAATGGTCAACAATATCAGAAATGGCCGAACGGTGAGAACGTAAGGATTGAACCATCAAATCTATGTCACGATCACGGGCTAATCTAGCCTGAGTCATGGCAGCAAGCATCCTTTCATAGTCGATAGGTGCATCATGTTCTGATTGGACTTGAAAATAGGAAGGGTAATCGTGATGAAATTGTGAGTCGGTGGACTCACGCATAATCATTTCTCCGATTGATGGTAATTGTTGCTTGGACTCATGCATACTTATCATTTCCCCGATAGATGGTAATCTATTCTGAATGGGGGGATCTGAGTATGAATCATTGAAAGAATGTGGACTAGATGGATATGAAGGACAATTTGGTTGATAATTAGACTCGGGGGACTCGAACCCCATGAACTCTGTGACGAGTTGAAATTATTATGGAAATTATAGTCATAAGATGGGGGTGTGAGTTATATTCATTCGGATAAGACCATTCCGGCACACTAGATTGGTCAAAGTTATGATATGCCGGGTTGGTAATATCCGAATAATAGTTAGGTGTGTAATATGGATTAAAATTGGAATTATTATTATATGCCATATCACACCAACACAAACAAAACAAACAAATAAACAAACAAAAAAAATTCTAACCTAAGTTAGGGTAGACCTATGACCTAGACGACTCCTAACTGGTTAGACTGTCCACGGGAGGTAGGGTGCAGACTTTGACCACAAGTTAATCAGCCAGGTCAGGGCAAGAGTGGTGGGAGGTTTTCCGTCAAAGACGTTCCTTAATTAAATAACCACCAATCTTCGGGCTTTCGGCCCTCATCCCCTTCCTAGACACTGATTTGGCAAGAGTCAACTTCCAACACTGTTCCCCCTTAGGATAATCTCCTATTGAGTCCGAGATGTCCCTAGGGCAACGTCTACTAATTTTTAAGTTAAGCTTGGGTTAGTGAGTGCTTGAGATATGGTTTTTGGGCTAAGGAAGGGTGATGAAATCCCCACCTTATCTTGTTAATGGGTTATGCCCTTAAGATGAATTAGTGCAAGTGTACAAGATAAGAAGATAAGATTCACTCAAAGCAGAAAATCAACCAAGAGATGAGTCCTATTCTACATGCAATGCGTACGTACCTTGCTCTCCAGCACTCTTCAACAGTAAAATAAAGTAATTGAAAAGACACGTGCCTAATATGCAAACGTCTAATCAATTTTTATCTTTAACAACAAATTTTTTACTGTTGATTTAATTAGCAGTAAATAGGTATATCACAGAACAAAATAAACAGAGCAGTAAATAGAATTTACAATTTGCAGCAACCTGCAGAAAACCAAATTAGTAGTGAACTACTATTGCCGCAGAATTACGGCTTTTGCCGCAGATCTGCGGTAAATATGTAGGCCCTGGTGCTCTGCCTTCGAGGGCAGAGGCACTGGGTTGCTGTATGTCCTTGATGCTGCTCTGTTTCTGTTTCCTATTCTCCAAACCTGCAAACAGAAAAGAATAAAGAATTAGTTAAAAATTAAAATTTTGTTTTAGAGATAAACTTAATGTCCCTCCCCGGCAACGGCGCCAATTTGTTGACTGAATTTTCCTGCACACAAAAATATAGTATTTTAGAATATGATGTGCAAGTCTCAGTTCTAATCCGCGGAAGCAGGGCTATGCGGGTCGTGATCCTCAAGGAGGGACTGCGATGGAAGCGTTAAGCAAGTTATCTCTAAAAATTATCTTCTTATTATTAAGTAGTGGTATTTACAATGGGTGGTAGAAAAGAATATGGAGAAGTTGTGATTTAATCTACAAAAGAAAAGAAAAGAAAAGAATACTTACTTGAGTTTGGTTGAAGAAAAACGTGAAAACCTTACATGTTCTACCTTGCTTAGGAGGCATTCAATGCATAGATCATAAACTCGAGCCCGTCCTTGTGCACATTATATCGTCAAGCATATCAAGAACGAAGTGATGCGAAGCTTTGGAAGTGGAGAACGTTTTCATGAACTATCGTTGGCTCTCACGTAGCTTAGTTATACTTGTTTGGAATTCACTTGCATGTTCATCAATCAGCCACAAAGAGATCACAGAGAAAAGGAAATAGAAAACAAAAGGAAAAGTAAAAACAAGAATAATAAACAAAAGAAAAATATTACCTTTATTCATGAATACAATGGCCGAGAGAGGAAGATACATCGGTGTCACGCTCAATATAAACCTCTCTCTCTCTTGAAAATAAAAAGAAACCCTAATTACAAAACTAGAAGAAAGAACGAAACTAAACCCTAGCTTTTGGCCCTTTGCTGGACGCTGGACGCTCTGTACGTTGCACTGCAGGGGGTATTTATAGGTGCAGAAGGCCGAGGAGTCCTGGATGAACTTGCCCACAAAATCTGGGATTCTAACTCATCCACTTTGCCGCAATTCTGCGGCTTTTGCCGCCTTTTTGCGGCATTGTGGTGACGTCTGGCCACGCGCTTTGGCGCGTGGCCTCTCCTGTCCGTCCATGTGGGCTTTTGCTTCTGGAAGTGTGATCCTGGCTCTCCATCTTGGGATTTCGAGATAACTTAGTAATCAAATTACCTTGATCTCAAGTATCTCAAATCTTTTATCCACGAATTTCCTTCTTATCTTTGGCTTTTATGCTCATCCTGCAAGAGTTTAGGGTTGGGTAGAATTCTATCCTTCCCTCATCTTTAATAATTGCAACTTTAGCCCTTGTATATTTGCACTTTGACAATCTGATATTTGCACTTTGACTCTTGGGCTTCAAATATGGGCTTGGATCTGGGCTTTTGGGCTCTTTAAGCTTTATTTATTGTTAAAATAATAATTCGAGGCCTGCACACAATAAATTACAAATTATTAATGTGCAGAATTAAATGAATAAATATGAAAATGTGATGGTAATATGATGATAAAAATGCACTTTTCACTACCAATCAGCTTTATTATTATATTTTTTTTGAGTAAAATGAGGCGGCTCACGAAGATTCAAGCGAAGAAGCATTTCTGAAGTAGGCGGCTCAGGAGTAATTTCGGAGTAAGTTTGACAATTTTTGGGTTTGTTCCCCTCAAGCGATTTGATGAAGAAAAGAAGAAGAGGAAGGGGAAAACGGTTAAAGGAGCTACTTGACAGGAGTTGTCCTGCTCTAGAGAGAGGGATTGAATAGGTGTAGGGTGTATTGAACTGGTTTGATTCGAGGGGAGAAGGATGGAGAGCTGCAGCGGATTACAGCGGATCGGTGGACACTGGACTTCGCAGATTTGTATCACGACACCATGAAAATTTCAGTTTACTGGTGTTTTATTTTTTTCTTTTTTTGTGAAAGTTCAGATCTGTATATTCTACAATTTTGTAACCTTCTTGCATGGGATGTTCCAATAATAGCTATTAATGGAATGCGGGGGTCTGCGTGGCCTCACGATTTTTCTCAAAAAAAAAAGTACGCCTACTAAAGGCATCTCTAGTTTTCTTATGTAGAAAGACTAAAACTATTTAAACATTAACAAAAATAAATTTCGGATAAAGAAGAAGGAGAAGAATACTTATTTGTGTAATGACAAGATACCATTAGCTATGGTTCTTAGTTGTATATATATACACATATTGATCACATGTTTACATTGATTTAGGAAAAACAATAGGAAATATTGATTGAGAGAGAATGAGAAATACGTGGTGCATAATTTTCATGAGTCCCATGTGTTCCTTTTGTTGGCCCAAAGGCCATTAGCCCGATATTTTGATGATAACAAACCATATTTAGTTATGTGTTTAACAATCTTGTTTAAAAGAATTTCAGGTTAAAACAAGTTGATTTGACGGCTCCACAATCAAGACTCACAATTTGGACGCCGCTAAAGATTTGCATTCCCAAGCCTAGCACGGTAGAAAAGCTTCGGGATCAAAACATTGAAGAAAAGAATTCAAGATTTGTAATTTACTTTTAGTTTTAGATATTTTGTCAAAACCTAGATGATAGAAGTAGAATATTTGGGATTGTCACTCACACACACTTAGTATTGCTTCATGGCTTCAAAAGAATTTTTATATCAGAATTTCTAACTTAGTTTTTAGAAATACCATGTTTTGGAAAAACCGTTTTTAGAAAAACAGTTTATCAAAAAGGATTTTCACCAAAAATGATCTAACATGTTTGAGTGTTGATCTATGATCATACTCTTAGTTTTATTAGGTCTAGAACCTTATTTCCAAATCCTTAAACCAAAATGCTTTAAACTAAAATTTCCTTTTCTTTCTTTCCAGACTCTGTTTAAACAGATCTGACAGAGTCCGGTCGACCGACCCAGTCGACCGACGTGCATGGCTGTGCATGTGTGCACGTCGGCCGACCGCTCGGGTCGACCGGGCACTTGTCAGTACTCTCTGTTTATTTCGGTCGACCGAGTCGGCCGACCGTTTCCCCCAACGGTCAGAAATATGACCGTTGGCAGTCGACCGACCCGGTCGACCGGTAGCTGTCAGAAAGTCTGACAGACTCCAACAGCTCTATTTTCTGACAGATTTTGTTGGGATCTCACCCCGACGAATTTCTCTAGCTGTTTACCCTGTCTTTCATCCACTATAAATAGTGGGTCATTTCAACATGATAAGAGATAAGATTTATATGATTTGACAAGAGTTTTTAAGCAAGAAAATATTTCCAAGCTAAATCCTTAGTTCTCTTTTAGAAAAGATTTTCTCTCCAAAGCCAAAAATTCCCTACACCTTTTGAAGAAATCCTCTACTTCTCTCTAGTCTTTTGCACTACACAATCCCAAGTATTCATCTTCTTCATATTGGTTATAGGATTGTGCAAGTGAGCTTTTTGATCAAGTGTGATCAAGTTTTTCTTCAATTGAGAAGTTGTAGAGGCATCGGCCTCAAACGAGCGGGTGTGCTTCATAGTGTTACAGCGACACCGAGAGATAGGACAAGTGTGTCCTTGTATTGGAGATCCAGTGGGATCAACAATAGTGGAAATCCTTCAAGTGTGAAGGCAGGGACGTAGAGCGTGGCTCGAACCTCGAAACATATCCTCGTGTTTGTGTTTGCTCAAATTTCTCTAAACTCAATCTCTCTTTGTTACTTGCATTATTTATTGCTTTTATCTTGCAAGTGTTTTTAATTTGAGCTTATTGTTTTAAGTAGATTTAAATTCCGCATTATTGCTTTATTCCATATAGCCATCACCTATTCACCCCCCCTCTAGGTGATTTCAATTGGTATCAGAGCCAAACCCTTACACTTGGTTTAACCACCTTAGGGAGATCCTTGTATTTGGCTATATCATTTTGTTGCATTCTTCATTTGTTGTGCATCTTATTCATTATCCATGGCTTCAATTGATTTTTCTAGCATCAAGTCCCCACCCAAGTTTGATGGCTTGAACTTCCCTATTTGGAAGGTCAAGATGAACTTATTTCTTAAGTCCCTAGGAGTTAGAGTAGCTAGGGCCATAACCAAAGATTTTGTAGAACCTCTTACCGATGAGAGAACATGGTCCGAGGACACCACCAAGGACTATGAGGCCAATGCTAGGGCTCAATATGCTTTAACTCAAGCCCTTAATGAAGATGACCTTTCACGCATCATTAACTGTAAATCCGCATTTGAAGTGTGGAATGTTTTGATTGTGACTCATGAGGGAACGTCACAAGTCAAGAGGTCCAAAATTGACTTGCTTCGTTCTCAATATGAGAACTTTTACATGCTTGAGAATGAGAGCATTGATGACATGCTCACTCGTTTCACCAAAATAACAAATGCTTTATCTTCTTTAGGTGATGCGATCGATAATGACCAAAAGATTCGGAAGGTCATTAGAGCTCTTCCAAAGCTTAGGAAGTCAAGGCTACAACCCTCAAGGAGCTCAACGATCGGGAGGAGATGGACTTCTCCGGCTTCATCGGCAATCTCAAAACCCATGAGATGGAGATGAAGGTAAGAGAAGAAAGGGAGGCGCCGAAGAAGAAAGCTCTCGCTTTCAAAGCCACTCCAACCAACCATGACGAGGAGACTCATCGGAAGACTACGATGAGGACTTTGCCATGCTCATCCGGAAGGTGGGCAAAATGTTCTACAAGAAAGGGAGGCAAAGCAACTTCCGAAGGGGGAAACCTCAAGGAAGATTCGAAAGAAAAAGAGAGGAGCCGGGTCCTTGTTTTCATTGCAAGAAGATCGGACACCTCATTGCTGATTGCCCCGCTCTCCAAGCTACCACCTCCAAGAACGGCCCAAAGAAGAAGAAGGCTATGGTGGCCACGTGGGACGATACGGAGTCGGAATCCGAAGAGGAGAACGACGCCGCACACATGTGCTTCATGGCACATGAAGATGATGCTTCTAAGGTAAATCTCGACAACTCCATAGAAGATGATGAATTGACTATGGATGAATTAGCTCAATTTTTTGAAGAACTCCAACATAGATATGAGATTTCGCAATCTCATAATAAGAAATTAAAAAGAGAAAATGAATCTTTGAAGAATAAATTTGATCTTGTTTTAAAAAAGAAAAATAACTTAGAAAACTCTTTTGTAAAGATGAAAAAGGACTTTGAAAATTATAAAATATCTTCTAAAGGAAAAAGCCCATTTCAACTTGTAACAAAAATGAATTTATTGAGATCCAAAAACGAGTTGATGTTTTGGATTCAACACTTAAAAAATGTGCATTTGATTTAAATAAATTTGCTTCTAGGTTTCCCAAAGGAATAACTTGTTGGCCCAAGAGGTTACACTCTTCAATTGTTTTGTGTTTTGATGATGACAAACCAAATTAGAGCTATTTGGTACTAACAAGTTTGTTAAGATGAGTTTCAGGTTTTGTACCATGTTTAGAGACCATTTGCTTAGCTATTGCAAGAACTTCTAAGTTCCACCAAGTAAGGAAGGCAAATTGCACATCAAGGAAGGATCATAGAAGAGAAGGCACTAGCAAGGCATTGAATGGCTCAAAGACTTGAAGATAGCTCAAGAAGTCTTCATGTAATTTGTTTTTCAGTTTATAGTATGTTAAAGAATAGTGGATAGGTTTGAAGCTCTATCACACACGTTTTTGTGCACATGCTCATTCCAAAATAATTTCTTATAAATTATACAAAAATATTTTGCATACAAGTTTTTGCCTACAGATACATCTTTATATTTTATACTATTCCCTGTTCAAAAGTATTTTTGTTAAAATCAAAATCCTCTTTGTTTTCTTTCTTAAAATTGATTTTTGACCTGATCCGGTCGACCGGGGCAGTCGACCGAGTCTGTGTCAGTCTGGTCCGGTCGACCGGACCAGTCGACCGAAGTTCTGGCAGATGCACGTATCCATGTGCATGTCTGTCGTCGACCGGGGCGGTCGACCGGACTATTGTTTTTGCTCATAGGTTTTCTCGGTCGACCGGGTCGGTCGATCGCTAGCCTATAACGGTCGAATTTTGTACTACCGGTCGACCGGCCCAGTCGACCGATCTGACCGTTTGAACAGTAACGGGCAGATTTTTAAGAGCTGTTTATTTTGTCTTTTGTGTTTAAAAATTCGTTTAAGGATATATTTTGTTCTAATTACCTCCTAAACATCAGTAAATATGTTTTATCCCTAAATCCTAGCCCTCTCCTATAAATAGGGGTGTTTGGGGAGAGATTGGTTACAACAACAATTTTTGCTAGAAAATTCAAAAGTTTAAGGCTTTCAAAGAGACTTGTTTCTTGGTTTTTGTGCTGAATTTCTCACTGATTTTCTGAAGGGTTTTCAAATACTCTCTGATTTAATTTTCTTTCTTCACTTACAACAAGAGCTTCATTCCTACTCAATATTCTCTAAGGACCTTTGTAAGGAAAGAGATATTGAAAGAGAGAGTTTGTGGTCTTTTGACTACCAAGAAAATTACTTGTTCTTGAGATTGTAGGAGTTGGGTACTCCATTGTATTTGAGATCTTTGTGATAGTGGAAGTGGTCGGAATCCTTCTGGGGAAGGCGGGGAGTAGAGCTGGGTGCTCGAACCTCGATAACATATCCTTGTGTTTGCGATTGGTTTATATTCTTGCAATTCTTACTCTATTTGATTGCACTTATTACTTGCTCATCATATTCATTGTCATACTTACTTGCTTGCATTCATCTTGTGATTCTTGTTTATAATT
Organism: Agave tequilana; assembly: GCA_038442645.1. Taxonomy (NCBI): domain Eukaryota; kingdom Viridiplantae; phylum Streptophyta; class Magnoliopsida; order Asparagales; family Asparagaceae; genus Agave; species Agave tequilana. The sequence goes on along the minus strand of JAVJIF010032246.1, from coordinate 286,751 downwards.
GTTATAGCTTTAAATTTTTATTTGCCCTTTGATTAGCATTGTCACCTATTCACCCCCCCTCTAGGTGACTTTTCAATTGGTATCAGAGCTTGGACTCTAGGTTTGGCTTAACATCCATAGAGAGATCCTTAAAATATTGCTAATCAACATTTTCATTTCATTCATTCATCACTAGTAAACATGGCCGACAACATTAAATCCCCACCTAAATTTGATGGCCTCAATTTCCCAATTTGGAAGGTTAGGATGACTATATTTTTGCAATCTTTGGGTAGCTTAGTAGCCAAGTCCTTGACTAAACCCTATGAAGCACCCGATGGTGATGAGAGCACTTGGACCGACCTTGACTTTAAATTATATGAGGCTAACTCCAAGGCCCAAAACTCCCTATTAACCGCCTTGAATGAGGATGACCTTACACGGGTAATTCATTGCCAATCAGCCTATGAGATTTGGCAACACTTATTGGTCACACACGAGGGGACTTCACAAGTCAAGAGAGCTAAGATAGATCTCTTGAGGTCCCAATATGAGTCATTTAAAATGCTTGATGATGAGTCTATTGATAGTATGGCTACAAGGTTTACTAAAATCACTAATGGTCTTTCTTCCTTAGGTGATGATATCTCCAACGATCAAAAGGTGCGGAAAGTAATTCGGGCTCTTCCTTCATCATGGGAGATCAAGGCCACCACCTTGAAGGAGTTGAACGACAAGGACGAGATGGACCTCATTAGTCTCATTGGGAACCTAAAGACCCATGAGATGGAGAAGAAGGCAAGAGAAGAGGCCACTACTTCAAAGAAGAAATCCATAGCTTTCAAGACTTCATCCACCAATGATGACGATGAAGATGACGAAGAAGAAGATGAGGAGCTAACTCTACTTGTGCGGAATGTCAAGAGGTTGTACCGAAAGAACAAGTTCAACTTCCGGAGAAAATTTAAAGGCAAAGAGGAGCGGAAGATCATATGCTACAATTGCCGCAAACCCGGACATATCATGGCGGATTGTCCGGAGTTCAAGAAGAAAATGACTTCCTCCTTCAAGCCAAAGAAGCCGGAGGGAAAGAAAGCTTACAAAGCTACGTGGGATTCGGAAAGCGAGTCCGAAGAGGAGGTGGATCAAGCTAATATGTGTTTCATGGCAAACACACCCAAGGTAACCCCTCAATCCCTTGATGATGAAGATGATGATGTAAGTAAGGAAGTTCTAGTGCATGCTTTTGTAGAACTTTCTGAAACTTATGATAACAAGAAACTTGAATGCATAAAATTACAAAAAGAAGTTGCTTTTCTTAAGAATCAACTTGCCATTGTTTCTAAAGAAAAAGATGATATTTCTTCTAATTTCATTTCCATACAAAAAGAATTTTGTGCCTACAAGAGTACTTGTAAGGCAAAATCTCCTATTATTGATGAAAAAGAAATTTCTTCTTTAAATCCAAAATGAATGATTTTGAAAAAGTTTTAAATGATTGTGCTTTCAATACTAAGAAACTTGAGAACATGTTTTCTAAAAACACTTCACATGCTAAAATTTCACAAGATAAAAATTCTCATGCTCATGCTCACAATGCTCATGCTCACAAATCACACACCCATTATGCTTTTAAATATGGTAGAGTGTATAGATGCACATATTGTGGTAAAAATGGACATTTAGCTAAGTTTTGCTATGATCAACTAAATAGAACAAATAATCTTGTTGGGTTCATGACACTAACCCTAGAGGACCCAAGAAAATATGGGTACCAAAATCAAGTCTTAAATTGTTTGATGTAGGTACACACCAAAGCTCCAAGACGTAGGAGCGGTGGTACCTTGATAGTGGTTGTTCAAGACACATGACATGGGACATCAACAACTTCACAACCCTATCAAGGTACATGGAAGGTGGCACCGTCACCTTCGGGGATGACTCCAAAGGAACTATCATCGGTATAGGTAACATTCAAATTGGTGCATCTCCTATTATTGAGAATGTTGTTTTAGTAGATGGTTTAAAACATAATTTGCTTAGCATTAGTCAACTTTGTGATCGTGGACTTAAAGTTGTTTTTGATGATACTTCTTGTAAGATTTTTGATGTTAAATCCGATGTTTGTATTCTCACCGGTTTCGTGATAATAATGTTTATATTATTGACATGCTTAATTTAGATTGTTCTACTAAATGCTTAAATGCTTTGATGAAAATTCTTGGCTTTGGCATAGAAGATTAGGACATGCATCTTTTGACCATATTTCTAGGATTAATTCAAAGGAATTGGTGAAGGGTATACCTTGCTTGAATTTTGAGAAAGACCGCATTTGTAATGCGTGCCAACTTGGGAAACAAACCAAGTCTTCCTTTAAACCAATCAAGGATATCATGTCAACTAGGCCTTTAGAATTAATTCATATGGATCTTTTTGGACCAACTAAAACTAAGAGTTTAAATGGAAGTAGATTTGCATTTGTTTTGGTTGATGATTTCTCCCGTTTTACTTGGGTTTTCTTTTTACAAAATAAAGATCAAACTTTTTCTCATTTTAAAATTTTTCGAAAAAGAGTTGAAAAAGAAAGGGTTTTCCGATTTTGAGAATAAGGAGTGATAGAGGTGGTGAGTTTGTTAACCAACTCTTCATGACTTATTGTGATGAAAAGGGAATTAAGCATGAAATGTCTTGTCCTAAAACTCCACAACAAAATGGAGTTGTAGAAAGGAAAAATAGAACACTTCAAGAGATGACTAGGACAATGATAAGTGAATATGACTCCCTCAATATTTATGGGCCGAGGCCGTAAACACCGCATGCTATATATCGAATCGTATTTATTTATGCAAAAATTCTTCAAAAACTTCTTTTGAAATGTATCATTCTAGAAAACCAAATGTTGCATATTTTAAAGTTTTTGGATGCAAGTGTTTTGTTTTGAATACTAAGGATAATTTGGGTAAATTTGATGCTAAGGCTTATGAGGCTATCTTTGTTGGATATTCCTCTACTAGCAAAGCATATAGAGTTTCATTAGATCTTCTCAAACCATTGAAGAATCCATGCATGTTAAGTTTGAAGAATCTAATGTGTTTGTTGAGAATGTTGTAGAGTTTGAACCATTAGGTGAAGACATGGAGAGACTATCCTTGAAGGACTCACCCGCTCAAGAAGAAAAGCTAGATCCTATTGGTGAAGTTCGAGAGGATAAGGAGGAAAGCACTCAACCGCTTCCTAAAGCTTGGAGATACGCTACAAATCATCCTAAGGAGCTCATCTTGGGTGATGCATTTAAAGGAGTCACTACGCGCTCCAAACTCCATGACCTATGTGGTAACTTTGCTTTCATTTCTCATTTTGAACCCAAAGGCATTCTCGAAGCCGAGACGGACCCATATTGGTTGCTTGCCATGCAAGAGGAACACAATCAATTTGAGCGCAACCAAGTTTGGCACCTTGTTCCTAAGCCCCACGATAGACCAATAATTGGTACTAAGTGGATCTTTAGAAACAAGATGGATGAGTCCGGAAATGTCATTAGGAATAAAGCTAGGTTAGTGGCCCAAGGTTACACTCAAGTTGAGGGAATTGACTTTGAGGAGACCTTTGCACCCGTTGCACGGCTTGAAGCCATACGGATGACACTAGCTTTTGCATGTTTTAAAAATTTTAAACTTTTTCAAATGGATGTGAAAAGTACATTTTTGAATGGTTTTATTAATGAAGAAGTTTATGTTTCTCAACATCCCGTTTTATTGATCATGTTCATCCTGATTTTGTTTTTAAACTTGATAAAGCTTTGTATGGATTGAAACAAGCTCCAAGAGCTTGGTATGAAAGGCTTTCTAGTTTTCTCATTTCAAATGATTTTATTAAAGGCAAAGTAGACACAACTCTTTTTACTAAGCATGTTGATAATGATATTTTAATTGTGCAAATTTATGTTGATGATATAATTTTTGGATCTACTAATGAGCTTTTATGCAAGGATTTTGAGAAAGTCATGCAACTTGAATTTGAAATGTCTTCAATGGGTGAGCTCAATTTCTTCCTTGGACTCCAAATCAAGCAATTGCAAGACGGAACCTTCATTAACCAAGCCAAGTACGCAAAGGAGCTAGTAAAGAAGTTTGGGCTTGAAGGATCAAAGGCTTGCAACACTCCAATGGCAACTACAACCAAGCTTGATAAGGACGAACAAGGTAAAAATGTTGATATTAAATTATATAGAAGCATGATAGGAAGTCTTTTATATTTGACGGCAAGTAGGCCGGATATCATGTTTAGTGTGTGTCTTTGTGCTAGATTTCAATCGTGTCCTAAAGAGTCTCATCTTATTGCGGTAAAACGCATTATTCGTTATATTAAGGGCACTATTGGAATGGGTCTTTGGTATCTGAAAACTATAGATTTTTCAATGACTAGTTATTCGGATGCCGACTATGCGGGTTGTAACGCCCCGATCCCACGGGTACGGGGACGTCACTGCGACGTATATACGCAGGTCAGAAGGTGCCCCCACGTATATACGCTAAGCATCAGTAAAGGCAAGAATCAGAGTACGGAAGCAAATGGTGCATTATACATTCCAACACATGAGTACAATTACAACGTTATCACCAGAGGTGATCCAATATTACATGAATATTATATCACAGATGCGCAAATGCGGGAATACATGGAAATGTACAAGGATGAACAGTATAAAAGAGTGCTTACGAGATAACCAGAAACATCGCGAGTCAACCGGGAAAGCAAGGATGAGATGGTAGTTGCAGCTGATCTAACTGCTCCACAGCAAACTCCAGAACCTGGACATGAGAATCCAGGGGAGTCAGTGAAACTCCCCAGGCGAGTATGATGCAATGCCAGGTGGCGAGCCAGGGTGAGCACAATAAGAATACAGCAAAGGATATCAAGTTCAGAAAACAGGGGTTAGAACACAAATGTAGTATGTATGAACGGGCATAACATGATAATCATAAAACAGGAAATCCGATATAAAGCCGGTTACAAGCAAAACTGATTGTATAAGCTTAGGTCACGGCTCTATGAGACTAGTACATCGAAGGAATAATCCAAACAAGGAAACCCTCATCTATATACCCTTATCTCATATCATCGTAATCCAAGCACATACAACCCGAGTTACAAGGTAGTCATAACAGGAACACATAACAGGCATGACAGGAATACATAACGGGAATCATAACATGCATGACAGGAGTACATAACGGGAATCATAACATGCATAGCAGGTGTAACAGGAATCATAACAGGAGTAGCATGTGACACAACAGGCATCGTTATTATTATTACTCGTCTGACCCATATATCTAGGTATGTGTCCTGGTGTATACCTCAAAACACATACATCCATATATAAGCTAGGCGAGGGTTGTTACCGGAAGTAGATGGAGAACTGATAGAGCTTCTTATAGTAGTTTCCATACACCTGGAACCAGTTTGAGGGCCCTAAGTCCCCCTAACACTAATCTCCTGTGGGCCCTAAGTCCCACTAACACTACCGCCAATATTTTATTCCATCACTATAAGCAAGGTATCATTCCGGCATCCATCACTTCCTCCCATTCCCCGTACAAGTTGTAGCTTATTAAGAATTATCACGATTATCAGATTACGGGAAATAACTGGACATAACAGGAATAGCCCTACAGATTCAAGAGGTGGCCCCCACCGAGTATGGTGTGGCACTTTGTTCTGAGGGGATGGATTCTAGAATTGGCCCCCACGGATTCAAGAGGTGGCCCCCACCACGTGTGTGATGTGGCACTTTGCTCCGTGTGGCACTTAGTTCCATTCAGAATAACAAGACAGGATTCCGTAAACATGATAATCACAAAGTCAAGTATATCATGCTGGGTGTTTAAGTGATAGCATGACAGGATGGTGATATTTAACAAGCAACCAATCATGATAAGAGATTGATGATAGTCTGGTGGTAGATGATAACAATCAATTGCCAAGAGATATACATGTGTTAAATGGAAGCATGAAACCGACAGGTCTGAAGCAATGACATGGCAAGTGGTAACATAGAAGTAACCCAAGGTCAACGACCACGAAGGGTCGGCCAAGCATGGTATGCGATAAAGAAGTAAGAATAGCACAGGCATGGTACAAGTATAAGAATGAAACAAGCAGTTGCATGGTAATACATAGACATGGAAATATGAAGTGACAAGAGGAGATATACATCAAGTAATGAGTCATGAAGTATCAGTCATGAAGCACAAGTAAGAATAATATATTGCACATGCACCAAGGATAAGATCCAGATTCAAGAAAGAAATTAACTATAACAGACAGCCAAAGTTAGTCGACTAGGTGGAATAGGTAGTCGACTAATAAAGGGGTTAGTCGACTAATAGTCTGGTATAGTCGACTAAAACTGGGTTCCAGAGAGTTGGGTTTCTGATTCAGGAAAAGTTAGTCGACTAGGGTGGAAAGGGTAGTCGACTAACAGACATCTCAAGTCGACTAACAGTCATGTCAAGTCGACTAATACTGAGTAACAGAGAGTTGAGTTTTGGTTTCAGGAAAAGTTAGTCGACTAGGATAGAATGGGTAGTCGACTAACAGTGATTTATAGTCGACTAATATTTAAGGTAAGTCGACTAAAACTGTGTTCCAGAAAAGGTTACGTTTCAACTAAGGGTTTCAAGTCGACTAATTCCTAGGTCAAGTCGACTAATCGTCTGGAAACAGAATACAGGACAGATTTTGATGGTTGTGTTTGATGATCAAATAACATGATTTTGAAGATACAAATATACAAGATATGTAAACACCAATATGCTAGGAGTTAGCCAAGTCTTGGTGAGTAGAAATACTCACATAGATCGGTTACTTGAAGCTTTACGCGTTCGAAGAGATCGAAGTCGACAATATCACCAAGACGAAGAAGGATACGGCCCAAATCCAAAAGCCAGGGGTTGAGGTTGTGGTGAAGATGATAGCCTTGGTGTTGGAGTTGGTGGTTCAGTTGAGATGGAGGAGGATTTGGTGAGGGTGAAGTTGATGAAGAAGGAATTAGGTGGAGGCTATTTCTTTGGTGAAGTGAAGTGAAAAAAGGAAGTAGAAATGAAAGGAAAAGTTTATATAGGATTTTGATTTTGTGAAGGAGGTGTAAATAAGATAGAAGAGAGGGGGGTTTTTGCAAATAGGAGAGGGTGAGGTGTCCCTCTTTTGGCCACTTGGCCGCCATGGAAGAGAGAGAGAAAGAGAGGCATTAATGAGGAAGTTGGTGGAAGAAAATGGAATTTTGGAATTGTTGGAATTTTGGAAAATGGAATTCTTGTGGATTGTGGAGGAAGGAAGAGAAATAAGGAAAAAGGAAAAAGGAAAAGAAATTATAAAGAAGATATTTTCTTGGTCTCAAAAATTGAAAATGTTGAAAAAGACTAATTCCGGGTTTGAGTTGAGGATACGGAAAACATTACGAAAAATACCGAAATCGTCCCGAAATCAAGTATCTCGGAACGACTCGCAAAATTTACCAAAAATCAAGAATAATATTTTAAGACTCATAGTGAAATCCGTTTTAAGAAATACTTTATAGTTTTAAAACTAAAAATCCCGGAATCAGTTAGCTACCGACTCCGGTGGAATTTTCATAAATTTATAAAATACTCATAAAAAGTATTTAGGTAAGAAATGTGATTCTAAGAAATAATGTCTAAAGGACCATCTAGAAACTCCAAGTTGTTTGCAAATTAAAAATCTGGGAATCGGTCAGCGGCACTGGCCGACACCGGTTTTGAAGATTTTCATTTAAATCAGGAAAATTTCAGAAAATCATAGAAAATATATAATGTTGGAAAATGATATTTAAAATTAAAATCGGTCAAATTCAGGAAGTAAATCGAAAAATATGATCGAAAATCTGAATACGCAACTAAGTACGTATTCCGGGAGCGGGGTGTTACAATCCACCCACTTACAAAAAATTGCGTCCTCGCAATTTCGTTAAGGGGTAAATTGAACACAAGGAGGACAATGGTGGAATCAAAGGCTTCATAAAACCAAAACAGGGGAAAGGATAGGAGGGATTAGGAATCAAAGGAAGGATGGTCAAGAATTAGATAACTCTGCACTTGTAGTTGGAATGTATAACCAAGACTCATGCATTCCAGTTGCAAATTGCTTTACCATTAATTTGCCATCTGGACGTACTGAGGAGGTTAGAGCCTAGGCTCTGATACCATCCTGTAACGCCCCGATCCCACGGGTACGGGGACGTCACTGCGACGTATATACGCAGGTCAGAAGGTGCCCCCACGTATATACGCTAAGCATCAGTAAAGGCAAGAATCAGAGTACGGAAGCAAATGGTGCATTATACATTCCAACACATGAGTACAATTACAAAGTTATCACCAGAGGTGATCCAATATTACATGAATATTATATCACAGATGCGCAAATGCGGGAATACATGGAAATGTACAAGGATGAACAGTATAAAAGAGTGCTTACGAGATAACCAGAAACATCGCGAGTCAACCGGGAAAGCAAGGATGAGATGGTAGTTGCAGCTGATCTAACTGCTCCACAGCAAACTCCAGAACCTGGACATGAGAATCCAGGGGAGTCAGTGAAACTCCCCAGGCGAGTATGATGCAATGCCAGGTGGCGAGCCAGGGTGAGCACAATAAGAATACAGCAAAGGATATTAAGTTCAGAAAACAAGGGTTAGAACACAAATGTAGTATGTATGAACGGGCATAACATGATAATCATAAAACAGGAAATCCGATATAAAGCCGGTTACAAGCAAAACTGATTGTATAAGCTTAGGTCACGGCTCTATGAGACTAGTACATCGAAGGAATAATCCAAACAAGGAAACCCTCATCTATATACCCTTATCTCATATCATCGTAATCCAAGCACATACAACCCGAGTTACAAGGTAGTCATAACAGGAACACATAACAGGCATGACAGGAATACATAACGGGAATCATAACATGCATGACAGGAGTACATAACGGGAATCATAACATGCATAGCAGGTGTAACAGGAATCATAACAGGAGTAGCATGTGACACAACAGGCATCGTTATTATTATTACTCGTCTGACCCATATATCTAGGTATGTGTCCTGGTGTATACCTCAAAACACATACATCCATATATAAGCTAGGCGAGGGTTGTTACCGGAAGTAGATGGAGAACTGATAGAGCTTCTTATAGTAGTTTCCATACACCTGGAACCAGTTTGAGGGCCCTAAGTCCCCCTAACACTAATCTCTTGTGGGCCCTAAGTCCCACTAACACTACCGCCAATATTTTATTCCATCACTATAAGCAAGGTATCATTCCCATCCATCACTTCCTCCCATTCCCCGTACAAGTTGTAGCTTATTAAGAATTATCACGATTATCAGATTACGGGAAATAACTGGACATAACAGGAATAGCCCTACAGATTCAAGAGGTGGCCCCCACCGAGTATGGTGTGGCACTTTGTTCTGAGGGGATGGATTCTAGAGATGGCCCCCACGGATTCAAGAGGTGGCCCCCACCACGTGTGTGATGTGGCACTTTGCTCCGTGTGGCACTTAGTTCCATTCAGAATAACAAGACAGGATTCCCGTAAACATGATAATCACAAAGTCAAGTATATCATGCTGGGTGTTTAAGTGATAGCATGACAGGATGGTGATATTTAACAAGCAACCAATCATGATAAGAGATTGATGATAGTCTGGTGGTAGATGATAACAATCAATTGCCAAGAGATATACATGTGTTAAATGGAAGCATGAAACCGACAGGTCTGAAGCAATGACATGGCAAGTGGTAACATAGAAGTAACCCAAGGTCAACGACCACGAAGGGTCGGCCAAGCATGGTATGCGATAAAGAAGTAAGAATAGCACAGGCATGGTACAAGTATAAGAATGAAACAAGCAGTTGCATGGTAATACATAGACATGGAAATATGAAGTGACAAGAGGAGATATACATCAAGTAATGAGTCATGAAGTATCAGTCATGAAGCACAAGTAAGAATAATATATTGCACATGCACCAAGGATAAGATCCAGATTCAAGAAAGAAATTAACTATAACAGACAGCCAAAGTTAGTCGACTAGGTGGAATAGGTAGTCGACTAATAAAGGGGTTAGTCGACTAATAGTCTGATATAGTCGACTAAAACTGGGTTCCAGAGAGTTGGGTTTCTGATTCAGGAAAAGTTAGTCGACTAGGGTGGAAAGGGTAGTCGACTAACAGACATCTCAAGTCGACTAACAGTCATGTCAAGTCGACTAATACTGAGTAACAGAGAGTTGAGTTTTGGTTTCAGGAAAAGTTAGTCGACTAGGATAGAATGGGTAGTCGACTAACAGTGATTTATAGTCGACTAATATTTAAGGTAAGTCGACTAAAACTGTGTTCCAGAAAAGGTTACGTTTCAACTAAGGGTTTCAAGTCGACTAATTCCTAGGTCAAGTCGACTAATCGTCTGGAAACAGAATACAGGACAGATTTTGATGGTTGTGTTTGATGATCAAATAACATGATTTTGAAGATACAAATATACAAGATATGTAAACACCAATATGCTAGGAGTTAGCCAAGTCTTGGTGAGTAGAAATACTCACATAGATCGGTTACTTGAAGCTTTACGCGTTCGAAGAGATCGAAGTCGACAATATCACCAAGACGAAGAAGGATACGGCCCAAATCCAAAAGCCAGGGGTTGAGGTTGTGGTGAAGATGATAGCCTTGGTGTTGGAGTTGGTGGTTCAGTTGAGATGGAGGAGGATTTGGTGAGGGTGAAGTTGATGAAGAAGGAATTAGGTGGAGGCTATTTCTTTGGTGAAGTGAAGTGAAAAAAGGAAGTAGAAATGAAAGGAAAAGTTTATATAGGATTTTGATTTTGTGAAGGAGGTGTAAATAAGATAGAAGAGAGGGGGGTTTTGCAAATAGGAGAGGGTGAGGTGTCCCTCTTTTGGCCACTTGGCCGGCCATGGAAGAGAGAGAGAAAGAGAGGCATTAATGAGGAAGTTGTGGAAGAAAATGGAATTTTGGAATTGTTGGAATTTTGGAAAATGGAATTCTTGTGGATTGTGGAGGAAGGAAGAGAAATAAGGAAAAAGGAAAAGGAAAAGAAATTATAAAGGAAGATATTTTCTTGGTCTCAAAAATTGAAAATGTTGAAAAAGACTAATTTCCGGGTTTGAGTTGAGGATACGGAAAACATTACGAAAATACCGAAATCGTCCCGAAATCAAGTATCTCGGAACGACTCGCAAAATTTACCAAAAATCAAGAATAATATTTTAAGACTCATAGTGAAATTCGTTTTAAGAAATACTTTATAGTTTTAAAACTAAAAATCCCGGAATCAGTTAGCTACCGACTCCGGTGGAATTTCATAAATTTATAAAATACTCATAAAAAGTATTTAGGTAAGAAATGTGATTCTAAGAAATAATGTCTAAAGGACCATCTAGAAACTCCAAGCTGTTTGCAAATTAAAAATCCGGGAATCGGTCAGCGGCACTGGCCGACACCGTTTTGAAGATTTTCATTTAAATCAGGAAAATTCCAGAAAATCATAGAAAATATATATGTGTTGGAAAATGATATTTAAAATTAAAATCGGTCAAATTCAGGAAGTAAATCGAAAAATATGATCGAAAATCTGAATACGCAACTAAGTACGTATTCCGGGAGCGGGGTGTTACACGGGTTGTAGAGTAGATAGAAAGAGTACTAGTAGGACATGTCAATTTCTTGGTAATTGTCTTGTTTCATGGTCCTCTAGGAAACAAAATTCCGTAGCTCTCTCAACCGCCGAGGCGGAGTATGTTGCCGCGGGGGCTTGTTGTGCACAAGTCCTTTGGATGAAACATACTCTCCTTGATTTGATTTGCACTTTGATCATATAAAAATATTTTGGTGATAATACTAGTACTATACACATGACCAAATGCAAATCAACATAGTAGACCAAGCACATTGAGATTAGATATCACTTTCTTAGAGATCATTTTGAGAAAGGTGATATAGATATTGATTATGTTTCCACGGATTTACAACTAGCCGATATTTTCACTAAACCTCTTGATTTTGCTAGATTTTCGTTTATTTTGTGGAGAACTTAATGTTTGTATTATTGAATAGACATGTTTTTCATAACCCTTTTTGATGTATGACAAAAAGGGGGGAATAAGTTTACATGACAAAATAAGTTCATTTGGTCTTGGTTCCATATGAATTTATATGCTTTAACCTTAAAGATTTGTTTTATGAGTTTTATGTTTATGTATGTATGAGTTTTTGAATTCATGTATTTTGAGAATTCTTGTGTTTTAGTTTTGTGTTTTAGTTGTTTTGGTATTTTTGGTATCAAGAGCATTTTTTGTGTTTTATATTAGTTTCAATAATTGGTGCATCATTTCAATTATTGGTATCTAGAGCATATTCTTGTGTTTTATGTATAGCATAATTTGAGGGGAGTTTTCTTCTCCCTATATTTTTGTCAATAGCCTATTTGTTTTGTCATCATCAAAAAGGGGGAGATTGTTGGCCCAAGAGGTTACACTCTCCAATTGTTTTGTGTTTTGATGATGACAAACCAAATTAGAGCTATTTGGTACTAACAAGTTTGTTAAGATGAGTTTTCAGGTTTTGTACCATGTTTAGAGACCATTTGCTTAGCTATTGCAAGAACTTCTAAGTTCCACCAAGCAAGGAAGGCAAATTGCACATCAAGGAAGGATCATAGAAGAGAAGGCACTAGCAAGGCATTGAATGGCTCAAAGACTTGAAGATAGCTCAAGAAGTCTTCATGTAATTTGTTTTTCAGTTTATAGTATGTTAAAGAATAGTGGATAGGTTTGAAGCTCTATCACACACGTTTTTGCGCACATGCTCATTCAAAATAATTTCTTATAAATTATACAAATATTTTGCATACAAGTTTTTGCCTACAGATACATCTTTATATTTTATACTATTCCCTGTTCAAAAGTATTTTTGTTAAAATCAAAATCCTCTTTGTTTTCTTTCTTAAATTGATTTTTGACCTGATCCGTCGACCGGGGCAGTCGACCGAGTCTGTGTCAGTCTGGTCCGGTCGACCGGACCAGTCGACCGAAGTTCTGGCAGATGCACGTATCCATGTGCATGTCTGTCGGTCGACCGGGGCGGTCGACCGGACTATTGTTTTTGCTCACAGGTTTTCTCGGTCGACCGGTCGTCGATCGTTAGCCTATACGGTCGAATTTTTGTACTACCGGTCGACCGCCCAGTCGCCGATCTGACCGTTTGAACAGTAACGGGCAGATTTTTAAGAGCTGTTATTTTTGTCTTTTGTGTTTAAAAATTCGTTTAAGGATATATTTTGTTCTAATTACCTCCTAACATCAGTAAATATGTTTTATCCCTAAACCCTAGCCCTCTCCTATAAATAGGGGTGTTTTGGGGAGAGATTGGTTACAACAACAATTTTTGCTGGAAAATTCAAAAGTTTAAGGCTTTCAAAAGAGACTTGTTTCTTGGTTTTTTGTGTTGAATTTCTCACTGATTTTCTGAAGGGTTTTCAATACTCTCTGATTTAATTTTCTTTCTTCACTTACAACAAGAGCTTCATTCCTACTCAATATTCTCTAAGGACCTTTGTAAGGGAAGAGATATTTGAAAGAGAGAGTTTGTGGTCTTTTGACTACCAAGGAAATTACTTGTTCTTGAGATTGTAGGAGTTGGGTACTCCATTGTATTTGAGATCTTTGTGATAGTGGAAGTGGTCGGAATCCTCTGGGAAGGCGGGGAGTAGAGCTGGGTGCTCGAACCTCGATAACATATCCTTGTGTTTGCGATTGGTTTACATTCTTGCAATTCTTACTCTACTTTGATTGCACTTATTACTTGCTCATCATATTCATTGTCATACTTACTTGTTTGCATCATCTTGTGATTCTTGTTTGTAATTGTTATAGCTTTAAATTTTTATTTGCCCTTTGATTAGCATTGTCACCTATTCACCCCCCTCTAGGTGACTTTTCATAACTCAAGGGAAACACACTCACCATCAACATGCACGGAAACATGCACAACACTCACAAACATGCTTTCATGTATGGTAGTGGTAGGATTTATGTTTGCACTCATTGTGGCCGCAAAGGCCATTTAGAAAAATTTTGTTTTGCTAAGCTTAACATGACAAATAAACATGTTTGGGTTCGCCCCCGGTACTAACCCTAAAGGGACCAAAAAAGATATGGGTACCAAAAGACACACCCAATTTAGTTGATACAGGTGGGGTCTTCTACTCCAAGACGTAGGAGGAGACGGTGCCGGGGTGGTGGATGCAACAATGCCTAACGAACACATCGTCGCTTGCATCGCTATCGTAGAGGCACCTATTTTGGAGAATGCCCTGGTTTGGTAATTCTCCATTTTAAAAGTTTTATTTTTGGTATATATATATGCATAGGATTGCTAGTTTACCATGTTGGTATATTGATATATGTTAGAGTAAACTTGCACTTCATCATGCTCATATGTATGTTTGTTTTTATATATTTTTCATGTCCACATGTCTAGATTTAATTGAATATGTACTTTTGTTTGTCAAAACTAAATAAATATTTAAAACATTTAAAGCAAATACTTAGAGATGGCAATTGCGCACCTCAACTCATATCTAGAGGAATCTCGAGGAGAAGTACAGAACCCTTCACCGGGTATTCGGCTTCAACATCTCTAAACCTTTGTTTTATATGAAAAAAAATTATGCCTAAAAGATCTAGAGCCGAGAAGGAAAAATCAGTAGTCTCTTTCTTCTTCATCCAATAGGACTAAACCTCCATTTGTCTCCGATCTAGCAGAAATTGGTTTATCTCCTTTCGAGGAGAACTATTATTTCTGGGAGATGTGTTGTCCTTCAAGATTTTGAGCACCTCAATATCCCACAAATATTGAGGAACAATTCTTTAGATCAGTTTATGGCTATTAGAGAACGTGTACACCTCACTCATACCTACTTTTACACTAATCTTGCTTATGAGGGAAAACTGGGTTAGGTTTAGGGTTCTTGGAAGAGACATAGATATCTCTCTCCAAGAATTTGTTGATCTGTTGCATCTCTCCTGTGGAGGAGTTGATGTCTACTCCTATGACCTACATGATTTTGTATTTCCGGCGGTGAGTCTGCGTTCACCGCGTCAACTTTACTCCATCCACGGGGATGACAACCCCGGCTTAGAGTGAGGAATGGGAGGTGAATAAAATCACACTCACCGCTCAAGGTTTTACTAAATTTGTATTCTATAGCATTCTGCCCAAATCTGGTGAAATACAGTCATGCCAGGGGTCCTGTTCCTTTGATTGTCTATGGCCTTCTGAAAGCATTAAGATAAACATTCCCCGATTCATAATTTCTCACATGACCTCCGATCATGTCCTTGTCCCTACAAGGCACTTGCCTTATGGGATGCTTATCTCGTATCTCCTAAAACAACTTGATTTTGATCTGTCTCTGAGATACCCAATGAACCCTCCGTGAACCTGAACAGCACTGTTTTAAAGAGAATGCAAGCTAGGATGCGACATCCCGCTCTGAGCAGCCTCCTATTCCTCCTGCTCATGTCCAGGGTCTTATCTGCTCCAGGGTCTTCATCTATCCTAGGGATTTCCTCTGCTCAGGGCCATCCATTCCTTCAGACCTTCAGTCCTTCATTCTTTTGAGCTTCGTATCAGTTTCAGGAGCATCAGTCTTGGGTGACCGCTGAGATCCAGCAGCGACTGACCCAGATTTCTGCGGCGAATGCGGCACATCGCGTGGAGATGGACTCTCGTTATCAGGGACTTCACAATGATATGTCCTATTTTGCTGATTCCATGCGATACATGGATTCACATTTAGTGCACCCTTTGTGAAGTACAACATGCTTGGTCCAGACCCCACGCCATTTGCCCGACCGCTTCCTTCCTCCGGCCCTCCATTTCCAGTTAGGGCCCCTTCTGCTTCTTCAGCACCACAGCCAGGTGTTGCAGCTATTGATCCAAAGGAGGAGGCTTCTGATGAGGATGATGATGATGATGAGGATGTGGAGATGGCTGCAGGTGATGATGAGGACGACGATGATGAGGACGACGATGAGGAGTGACTTCCCCTTTTGATAATGTCAAAAAGGGGGAGAGAGGATTCATAAGAGACTTCCTTGGGCTTATATTTTGTAGCTTGTATTTTGTGGGTTGGACACATTTGGTATTTTGTTTAGTATTTTGGACATGTATTGATGGTTGTGTGGACATGTGTTTTCTATATGTTTTTATGTCTTGTATGAACATGTGTTTATTTATGGCATGAGTTATCTTTTCGGCATAGACATGTGTATGGTTGTTATTATTGTGCCATTTACCTATGCCTGAGTATATTTTATTATATGCATGTGTTGAGGGGGAGCTTCACTTGAAGTCTCCACCCAAAATATTTGTAATAACTATGTATGTTTTGTCATCATCAAAAAGGGGAGATTGTGGCCCAAAGGCCATTAGCCCGATATTTTGATGATAACAAACCATATTTAGTTATGTGTTTAACAATCTTGTTTAAAAGAATTTCAGGTTTAAAACAAGTTGATTTGACGGCTCCACAATCAAGACTCACAATTTGGACGCGCTAAAGATTTGCATTCCCAAGCCTAGCAAGGTAGAAAAGCTTCGGATCAAAACATTAAAGAAAAGAATTCAAGATTTGTAATTTACTTTATTTTTAGATATTTTTCAAAACCTAGATGATAGAGGTAGAATATTTGGGATTGTCACTCACACACACTTAGTATTGCTTCATGGCTTCAAAAGAATTTTATATCAGAATTTCTAACTTAGTTTTTAGAAATACCATGTTTTGGAAAAAACCGTTTTTAGAAAAACAGTTTATCAAAAAGGATTTCACCAAAAATGATCTAACATGTTTGAGTGTTGATCTATGATCATACTCTTAGTTTTATTAGGTCTAGAACCTTATTTACAAATCCTTAAACCAAAATGCTTTAAACCAAAATTTTCCTTTTCTCTCTTTCCAGACTCTGTTTAAACAAATCTGACAGAGTCCGGTCGACCGACCCAGTCGACCGACGTGCACGGCTGTGCATGTGTGCACGTCGGCCGACCGCTCGGGTCGACCGGGCACTTGTCAGTGCTCTCTGTTATTTCGGTCGACCGAGTCGGCCGACCGTTTTTCCCCAACGGTCAGAAATATGACCGTTGGCGGTCTACCGACCCAGTCGACCGGTAGCTGTCAGAAAGTCTGACAGACTCCAACAGCTCTATTTTCTAACAGATTTTGTTGGGATCTCACCCCCAACGAATTTCTCTAGCTGTTTACCCTGTCTTTCACCACTATAAATAGTGGGTCATTTCAACATGATAAGAGATAAGATTTATATGATTTGACAAGAGTTTTTAAGCAAGAAAATATTTCCAAGCTAAATCCTTAGTTCTCTTTTAGAAAAGATTTTCTCTCCAAAGCCAAAAATTCCCTACACCTTTTGAAGCATCCTCTACTTCTCTCTAGTCTTTTGCACTACACAATCCCAAGTATTCATCTTCTTCATATTGGTTATAGGATTGTGCAAGTGAGCTTTTTGATCAAGTGTGATCAAGTTTTTCTTCAATGAGAAGTTGTAGAGGCATCGGCCTCAATCGAGCGGGTGTGCTTCATAGTGTTGCAGCGACACCGAGAGATAGGACAAGTGTATCCTTGTATTGGAGATCCAGTGGGATCAACAATAGTGGAAATCCTTCAAGTGTGAAGGCGGGGACGTAGAGCGTGGTTCGAACCTCGGAAACATATCCTCGTGTTTGTGTTTGCTCAAATTTCTCTAAACTCAATCTCTCTTTATTGCTTGCATTATTTATTGCTTTTATCTTGCAAGTGTTTTTAATTTGAGCTTATTGTTTTAAGTAGATTTAAATTCCGCATTATTGCCTATTCCATATAGCCATCACCTATTCACCCCCCCTCTAGGTGATTTCACCTTTCTTCATGGAGAGATTTTAGGAACTTGTTGATTTCATGAGGGATTTCTTTCACATGGATTACATGTTTCATATGAGTCACGTGTTGTCATTGATAACTAACACCCCCAAGCGAAGCGGGTTCAAAAGAACCGAGAGCTTGTTCTTCAGCATAGAAAATCTTAATGAGCTCAAAGGCTTAGTAAGTATGTGTGCTAGTTGGTCTTTGTGCTCACAAACCGAACATGCAGGACCTCATTGGCGACATAGTCCCACACAAAATAAATATCGATCTCAACATGTTTGGCGCATGAGTGACAAATAGGATTGACTGAGAGATATGCTGCACGGAGGTTGTCACAGAGAACTATTAAAGGAGATTGTGGAAGTCCAAGCTCATGAAGTAATGACTGCAACCAAATGATCTCTGCTGCAGCGTTGGTCACGCCTCTATACTCTACCTCAGTGCTGGACTGTGCCACAGTGCACTGCTTCTTCGAGCTCCAAGAAATGAGATTTGTACCAAGAAAGACACAATAGCCACTAGTAGATTTTCGCTCATTGATCTATCCCACCCAATCCTCATCGGTGTAAGCAATAAACTGCACAGAAGAATGACGAGAGAGAAAAAGGCCATACTAATGATAGATTTGAGGCAACGGAGGATCCGTTATACAATGCTCCAATACTTATCAGTTGGAGCTTGCATGAACTGAGCGACCTTGTTCACCGAGAAGGCAATATCGAGTCTGGTAAAACTTAGGTATTGTAGAGCCCCAACCGTACTTCAATAGACAAAGGGGTTTGAGAAAGGTTTGCCAACAACTTTGGAAAGCTTATAAGAAGTAGCCATAGGCAAGCTGACGAGCTTGACACCATTCATCTTGAGCCGGAGAAGTAAGTCATGAATGTACTTTTGTTGAGAGAGAAAGAGACCTGAGAGTGTACGGTGACACTCTACGCCAAAAGAAATAGTGCATTGGACGAGGTCTTTTAGTGAGAACTCCCAACCTAATTCATGAATAAGACGAGTGACAGCCCATGAGTCATTGCCTATGATGATGATGTCGTCCACCTAGATAAGAACCAGAAGAAGATCTATCCCAATTTATTGGAGGAAGAGAGACATGTCGGACTTGGAGCCTACAAAGTCCATTCTGACTAGATAACTACTGAGGCGATAAAACCAGGCTCGCGGAGCCTGTTTGAGTCCATAGATACTGTGGTGAAACTTACATATATGATTAGGACGGCAGGATCGATGAACCCCGAAGGCTGTTCCATGTAGACCGTCTTAGTAAGAAAACCTTGAAAAAAATACATTATTCACATTCAATTGTTGAATAGACTAGCCTTTGGAGATGGCCAAACTGCATACGGTACGAACAATGGTCTGTTTGATGACCGGACAATGTCTCACCATAGTCTAATCCTAATTATTGATGAAAACTCTTCGCCACCGGGCGGGCCTTATACCTGTCAACAGAACCATCGGGTTTATATTTTAACTTGAAACCCATTTGCAGCCAACCAGATTCATGGTAGGGTGGTACGTAGGGGTGCCATCGGATCGGATACGGATCGGATATTACCTCTACCATATCCATATCCGCACCCAACCTTCGGATACGGATACGGATATTGGCGGATGTGAAAAAATGATATCCGTAACTGCTAAAATCGGATATCAGATATAAATCGGATATTAGCGGATCGGATGCGGATACTAATCGGATATGTTAAAAATGGATATGGTTAAAGATAAATTAAACAGAAATACTTATATTACTTTTTATCTCATCTACTACAATATTAAATGTGATACATACTATAATATTATTGTGTACATATCAATACATTCATCGTATTCATTGTCATTTGACTTCTATAACAATAGATTACACGTTCTCCGGTGCTAAATGCCGATTCGGATGACATGGTTGATGTCGAAATACTCAAAATATCATGTGGTGCTCTTGCAAGAATCGAATACTTTTCACTATTACTTTTTCACCAACTCAAAATATCAAATTTAATACCTTATTTCATTGAAGAATAGTCTTCTCCATACCGATATCATTATGAAGCACGCAACATTCGGATATCGGATCGGATACGAATAAGATATTACTTTTACCATATCCGTATCCGCACCTACCTTTCGGATACGGATACGGATACGAATATTGACGGATGTGAAAAAATGATATCCGTATCCGGATTGGAGACGGATTCGGATGCGAATATTCGCGGATAATCCGTATCCGGTGGCACCCCTAGGTTACGACATAAAAGACCAGATTTTGTTCTTAAGCAAGGCATTCATCTCAGTGTCCATTACCTGGCGCCACTTGGGATCTTAGAAGCTTGCGTGAAACATGTGGGTTCGACAGGAGAGGTGGCCAAGTCGTCCATGAGAGAGGTAGGCATGTGATACCGGGTGGCTAGCCAGACCTTTGGTGTTCTGCTGTTATCTTGTATTCTGGTGACCATATGGTGGGTACTGGTCGGAGGGGGACTGGGAGAGGCCCCGAGGATGAGGACGATGAGAATGAGTCATCGGCTGGCGTTGGTGGAGGTGGTGGAGAAGGAGAAGAGTCAATAGCGGAGCTCGCAGGAGAAGAGGGGACTGGAACAATGGAAAGTAACAGAGATGTGGAGATGGAGATCGGTGGGTGAGGGCGTGTGAGCGGGTGGAGAAAGCGACAGAGGAGACTGGAAAGAAAAGAAGGACTCATCGAACACAAAATCCCGCAAGATGTAAATATGATTAGAGGGGACGTGTAGACATTGATAATCTCTATGCGAAATCGAGTAACCTAAGAAGACATATTGACTGGACCAAAAATCAAACTTATAAGTTTGGTATGGACGCAGATGAGGATAGCAAACACAACTAAAAATGCATAAGGAAAGGTATTTAGGTACTTTATGAAATAATTTTTGTTAGGGGGAGAGATTTTGGAGGACGGGGGTGGGCATTCTATTGATGAGCAATGAGACGGTTTGGAAAGCATAAGGCCAGTAATGGAATGGAATATTTGATCGAGCCAGAAGAGTGAGGCCGGTCTCGACAAGGTGGCGGTGCTTTTTCTCTGGGATGCCATTTGTGCACTAATGTATGGACATGACATGCAATAAGTAATACCCTGAGAAGACAAGTAAGGTTTGAATTTGATGAACTCGCCACCACCATCAGTCTGGAGTGCTTTAATAGAACACGAAGAAACTTTTCCACATGAATTTTGAACTCGAGAAAATGGAGAAAGTGTCACTTTTATTAATTAAAGGATAAAGCTAAACATACTCACTGTAGTGATTTATAAAGCTAATATAATAGCGATGACCACTTACAGCGGACAAAGGAGATGGACCCCATAGATCAGAGAATAAGCTCTAAAGGAGCAGTAGCAACCGTGGAAGATGGTGAAAAAGAAAGACGGTGACTTTTCTCTTACTGACAGGGGATGCAGAGAGGGATACCAGCAGTCAGTGAAGAAAGGAAGCCGATGCTTAGATATAACACTACAGACAACTCTGGTGTAGGGATTGCCAAGGCGCTCATGCCAGATGGGGGATGATGCACGCTCACCGAGAAGAGCCTGGGGAGAGACGGTGAAGCTATGGTTCCCCAGGGAGAAGACATACAAGCCATCCTTAAGTCATCCCCACAATAGAGTTTTCTGGGTAGAAAGATCCTTGACAAAACAAGAGTCAGGATGAAATTCAAGAAGGACTTCATTATCAGCAGTAAATTGACAGACAGAAGATTTTTGGTGATATCAGGAACATGTAAAAGATTTTCCAAGACAAAAAATGAAGTAGGAGAACACAATAAAGAAGAACCAGTAGAACGGATAGGCAAACCTGTTCCATTACCCATGCGAACTCTGTCAAGTCCTTAATATTTTGAGTGAACCGTCAGATTCGCCGTGTCAGCCATTAGGTGATGAGTGACTCCGGAGTCAACATACCAGTTGGGATCGGCTGGACTATTCCCATAAGAGTGGAGAAGAGCAGTTGAACTAGCCGAAGGAGAAAGATCATCATAACGATTGTAGCAGTGGTTAGCATAATGGCTAAAATGAATGTAGATCTAGCATTGAGGTCGGCCACCGGTGGACTACTGGAGGTGAGAAGGAACGTCCACGATCACGACCGCGCTCCCTACCTTGGCCACATCCATGACTACGAAAAGAAGTTGGAGACAAGTTGTAGCTTGGAGTGCAGGAGGAGGTATGAACCACAGGAGAAGGGGAGATGACGGATGGGGAATCTGGTGTAGTGAGAGCACACCCACGATAAATCTCCTGGCTAAGCAAGAGGTCGATGAGTTCTTCTGACAGTACAGGGTCGACTCATGTGTTAATGGAGGTCGCGAAGAGTCATACTTAGGAGACAGACTATTGAGCAAGGTAGAGACGAGGTCAGAGTCAGCAACTGGATTAGCCACTGCTGACAGGTTGTCTAGATGGACTGGACATACTGGATGTACTTTGGTATAGAAGAGGTACCCATCTTGACAGTGTATAGCTGGTTTTTAAGTTGCTGCACTCTAGCTCTAGCAGGTGGCGCAAATATTCGCTCCAGAGAGCACCACACATCATGAGATGTAGTGAGACCAATAACATGAGCAAGAACAACATCAATGAGCAAGGAGATAAGCCAGCATAAGAGCATCTGATCAAGTTTAATCCAGCGAGTCTTTTACGGATTGATAGTGGGCTGAGCATCCCTCTCGGTAGAAGAAAGGAACCAGAGTGGACACGGAGAGGTATAGTCGACGAGGCCTTCGAGATCATGGAGTTTGAGAAGAGGAAAGAACTGTGAACGCCGCAGTAGGTAGTTTCACTTGTCGAGTTTGACATTTAGAAAGTGAGTGATATTGGGATTGAGAGTAATTATGGATGCAGGTATTTGGATGGATGTGAGAAAAGATGAAGAGGGAATACTCGACATGGTACATGAGTTGCTCTGATACCAAGATAAAGAAGAAGGAGAAGAACACTTATTTGTGTAATGACAAGATACCACTAGGTATAGTTCATAGTTGTATATATACACAAATTGATCACATGTTTACTGTGATTTAGGAGAAACAATAGGAAACATTGATTGAGAGAGAGAATGAGAAACACATGGTGCTTGATTCCCATGAGTCTCTTTCTTCATGGAGAGATTTTAAGATCTGGTTGATTTTATGAGAGGTTTCTTTCACATGGATCACATATTTCACAATAGTAACGTGTTGTCATTGATATTTCTAACAATTTCGTCTTTAATTATTTACTGGCAAATTTCAGAAAAATAGCCGGCTTCCTCTCTCAGCAATCAAAAGCAAAAGCAAAACAGAAAGAAAAGAAAAAGGAGGAAGAAGAAGCCGACTTCCTCAAAGCGGAAGTGAAGCGAAGCGCCTCGCCTCCCATTCGCAATTGTAAAAGAGAGCTCAACAAATGATAAATACAAGTAGAAGAACACAAGATCGCAAGGTCATAGCATAACAAAAGGCAAAAACGCTCCTTCAACAAGCATAACACTCTTTCACGCTCCTAGGCTAAGGTTCCGTTGTTTCTCTCCAGCCATATCGCTTAAAGCCACCACTTAATGCCCCATAAATATATGAGCACGAGTAATCAAATCAATCAGTAGCCACCCTTGTTTAGTAATAAAATAAGGAATTTGGGGGGGTGGTTTGAACATCTCTACGGAGCCTTCTTGCTCTTAGCTTGTGAGGGGAAAAAAAGCTCCTAGTTTTATTTTGAACTTGTCTCTTTACATAAAATTAAACCAAGATAAGAGTTTTCTTAGTCTTTGACTAATACAAAGTAACTTACTAGAACACAAGAAGTAAAAAAGGAACAATATCTTCCCTTTCCTGTATTATTCATAACTTGGGAAAGCAAATGTGAACTGCACTGCTGCTTTCATGATGCGATAAAAGCATCTGGCTGCCTTTCAGGAAGAGCTGATTGGAATGCTGGATGTTCCACATATGCTTCATTGAGTCTCGCGAGAGTAGGGAAAGGAGACTGCAGATAACAATGACAACCTTGTGTTAGCCCCCGAATCAACTGCATAAATTAGGATCAGAAATGGTTTTCCTCTTCTGCTTCTATTTGGGAGGAAGAACGGTAGGAAAGCTCCCTGTTGCTGTTCATGTCTTATCAAGAGCTAAAATAGCATACAACTCTCAAGACAAGAGAAGGATGTCAACAGAAATTAGTAATACTTGTATACCAAAGTGAGATTACCATGTCAACTTGGAATCTTTTCATTGCTTTCAAGATCTGGGGAGCCAAGAAAACATCGGCCTGCACGTTAGCACCATTAGACCTCATGAGCTTTCAGCTACCGCTCTATACAAGACATTAGTGCCCAGAACAATTTCGTTTGAGAAAACATAAGACCCAGTACTTCAGATAGATGACAGAGATAACAAGTGATAATTTTTCGCATTGAGGAAAATGGGTTTTCTCATACGGTTTTTCTCAGCTTCGGAGAATCATAAAGAAAATAATATACAATGTGAACGTTGCCAAAAATAGGCAATTGGTTCAGTTCTGTAGGAAGCAATTTGTGATTGATTTCATGGATGACTGATACTTAGATCAATTGATTTTAAACCTAGGGGGGCAGAATGTTAGGCAATACATCCTTCATTTACACTCAAGCAAATAAATGAGAATTAGCAAGCAAATTTGAGGAACAATGTGGCAGTTGATGGTCAGATGTTTCTGGTTGCGTCTTAATATGAGAATCAGATATAAGCTAGTTTTGAGGACTGTAGTATCTGGGTTTAGTACAAGCTCCCACCCATATAAGAAACATGGAACTCGCTTTCTTTCTCCTTTTCTTTTCTTTTATTTATTTTTTTTCTGTCAAAGGTATTCAAGCCTCTTAAAGCACCCGCCTGATCCCTCGAACATGTGGTGCCTCCTCCGCCGCTACCAGTTAATTATCACAGCTTGGCAGGTGATGGCTAATTGTTTAGCAAACATGTCATGACAGCTGCATTTGATTTTGTGTTGGTGGTGGTGGTTGGGGGGGGGGGGGGGGGGGGGGGGTGGTAATGTATATCCTCAACTCCCAAATGCTTAGAATTTGGGGGATGCCTAAAGGTCTCCTCTTTCCCTCCAAATCTTAACCGTCTAGACCCCACCCCCATCTCCCCACCAACCCGAGGATACTCTGGTTGTCAACTTTTATTTAACAGTCAAAAACTTATCTGCTCAATGTTATCAGATTCGTGCGACATTTTGGTTCGTGGTATGGATATGAGCACACAGTACACAACATTGAATGGTACGCAATACGAAGGAAGTATGCTCAATCAAATCGATATTTCGGGTTTACTAGGAGCATTCCCCAGGGTCATTTGGATAATTATGAATGTAATATTTTTGTGAATGTGGATAAAGAAGAAAAACATATACATTCCAGGACTGTATGTTAAGAGTTATAATAATAGAAACTTTTATCTTAGCACCCCCAACACGACGTGCGCGCGCGCACATGGAAGTTGGAGAGTTGAAGGGTTGAGGTTCATTTTGTTAAGGGCAAACATTATTGAGAAAATTGAAAAGGACTGCACCTATACATCAAGAAGAAAGAAAGAAAAAAAAAACCACAGCAGAACAAGTAGAAAACAGACCAGTTGGGCTTCATCCCCTGTAGCATATCTTCCAGTTGAGCTTTTCAACAGTTTCTCAAGCGCTGAATCACACGTAAATAGGAAATCAAATGAACAGAAGTGTATGCGCATCAATTAGGAAAACTGACAAATCTAAAAAGAATTCATAAAGTAGTTGGTTGGGAGTACTATGATCCATAAAGAAATGAAAAATAGCAGACTGAAAAATGCGGGACTTGCATTCATTATAAGTATCTACGGAATTGTGCTTTGTAGCTTATAGACATAGTTCAATGTCTGAAGCAGATTATCATGCCATGGTCACATTAGTATAAAGATTCCTTGGTGCAACATCCCCTTTCAGATATGAGCATGTCTATCATTATCCTTCTCCTTTGTGAAGACTCGAATTGATATCCAGATTGCTTGCAGATTCCATGAAGGAACCAGGCATATCAAAATAGTCAGGCATGCGGGTGCATCTCTAAAGACTTGTGTACTGAAAATACCATGTTTATGATCCAGGTACTAGACTACTGATTCTTCATGAGTCACCACAGGTGAACATTTGTCCCCTCCTCTCAAAAGAAATTTATGTATCAACCACCATTGATTTGGGAGCTTAAATATGAATATCTTCTGTAACAATGTGGCGACTTTTATCTCCTAGTAAAGGATGTGTCAAAAAGGTCTTGTTAGGACAGAAGCTTTTGGATTCCATCTGTCATAAATGAGACACTTTTGTTCAAGAGGAGGATTCATGTTATTTGGATGCTCGTCTTACTACTGTTGTATTTGACAGTATTTTCATTTACTTTCCAATTAAATGTGAGGAGGAAATTCCCCTCATCACTTTGCTAGGAAAAAAAAAAAAAAGGGATTTTGTGGCATTCTCACCTAAGGTGACAATACTTCTCGTATACATTGGTAGCACCATATCCCCTGATAAAGTTGAGTTTAACACCCCTCTCTTCTGTCATGTCATATGTTATAACAAGTCAGCTCCTCTTTCGTGATTTTCCTGTCTCAAAAGCATGCATA
Source organism: Agave tequilana (assembly GCA_038442645.1). NCBI lineage: Eukaryota > Viridiplantae > Streptophyta > Magnoliopsida > Asparagales > Asparagaceae > Agave > Agave tequilana. Next base: position 260,092 of record JAVJIF010032246.1, on the reverse strand, counting down.
TAATTTTCCTTTTGTTCTTACGTTACCAGTGTTGTTTTTCAATCAACGTGATGGGATAGCGCAGTAACCCAACAAAAGCTCTTGGAAGCTAAGTTTATCAATTAAATTAAGCTTTGTCCTAGATAAACTATCATGTTAAGGCTTATTTAAATAATTTTAGAAAGAAAATTAAGCTTCACCAGTTACAAAAGCCAACCTGTAAACCTTTGACAATATGAGACTGAGCCAATGCAATTTTTTCATCAGGATCGACATCTTGCCCCATAGATTTCTGAAAAACAATAATCAGCACAAATAAATTTTCACCAAGACTGTTGGAAGATACTAGTATTGACATTAACAATATAAATTGAATATGTAAAGCAACAATCATGCTGTCTTACTCACCAAGGAACGAAGATTCGAAAGCGGATGATGAATGCTTGAACTGACAATGCTTGCTATCTGCAATAACAAAATTGTCATATTGAGTCTCTCAAAAAAAATTGTCATATAGAGAAGTCACATGTACTTCAAAAAGATAAATGTAAAGAACGTTTTGGAGCATACAACCAGAAGTAATTCTTCCTCAGTCAAAAGAAATGCCATAGACAAGTAGATTTCTGACAAGAACCAAAAGAAAAAGAGAATGACTTGTAAAAAAAAGATTGTTGCATTGAAGATTAATTTTTAACTTGTTATAGAAATAAGCCATATATAGGCATCAGCTAAGGGTGTGTTTGGTTGCAAGGAAGTGGGCGGAAGTAAGGAAATGGGAAAGTATAATTGCTCACTTCCCTATCTATCCAAATACCGGAAAAGAAAAATAAGAAAACCCTTTTTCCTTTTTCTTCTCTCTTTTACACAACCATTTCCTCACTTCCAGAATGCTACAGTTAATTTTGTGGTCATGTAAATCTCATTTATAATAAGTTGTAGCATAAAGCAGTTAATTTTTTGGTCATGTAAATCTGACTTGCATTCTAATTACAATACATTTTTATTTTTCTTAATTAATTTTATTTTAATATTATTTTGCGGTCAACTTTGTGGTCAACTTTTCCACTTCCACTTTCCATTACCATCCAAACACCGTAAAAGACATAACATTTTCCAAACCACACTTCCCAACAACATCCAAACACCAGAAAACTTACTAACCAATTCCAAGTTCCAAAGGGAACTAATACCACTTCCTCACTTCCTTACTTCCTCACTTCCACCCTTAACCAAACAGGCCCTAAGTAACTTAAAAAGCATATGTGAGTTTGATGCCCTCCAAGCAGTGTTTTAAATATCGGATATCAGCGATATATTGGTCGACAAAATTATATATAGGTTACATGATATCGGGTAATATATCGTGATATAGTACTAAATACCAGACGTCAAATCGAACTTCGTACCGGATAAAGAATATGTATGTGATTGTCTACATAAATCATATGAAACTATTTAAAGAAAGTTAAAGTCATAAACTCATAAGAGATATTTATTTTTTATATAAGCTGCTCAAAAGCGTTTGTAAAAGCTCCTCAAATGCGTCACATGGCGGTATATCGGATGGTTTCATTTCGGATATCGACCGATATATTGGCCACATGGCGATATATCTGCCCAGAGTCCAAAATGATATCCGGTAAAATTTTACACTTATCGTATTGTTTTGGATAAAATACAGATATCTCAGCTGATATACCGGTACATCGGCTGATATTTAAAACAATTCCTCTAAGAAGCTTAAGCCCATGTATGACTTGTTTTCATCTGCAGTTTCGAAATTATTCTAAGAAATTATTAAATCTTACAAGAACCAGATCTTCAGTTCACAAGAAAAGGAGTTAAAAGATGCAACTTGTGCAAACAATGATAATACCATTCAACTAAGAATAAGCTGCATGCTGACCTGAATATTAGGGTTTTCTTCTGAAGATCTTGAGGTAGCAATGGATGTTTAGGGTACTTATCCTCTAAATACTGTCCAAATCAAAGCAAATGGAACCAGAATGTACATCAGACGAAGAAAACAAGATTTGAAGTCACCAAGAATAAGTCAAGTTTCAAGGGAAGAACAGCCATCCACAGACCAGAATTATGGCAAAAGAGTCAGCAACTACAAAATCCCCATCCACCAATGCCGGCACACATTTGATTGGATTTACTTTCTCGAACTCTACAATTTAAGCACCAGAATTTGGTTACTTGGTAACAAAATATGGACATAGAATCCCTAATATATATCGGAAGTAAAGCAATATCATCTTTGTAATTCCATATAACATGAGAATAAAACTTATGGATATGAACATATGTTCATCAGAATAAGCAAAAATAAAATTTTCAATACAAAATCCCCATCCACCAATGCCGGAACACATTTGATTGGATTTACTTTCTCGAACTCTACAATTTAAGCACCAGAATTTGGTTACTTGGTAACCAAATATGGACATAGAATCCCTAATATATATCTGAAGTAAAGCAATATCATCTTTGTAATTCCATATCACATGAGAATAAAACTTATGGATATGAACATATATTCATCAGAATAAGCAAAAATAAAATTTTCAATACAAATAAATGCAGAATAATTTGTCACTAACCCGGACTTGACTGCTCATTCTTAGAAAGATTTACAGCTATGTACTCATATTCCAGTCCTGCCAGAACCAAATGATATCATAGTTAATTCAAATAATAGAGTGTAAGCAAGTGCAATGTCAAAATGAGCCTGTCAAAAGTAAATTTTAAATGTATCAATCCTTGTAGGTGTACAATCATCGGATTCAAAACAAAGAATTCTCCCCAAAAATCATAAGAGCCGTAAACTCTCTCTCTCTCTATATATATATATATATATGTGTGTGTGTGTGTGTGTGTGTGTGTGTGTGTGTGTGTGTATATATATATATATATAGGGGTTACTGTACCTCAGCCTGCAGGCTGAGAGAGTTTCTCAGCCGGCGGGACGTGGTGAATATATGCCACACATCGTCCGCAGTGTGTTGGCGCCAAAAAAATTTAAAAAATCCCGTCTAAACAATCGTGAAACAAATTGACAAAAATACCCCTTTATTAATTCCAAAGTGGAATAAAGTCATGAACAAACAAAATTTCAATTAAATATATCTACAGTTATAAAATTCGTAATTTGAATACATCGAAAAAATATAATAAAAAAAATTGGATCAATATAATGTAAAATAAGCAGAAGTATTGAAAATTTAAAAAACATGCCATGGTCGCAGACTTAATACAATATAACAACTGCGACACAGTCGCAGTCACTAGTCACACTCATAGTATAACAAAACGTTTTTATGCGACCTAATACAATATAATTTCAATTTTATATGACAACTGCGACACAGTCGCACTCACTAATCGAAGTCATTGTATAACAAAACTTCTTTATATAACGTCTGCGACCCTAGTCGCATTCTATCGTACAACAATGCACCTCCTTCAGTACTGCGACCAAAGTCGCAATCTTCTTTCCCATGCCTTATGTAAAAGATTTTTAATATGCGACTAAGGTGGATTAGCCATGCGACCCTGAGATCAATTCGCGTACCATGACTTAATGAAATTTTTAAAATGAAATGTTGCGACCTTGGTCGCAGTTGCTGGACGCAGACTTAATAAATACACTGCGACCTTGGTCGCAGTTGCTGGTCTATAGTCTTAATCAACAACAATACTGCTACCTTGATCGCAGTTGCTAAACGTAGTCTTAATAAAATACAATGCGACCTTGGTCGCAGTTGCTGATTTTTGGACTTAATAAAATACACTGCGACCTTGGTCGCATTCGCTGGTCTTTATTTTAATCAACAACAACACTGCGACCTTAAAAAAATAATCTGCGACCTTGGTCGCAGCTGCTGGTCTTTAGTCTTAATCAACAACAACACTGCGTGGTCGCAGTTGTTTCTGTTTGCAATGTAGTCTTATGCGACCTTGGTCGCAGTGTCGTCTCTGGTCCAAGTTGTTTTGTTTGCAATGCATGACTGCGACCAACGTCGTAGTTTATTAAAAAACAAATATGATTTTTATTTATGTCCAAGCATTTATCTCCAGGCATGTGAAAATGATACAAAACGCTCTCTTATACAATAAGATTGAGTGTTACAATACAGCAGTACAAAGAAGACTAAACATCAAAAGAGCCCTTGTTGACAAAGAGCAGTGGTGTTATTGAGGTCTGGTGGCAGCAGAATCCTCCGATTCCACCTGACCCTCCAAAGTGGCGGGATACGATCCTTCGTTCATGAACATCTCTTCCACCAGAAGGTTATCCAGTGCTACCCACCACTATATCCACCACATCCCCCGCCGCCATACCCACTCTGACCATCCCGTGCCAGCAAGCTTGACTGGTGCATCAAGTCCGAGGAGATCTTGGTGAGGGTTAAGTCCTCGTCAGGGATCATGACTTCTTCCCTTGTGAACGACGAGGACCATGACTTCTTCCCTTGTGGACGATGAGGTCTATGACTTCTTCCATTGTGGACGAACATCGATCAAGTTCGTCCATAGGGTCATCTTCATCCATGGAGGCAGGCCCTGTTAGAGACTCTGAAGAAGGCGGAAATTCTCAGAGCAATTGCTCTCGAAAAGAAAACAGTCTAATTATAGGAGAGGGTGAGCCCTATTTATAGGCAGCCCATAATAACCATAATTAATGGTTCATTAATCAGAACCGTCGGCCTTAATGATCGCACGACTATCGAAGTCCAATGGAAGGCTGACGCGTGGAGTGTCGTTTCAAGAAGCGTCGAAGACGCTGGTCTACAACCACCAGCGCCGGTTTGGCATTAAAAGACATTAACGCCTAAACCCAATGAAGAGCCGACGCGTGGACAACCGCTTCGGGAAACAACGAATGGTGCGGGTTCGTCAACGTAGACTTGACGTTTAAAGATCTCATAAAATCTTTATGACAGGCCGCGTCTCTCGGAGTGACTCCAAGTCGCGTCCGCTCAGCAAACTTTTCATTTTTCATTTAGATTCAAAAAAATGACTTAATCCAAAACAACAACACGGCGACCTTGGTCGCAGTTGCTGGCGGCAGTCTTAATACAAAATAACACTGCGACCTTGGTCGCTATGCATGTTAATATAAAGGAAACACTTACTTAACGTACTGTGACCTAAGTCACAGTCCATGTAATGCAACCCTAGATTGCAGTTGCTGGCCATCTTTATCAATAACAACACTGCGACCTTGGTCGCAATTAACCATGTACACTGCGACCAAAGTCTCTGACTAAGGTCGCAATTTAAATGTACACTGCGACCAAAGACTCTGACTACATTATATACAAAAAAATTAAACTATAAGTAGAAATTGATCGCAGGCTGAAAAAATTGATCTGAAAAGATTTTATATTTTCAGAAAAAATTTTATCGCAGGCTGAAAAAGATAAACTATATCTTTCAAAAAAGAGGTAAAGAAATAGGGCGAAAAGTAATTTATATAAAATAACCTAAATCCTATAAAGAGCGGCAAAAAAATAGGGGGAAAAATAATAATAAACAATAAGGAAAGTTATCGAAAGGGGTATTTGGTAATTTAACTTCTTCCTAAAAGCGGGCCGCAAGTCAGTGAGGTAACAAATTGAGCCACGTCACCGCAGGCTGAGAGAGTACTCTCAGCCCGCAGGCTGATATACATTTTTCTCATATATATATATATTATATATATATATATATATATATATATATATATATATATATAGGGAAACGATCCTATGAGAACGGTTCTCAAACGAACTCCACGATGGGACATCCCGTGGATGATCCGAACCGTTCATCTTGATCTACAAACCCAAATTAGGCTAATAATGAAAAATCAAGTCCTTCCAAGTCTTTTTACCCATGCATTAAGTAGTTACACAAAATATCTTATTTCAGCCGTAGAAAAAAAATGAACAAAGGATAGCAAAAAACATCATGTACAAGGATGATTGTATCAGCCCAAAGACGGATAAACCAATTGATACTCGTGCGCTGGTTAAAGATTTACCCAAACTGATAACTTGGATGATGTATCTAACAGATGCAACAAGTGTAGGAATCATCATATGGATCACAGATATGACTGGTTTGATCACTACTTGTCTAGTCAAAGGAGCCAAAAAGCTTGTCTGACCATGAGCAAATTGTTAAATGTGACATGAATATGAACACAAGTAGCCCACAATTGAGTTGGATGAGAGATTTATTGCAGCTGAACATGAACACATCAATTATCTTATACTTGACTTGGATGAGAGCAGCCTATGTGAAAACTGTAACCCGTAAGTTTAACCTCTCTTTGACTAGAAAATGGTAGCGTACCTGGTTAGTAGCCCAACTATTACACCAAAATAGTTGTCCCATGAGTTTCTCATTTGTAGTGCAAAAGGGAAGATCTTGGGTTGCCATATTTGCCTATAAATAGGCTTGAGTTTGCATGAGATACATGCAAAGTGAAATGGAGAGAAGAGTTTGTTTGCGCTCTCTCTCTCTCTCTCTCTCGCGTTAAAGTCTAGTGCAGTTGGGTGTCGTGGGTTTGGGTGAGTGAGATTAGACTTATAATCTCTTTGTATTCTCTGTTTTTGATTAGTGAATTCCTCTTACTGTCTTATCTCATAGACGTAGGTCATATTGACCGAATCACATTAACTTCTTTAGTGTTATCCTCTGTCCCTACATTACTATACTTGCTATTTGTTTATCTCTATTTATACTTATCATTTCATGTATTAAAAGCCCACTACTATAATACAAATGACGCTTGAAAACAGCTTTCTTGAACAATTCATTTCACAAAGCTGCTGTGGAGAGAGAATAAAAAAATAGATAGAGTTTTTTAACCCTTTGAAAATAGCAGCAGCAGAAGAAGAAAAGAGCAATCTAAGGTCGTCATTGACAAGCCCTTGGTGGCTGTAGAGGATACATGGATACGTCAAGCATAGACTGCATGTTTGACAGTCTGTCGACAATAATTGTATAGTTGTTGACAGTTGTGGCCCAGTCTGTCGACAGGAGCAGCTTAGGATGTCGATAAGTGCTAACTCGAGAGTTGGGTTAGCTCAATTTATTGACGGGCTCATAGAGTTGTCGATAGTTGCAACGTTCTAACAATTTCCAAATTATATTTTGATTTCGTTTCTGATCTAATTTCAGAGTTTTTGGTTTTCTGCTTCGTAGGCTCTTTGTCTATATATTATTGTTTTAAATCTCAGCCGATATCGGCCGAGATAACAGTATTTTATTCAAAATGATATGATAAGTGCAAAATTTTACCGGATATCATTTTGAACCGATATGGGCCGATATATCACCATGTAGCTGATTTATCGGCCGACATCCGAGATGAATATATCCAATTTATCGCCACATGACGAAGTTGAGGAGATTCTACAAATACATTTGAGGAGCTTCTACCAACGCATTTGAGGAGATTCTACCAAAGGTAAGTATCTCTTATGAGTTTATGACCCTAAACTTATTTTAAGTAGTTTTTATGTATGCAATCACATATACATTCTTCGTCCAAAATGACGTTCGATATTTAATACCATATCGCGATATATCACCCGGTATTCAGTATCCAATATACAATTTTGTCAACTGATATATCACCGATATCTGATATTTAAAACACTGCTATATAATAAGGAGTATTGTCCCATTGACTGTAACATGATTAATGAATTTGTATTGAGAGTTCTAGAGTTAGTTAAAGAGAATTCTACAACAAATTGCATAGATTCTCAATTTGGATCTTCTAATCACTTTGTAACCCTTATAACTCAGTTATTTGAATAAGATCTCCTTTACTTCAAGGATGTAAGCAAGTTGCTAAACCTCATTAAAATCGTTTTTTCTCGCTTTCTCTCTTTGATTCATGTTCGTGATATATTGATTCGTGATTGACTCGGCATGGAACGCTGATCTTGGTGATTGGTACATGTTGGATTCCTCCGGAGGGCACAACAAGTAGTATGAGAGCTTGCCAAGTTCAACTGGGGTCATGTGTTGATCCCAAGAGCATCGTGGTCTATTCGGCAGAGGTCGTGTGTCAATCTTGAAGCGACGTTTGGATTATTCATGGGATAATGTATCGATCTCAGAATAGCATTGGTTCAGTCCATTAGGATCGATTTGGGTGGAGTAGATCGTTCAGAAACTCGTCTAGGGTTTCACTTTGAGGTAAAGTTGTGATCTTTATCTATTTGGATCTGTTTTCGTTGGTCTTTCGCATTATTATTGGCGTTTTCTGGAGGAGATATGACTGAGATTAATTAGTCCAAGATGAAGACCGTGAACATCCACCAGTTAAAGATTGATGTGGTAAAGTTTGATGGCATGAATAACTTTGGCATGTGGAAATAGGAGGTGATGGATGCATTGAATGCACAGAATTTGAAAGACATGCTGCTTTTGCAAAAGAAACCAGCGGATACTTCAGAGAAGTATTGGAACAAGATGAATCAGATGGCGTGTGACGTCATCAGGTCTTGTTTGACACAAGATATAAAGTATCATGTGATATATGAGACTTTCGCAAGGAAGATTTGGGAGATCCTTGAAAGTAAGTATTTGATGAAGAGCATTGAAAATCGATTGTATTTGAAGATAAGACTTTACCGTTTTCAGTTGAAGAAAAAATCTCCACTGGTGAGCACATCAACAACTTCACGAAGCTTCTTACAGACCTAACTAACATGGATGAGATGATTAAGGACAAGGTGTTGATTCTATTAAGTCGTCTTCCGGATGAAGAGGATGAGACATTCGTTCTAACATTAATCAATGGTAAGCAATCACTTAATTACAGTGATGTGAGGCTGCTTTTGTGAATCACGAGGTGAGGAGGAAGGACAAAGTAGTCTTCTTCTAGAAACACATCAACGAAGCGTTGACTGCAAAAGGAGTTAGTTCTAATCATAGGAAGGGCAAGGGAGATTATGGAAAGTTGAAAACTAGTTTTCTTGAAGATTTGAAGAAGAATTTATGTGTTTTCTATAGAGAGGGACACTGAAAGATTGATTGTTCAAACCTCAAGACGAAAAAGAATGGTCAAAGTCAAAAGCCAATGTTGTCATGACAGATGATAATGATTCTGACTAATCTGTATTTTTCATCTTCTATCACCTATATTATTTGCTGTTCAGAGGAATCTGAGTAGATTTTAGATACGAGTGCTACCTATCACATTTGTCCCAAACGAGAGTGGTTTGCTAGTTTTAAGAAACTAGATGGTGACTTGGTGTCGTTCTGCGACAAACACACATGCCATATTGAAAAGATAGATACAATTCGCATCAAGTTGTTTGATTAGATGATAAGAGAGTTGAAGGATGTGAAGTATGTATCTCAATTAAATAAAAATTGACTTAATTGAGCTTTGAAAGCGCAGAGCCTGCGAGGGACTCTTGGAGAAGGCATTCTCAAGATGTTCAATGAATTATTGGTGGTTTGAAGGGTACCATCTGAAGGGTAGGGAAGTTACTAGAAATTTGGTAACTTCAGAACATTTGGAAGATGACTCTACAAGGTTATAACAGATGAGGCTCGAACATATTGGTCTGGATTCTTTATAAGCTTTGGTGAAGCGAAGATTATTGAAAGATACATTGACTTGCAATTTAAAATTTGGTGAATGTTGTGTTCTGGATAAGAAGACAAAGATGAAATTTAGCATCACACTTCACCGCATGAGAGGTCTTCATGATTGTGTTCATATTGATATTTGCATCACTTGGAGGCCATCGATACTTTATCTCTTTTTGGTTGATTGTTATAGGTATTATTGGGTATACCCTATGAGACAAAGGTTTGAAGTCTTAAATTTATTCGTAAAGTGGAAGAAGTTAATGAATAAAACGGACTGACAGAAAGATCAAGGTGCTCCAATTTGATCATATTGCGGAGCACAAGGATCGATTCTTACGATTTATCCAGAACAATATTATTGGTATTCACCTCACAGTTGAAAAACATGGGGTGGCTAAAAAGATGAACCTTTCCTTACTAGAGAAAATTCAATGGTTGCTAATTCACAATTAGACAAGTCATTTTAGGCTGAGGCTTTGGAATATGCCAGCCATCTTATGAAAGGTTATCGTCGACTGCTATAGGAGGTTAAACTCCTTTGAATACTTAGTGAGGTGGGGCAGCTCAAGACTATAGTTTGTTGCGGGTATTTGAATGTACAGACTATTTTAGTGTCTTAGATGACAAGTTAAATCCGCAAGCAAAAAAGTATGTGTTTTTAAGAGTCTAAATAAATTTGAAAGGCTATAAGCTATGTGACTCCGAAAACAAGAAGGTCGTGTTGAGCAGGTATGTCAGATTTGATGAGGCTTCATTATTGAAGTCTACGTCTCTCAACAGGTGGAGAAGATGAAGACCAAGGTGTATCGCAACAGGTGGAGATTGATGCTACTTCACTATCTCTAGTTGGTTCACTATCAGTTGGGATCTCACCGGATGTTACACCGGGTGGAGATCATGTAACCAGTTTAGATACTGAACAGGTTGAAGATGTTTTATTGTTTGCAGCTATAGGAACCAAGATGAATCCACGAAAGTGGGTGAAGAAGCGTGAATTTCAAGTTGTGAGCTAGATCAGCTCAAGTTGAAAACCGCTCTTCTCCATGACGATCGAGATAAAGAGATTCATATGACTCAGGAAGTTAGGTTCATTGTTGCAGAATTGATTTCAGTAGATTTGGTATCAGTTGATGGCTGAGCTTTTCAAAGTTCGTTGGATGAACTATGTGAGGCTTCATCCAATGTTCAAAATAACACATTACGTAACACGTTATGGTAACTAACGCAAGCCAGCTGTTAGATAACCCGCAAATAACATGAATATCACTAACCTGGGGCTTTTGCCAGTAATGTACATTATGTTATGTTATTTATGTAATGCACAGTAATAACGTACGTTACTGTGCTAAGCCTCATTTTATAAAAACCCGACCCGACCCTCATTCTCATTCTAGGGCACAGAAGAAATTCCCAAAAATAAACAAAACAAAGAAGAAAGAAGAAGAGTGAAATCCCCCGATCCCTCGTCATCGTCGGAGGTTCATCATCGTCGGAGGTTCCTCGTCGTCCCTCGTTCTCGTCCTCGGCGCCTTGAAGAAGAAAGATAAAGAGGAAGAGGAAGAAAGAAGACCTACCTCTCATCATCGTCGCTGATTCTTCGCCGTCGGTTGATCCTCGCCGTCTCTGGTTCTCATCGTCGGTACCTTGAAGAAGAAGAAGAAAGAAGAAGGGTCTCGTCTGTCTCTGCCCTCCCGATCTCTCTCTGTCTCTCTCCTTGATCTCTCTGTCTCTCCCTTCGATCACTCTCTCTACTTTCTCCCTCCCAATCTCTCCCTACTCTCTCCCCCTCCCGATCTCTCTGCTCGCTCTCCCTCCCAATATCTCTCTGCTTTCTCCCTCCCGTTCTTTCTCTGCTCTCTCTCCCTCCCGTTCTCTTTCTGCTATTTCTTCCTCTGATCTCTCTGCTTTCTCTCCGAGAGATCGGAGAGAGATCGAAGAGAGGGGGGAGAGAGAGCAAAGAAAGAGAGAATGAAAGGGAGAGAAAGCAAAGAGGAGAGGACGAGAGAGCAGAGAGAGATGGGGAGGGGGAGAGAGCAGACATAGATCAGAGGTAAATAACAGAGAGAGTGAGTGATGGGGGAGAGTGAACAGAGAAATATCTGCATGATTGAGGGGAGAGCAGAGAGTGATAAATTTTTAATTTAATTTTATTAAATTCAATTCAGAGAGAGCAAAGAACTATTTGTGAGTGATGAGGGAAATATCATGCTTGTTATGTTTTTTGGCTAAATTACCATGCTATAATTCAATTATCAAGCTTGTTTGTGTAGTTATTATAATTCAATTCGATTATCATGCTTGTTAGTTGTTATAGATTTTTTTAAATTATTTTGTAATTTATAAAAATTCTTAAATATAGTATATATATATATATATTTTTATTAAATAAATATTAAATCGTGTAACCTATGTTATGCGTTACGTTATAACCTATCTTAAATAATAATGAAAAAATGTTATCGTTATGTTATTATTGTTTTAAACATTGGCTTGATCCCTTGGGCAGGGGATATGTAAGCAGCTATAATGACGCAGCAAATTGTTGAGCTAAAGTTGACGATTCGCTAATGTTCATCTCAGATTTGAGAAATCTTCACTGAGGTGGAGAATTGTGGGGAGAGAATCTAAAAATAGATGGTAGGGTTTTTTAACTTTGGAAATAGTAGCAAAAAAAGAAGAAATGAGCAGTTGAAGACCACTGTCAACAGGCCCCTGGTGGCTGTCGATAGCGGATACGTGGATAGTCCAAAACAAAAACTGCATGTTTGATAGCATGTCAACAACAATTGTATAGTTACCGATAGCTGAGGCTCAGTCTATCAACAGGAGTAGCTCAAGCTGTCGACAGGTGCCCAACTCGAGAGTTGAGTTAGTTCAGTCTTTCGACAGGCACATGGAGCTGTCGATAGCTGTGGTGTGCTGACAGCTTTTAAATTGGATTCTGATTTCATTTTTGATCTGATTTCAGAATTTTTGGTTTCATTTTCTTCGTGGACTCTCTGCCAATATATTGAGGGGTATTGTCCCTATTCATTGTAACCTGAATTGGTGAATTTGTATTGAGAGTTTAGGGGTAGTTTGTTTGAGAGAATTCTACTGCAAATTGCGTAGATTCTTGATTTGGATCTTCAGATCACTTTCTAACCTTGTAAGTCAGTTGTTTGAATAAGATTTTCTCCCTTCTGTCTCGAGAACGTAGGTAAGTTACCGTAGCCTCGTTAAAATCATTTGTTCTCGCTTTCTTTCTTTGATTCGTGTTGTGCTGTACTGGTTCACGATTGACTGGAATGCTGATCTTGGTGATTGGTGCGTGTTCGATTCCTCTAGAGGGCGCAACAGCTGCATCACATTTGCATGTATCATTTCGATCTGATTATACCCCCAGAAATAAGAATTCAATTAATTAAAAAGTATGATATCGTAATGTTATGGGTATTTAGTACATTGCAAATGCCAATGGAAAATCGAGAAAAGGGGTAGACATTGATCGTACCCTTCAAAGAGCATGAATTGATTTAACACAATTTATTTCTTATTGAGGAATTTTTACGCAAAAGAGACATCATCAAGATTTGGAATTTATGTGGGCATAGAGTTCCACGAGTGAAAAATCTAATGACCTAAAGTATAAAAACACTCATAAGAGTTCTACAATGCGAAGAGTTGGGTCTACATCCAGATAAAAGAAAAGGGAAATTATCAAGAAATCAGAAAAGCTAAACAGAAGCTAAAAAACTGTACCTTTGAGATTGAGAGCAGTTCTGACACGTTGGGAGCACGAACTCCTCCAGTAGGAGTACAGCTTCAGCTTTGGGGATTGAAAATTGAGAACAGAAATAAACTCAAAAACGATACACAATTTCTGAGAGATTGAAATCAAAATCAAAGTCATTACCTTAGGCAAGGACATGGCTTTTGGGTCTCGGGAGTGCAATTTGCAAATTTGTGTCCCAAGTTGAGATCAAAGCAAATGAAGGTACTCTCCATTGACCAACAATAAAACTAGTGAGGTGGCCAGCTTGGAAGGTTTGACAAGCTCTCCAATGTGCATAATTTTTTGCTAAAATATTTTGATGATGCTCTCTCTTTCTCCAACCCACCACCCCCCCCCCCCCCCCCCCACCCCCCCCCCCCCCCCCCACCTACTAACTGAAGTCATCTTGTTCAGGACGAACATGACAAGCAAGGAAAGAGTTGACATCCAAAGGAAAGCGTTGACATCCTTCTGGCTTTGAATATCTCGCTGAGCGTGCAAGGTGACGCCCTATTTTGGCCACTTTTATTTCCCTCTCTTTTTGGAAAAAGAAATACATAGAATAATTGGTATTTTTCACCTTTTTCTACTATGAATTTTATTTTGAAAATTTGTCAGCGTTGATTTTTAATCCACCAGGGGATTCCATATTAAAAAAATTAAGATGAAAAATGAGAGTCTCAAGTTCAGGACCAGAAGATCATCCTAAATGATACCTAGTGTCTGTTTAGTTGTCGTAATTGACCGTAATTTGTAAATCGTAACTGGTAAAAAATTTATAGTTGTAAATGAGTTACATACATATAAGTTTTATAGTGTTTGGTTGGTAATATAAAGTTATAAGTGAGAAAGTGTATTGTGTTTTACGGTGTTTGATTGTTATAATGTGTAAGTCGTAAGTGAAAAAGTTCACCACAAAATTAACTATTTGGTGATTTAAAAAGTTTTAATATTGTAATTAAATACTAAAAATACTAAATATTAAAAAAAATAATATTAACTTTAAAAAATAATACAAATTTGCATGACCACAAAATTAACTGTACGTGAGTTGTAAGTGAGTGATAATTAGGTTGCAAGTGAGTGGTAGTTGAGTTGTGTAAGTCTTTCACGAATTACGGTCTAAACAAATGCCGTAGTTGTAATTAGGTTGTAAGTCACTTACAAATTATGGACTTTTATGACTTTTACAACGAAACAAACAGCCCCTTGGCATACTAAATTCTCACTTGAGACTCTGAAAATTAATCAAAAAACTGATTTCACTGAATGATCAAAAAATCTTAAAATCATAGTTGAGACCCGACCTTAGAGGGTTGATTTGGTGAGCAATAAAAATCTAGTCTTTATGTTTATATATAAATGGTTATGATTTATTTTTGGAATGAGCTCATGACTAAGTCTACGGGTGGCTATCTAAATCCAAACTGAATTTTCTGGTTTGGATACTAAAATTGTATCTGATAGCTTATTGGGTGCAATATGGATCATAAAAATAGATTTAATACTTAATGGATCTAAATATAGATATTTAAGATCCAGACTGATTACCGAATAAATACTTTTATATATGTTTCACTTAACTCAATCTAAACATATCTAAATATTTTTTTCTCAGTAAACTTAACTCATCTAAGACTATTAGGTTATGTTTAGATATGTCTAATACTTCTAAGAAAATAATAACAAAATGACATTTACTGGATTTAAATAATCTGAAACCTGAGCCCGGATCCAACAAATTATTAGTTTTGGATCCTCAAGTAGACTTTACTTTTCTCATTTGGTATAGAGACGCAAGTGGATCTTATAAGTTTATAGTTGGTTGGCATGTGGGTCTTTTTATTAAGGGTGAATTGGGGCCTTAGCCCCAAAGATGCTTTATTAAAATTATAATGAATGGGAAGTTCCAAGAGAGAGAAGGTGAGAGAGGTGATAGGGGGAATTACATCAACTCCAGCATAGAACAATGGAAGACAAGTAGCCGAACAAAGATACAACTATGGCAATTTTTGATATTTGTGAATCGGGAAGTGAGATGTCATAGAGCCATCAAAGATGATATCTGACCCCCAAGCTCGATGGTAGAGGAGAATTTTGCATGAAAAACCTTTTGATTCCATTCTTACCATACTATCCAAATGGTTGCAGTGAAGACGCAATCCCATCGGGCCAAAAGAATAATCCAAGACGGTTTCATTCTGATGCCCAAAGTTTCAAATTGAAGGGCAATGAAGAAAGATATGAGCGACAATTTTTGGATTTACCCCCACAAAGCATGCACGATGATGTGATATGAATTTTCTTTTAACAAGATTGTCCATCATTAAAAGACAATCATGATATGAGAGCCATATGTGCACCTTGATTTTTAGCGGAGCTTGAGTAATCCAAATTCACCGGAAGCAATTATTCTCCTCATGGTAACCGGTGAGACTTCTATAAAGAGAATTAACAGTAAAGAAACCATTTTGCTTGAGCTTCTATTTTTGAACATCCGAAGTATCGAGGAAAAGGCTTTTCAGTTGAATGAGGAAGAATTTGTTGAGATCGTGAGGGAGGTTATGATAAGACCGCCGTCTAAATTGGAGCCCAAATCATTATTTCATCAAATAGACAATATTAAGTGTTCATCGTAGCGGATGGATCCATGGCGAGCATGAAGAGGTTGGAAATAAGGAAGATAGGGTATCATTACCTGCCCAATGATCCAACCAAAATCTTATTAAGCAACTGTCCCCCACTTCAATATTGATGCTGGATGCAAAAGCCTTTAAAGCCTTGAGAACTCCTCTCTAAAAAGAAGAGACATACCCGAAAGAGTATAATGCAAATCATAAGGCCTTCACTGTTGGAGGAGAGAGGATATTAAAGGAGGTGATGTCATGCCAAGTGCCGTCGAAGATCGCCAAGGAAGTCGACGATGAGAGGCAAAGGGACAGCGGCAGGAAATAGCAGCAGCAACAGAAGACAGGAGGGTCGGTCGACCGGCCCGGTCGACCGACGTGCACAGCATGCACAGAGATTTGGGCGGTCGACCGGCCCGGTCGACCGAAGTGCTCTGACTGCAGGACCAAACTCTCGGGTTTTCTGGGTCGACCGGCCGGTCGACCGGAACAGACTGACTGTAATCAACCCAACTCTCGGGTTTTCTGGGTCGACCGCCGGGTCGACCGGAAGAAGGGTCGGTTGACCGTCCCGGTCGACCGTCAGTCGGGTTTTGGGTGAAATCTGCTGATCCGCTGATGTGGGGTATTTAAGCCTAAAGTGATTCTAGGGTTTAGTATCTCTGCGAAAAAAAGATTAGCTCTGAGTTCTCTTGCATTCAAAGAGAAGAAGAGCTATTGTAATCATCTTCCTAATATAAATTTCTCCATTGATTGCCCCGAGGACGTAGGCATTGAGGCCGAACCTCGTTAAATCTCGTCTTTGTGATTTGTGTGTTCTTCGTGTGATTGTTGGGTTGTTCTTTGTGCTAGAGATCTTGGGATTCTCTATTGTTTGGTTGTTGTGATTGAATTGCGCTCGCACAACAAGTGGTATCAGAGCATCCGGGTTGCACTTGGGATTTCTGAGGATTCGGAGGGCTCGAGATCGGATCCGGTGGAGATCGTGTGTCGATCTCAGATCTGAGGTATTGGGTGTTCGAGGAGATCGTGTGTCGATCTCAGAAGGACTCAAGGAGGGCTCGTTGAATCCGTGGTGGAGTAGATCTGGTGAGAAACTCGATCTAGGGTTTCGAGGGACAGGTAAAAATCATATTTTTATCTGTGTATAGATCTATTTCAAGGTAGTTGATCTTCCGCGTAGATAGAGGATCAGGGAAATCTCAATGGCAGAAGTAACTGCATCTGTTAAGGCAATGAACAATCACCCAAGGATTGAAGTTGTTAAGTTTAATAGGACTAACAATTTTGGTATGTGGAGATGCGAGGTTATGGATGCGCTGAATGCATCAAACCTCGAAGACACTCTCCTATTGACGAAGAAGAAGAACACTATCACTGATGAAGACTGGGCGAAGATAACAGATCGGCATGTGGCTTGATACGGTCATGCTTGTCACAAGACATAAAATACCTTATGCAACATGAGACGTCAGCGAAGAAACTGTGGGAAACCCTTGAAAAGAAGTACCTGACGAAGAGTGTAGAGTCCAGGTTGCAGCTTAAGAGTAAGCTGTATCAGTTTCGGATGAAGAAGGGGAGCACAGTAAATAAGCACATCAACCGATATACGAAGCTTCTTACAGATCTGCTAAATGTGAATGTCACGGTAGATGAGGAAGATAAGGCGGTCATCTTTCTGAATTCACTTCCTGCAGAGGAGTACGAGACATTCACACTGACCTTCATTAATGGAAGGCAGAGCTTGGATTATGATGAGGTGTCGTCTGCACTGATGAGTTATGAGACAAGGAAGAAGGAGAGGCATCCTTCTCAGTCAGGGTCATCGGCGGAGGCATTGGAAGTAAGAGGCAGAGGTTCATCAAGGAAGGGAAAGGAGATTAGAGGAAGATTGAAATCTAGGCCGGGTTTCAGAAATCTGAAGAGGAATCAGTGTGCCTTGTGCAAGGAACTAGGACACTGGAAAGCAGAATGCCCTAAGGCCAAAGATAAGAAGGTGGAGTCAAAGACCGAGGCGAATCTCACACAGGCGGATGGATCGGATGATGACTCTTCAGTGTTCTCTCTCTCGGTTACTACACCTACTATTAGTAACTCAGATAGTGCTGAGTGGATCTTGGATAGCGGAGCCACCTATCATGTGTGCCCGAACAGGGCCTGATTTTCTAGCTTTGAGAAGCTGGATGGATGTTACACGGTCATGGGAGATGACCATCCGTGTAATATAGAAGGGATGGGTACAATTCGCATCAAGATGGATGATGGGATAGTTCGAGAGTTGAAGGAGGTGAGGTATGTACCTCATCTAAAAAGGAATCTTATCTCAGTTGGCACTTTGGAAGCATCAGGCATGGTGATATCTGTTCGAGATGGCGATCTCAGGATGATCAAGGGCTCGATGGTGGTGATGAAGGGCGTCCGCCGAGAAAATCTTTACTACTTGAAGGGTAGTATGATGACAGATCAGGTGGAGACTTCGAGTTCTTCAGATAAAGGTGGCCCGGAGGACTGGCAGGGAAAGGTCGGACACGACGACGGAAGGTCTTTGCAAGCTCCTGCAAAGAAGGAATCCATGGAAGGTGCTGCTACCTGCAATTTGGAAGGTGGACACAGCGTTCTGGACAAGAAGACGGTGAGATTCAGCACCAGTACTCACCACAATGAAGGTCTTCTTGATTGTGTTCACATGAGCGTATGGGGACCTGCTAAGACGGCATCGCTTGGAGGTCACAGGTACTTTGTCTCGTTTATTGATGGTTCATCTAGGCAGGTTTGGATATATCCGATGAGACAAAGGGGAGAAGCCCTAGATGTGTTGATGAAGTGGAGAGGAAGAATGGAGAGGCAGATAGGTAGGAAGATAAAGGAGCTTCATATTGGTAATGTTGGAAATGACATGTACCAGTTCCTACAATTTGGCCAGAACACAGGGATTGAACTCACTTCACAACAGGTACAGATGGGGTGGCTAAAGATGTAGTCCGTTCCTTGCTGGAGGAGGTTCGGCGGTTGTTGTCTAATGCAGGATTAGACAGGTCGTTTTGGGTTGAGGCGACTGAGTATGCTAGCCATCTCATGAACAGATCGACTGCAATTGGAGGTAGAGCTCCACTGAATATTTGGTCTGGAGAAGCTGCTCAAGGTCATGGTGTGCTGCGGGAGTTTGGAAGTCCGGCCTACTTCAGTGCCAAGAGTGGCAAAGTGAATCCGCGGGCAAAGAGGTTTGTCTACTTGGGTGTCAAAAGGAACAGGTACAGGTTGTGGGACCCTGAAGACAAGAAGATCATGATGAGCAGACATGTCACATTTGGAGAGACTTCAGTGTTGAAGTCCACTGTCTTTCAGCAGGTGGAGAGGACGGAGACCAAGGAAGGATTGCAGTGGGTGGAGGTTGATGCTACTCCATCATCTCCAGTTGGTTCGGCATCAAAGGATACTTCAGCGGAGGTGACACCGGGTGGAGTTCGTGATACCAAAGGTGATGCTGAACAGGTTGACGACATTGTTGAGGATGTCGAGTTATTTGCAGCCATTGGAACTAAGGTGAAGCCACGCTTGTGGAGAAAGAAGCATGAATCTCAAGCTTGTGGTTGTGACAAGCTGAAGTTGAAGGCCATTGCTCTCCATGATGGTCGGGAAGAGGTTCATATGACTCAGTCAGACAGGTTCACTGCTGCAAATAGAGGTACCATTGTTTGAGCTTGTTGAAGCTCATTTTAATAAACTACGGTTGGCTTGATCCTTTTGGGCAATACGTAGGCAGCCGTAAAGGCGCAGCCATTTGGTGATGCAACTCTTATGAAGCTATTTGGGTTCTCGAGATGTTATTTTGGATCTTCACGTAAAGGTGAAGAATTGTGGCCTATTGAAGCTTCAAGTAGAAATGGAGAGACTTCACGTAGAGGTGAAGAGACTTCATGTAGAGGTGAAGTGGTGTGACCAGTTGGATCTCACGTAGTGATGAGATGGTGTGATCTCGATGAACAGGTTTATCTTCCGGTTAGAAGATGTTGAGCTTGCATGAGGAGTGGTGGGCATCCAGTTGAAGCCGATGATGTTTGGTGTGTTCTACGCAGACTTGGTTGGACCGTCAGGAAGATAGGTAGACTGGATAGAGCTGGTCATTGGAGAGTCAGTGTTGGCTCATAAGGAAGTCTTCGTGAGGTCGTGAAGTTGCGGAGAGGGAGCCACGGATAGTGATCGGCAGGTATGGAAATTCTCCTAAGGTGAAGTGCAGGGAAGGCATGTGCGATGTTTTCCAGGAATAGATGAGCTAAAGATTCCAAGCCGAGATCGTGTGTCGATTTCACCGAGATCGTGTGTCAATTTCGACCGGTGCGCGCAAGCCGAGATCGTGTGTCGATTTCGCCGAGATCGTGTGTCGATTTCGCCAGGTGATGGACTGGGGTTCGTTGGAGTTCGGCTCAGATTTGGAAATCTTCGCCGAGGTGGAGAATTGTTGGAGGAGAGAGGATATTAAAGGAGGTGATGTCATGCCAAGTGCCGTCGAAGATCACCAAGGAAGTCGACGATGAGAGGCAAAGGGACAGCGGCAGGAAATAGCAGCAGCAACAGAAGACAGGAGGGTCGGTCGACCGGCCCGGTCGAGCGACGTGCACAGCATGCACAGAGATTTGGACGGTCGACCGGCCCGGTCGACCGAAGTGCTCTGACTGCAGGACCAAACTCTCAGGTTTTCTGGGTCGACCGGCCGGTCGACCGGAACAGACTGACTGTAATCAACCCAACTCTCGGGTTTTCTGGGTCGACCGCCGGGTCGACCGGAAGAAGGGTCGGTCGACCGTCCCGGTCGACCTTCAGTCGGGTTTTGGGTGAAATCTGCTGATCCGCTGATGTGGGGTATTTAAGCCTAAAGTGATTCTAGGGTTTAGTATCTCTGCGGAAAAAAGATTAGCTCTGAGTTCTCTTGCATTCAAAGAGAAGAAGAGCTATTGTAATCATCTTCCTAATATAAATCTCTCCATTGATTGCCCCGAGGACGTAGGCATTGAGGCCGAACCTCGTTAAATCTCGTCTTTGTGATTTGTGTGTTCTTCGTGTGATTGTTGGGTTGTTCTTTGTGCTGGAGATCTTGGGATTCTCTATTGTTTGGTTGTTGTGATTGGATTGCGCTCGCACAACATTCACCTTCTATAGTAGTTGTGTAGGATAAGAGCCACCCATGGTAAAGTTGTATCATGGAGAAGTCACCACCATCACCTAGATAGAAGAGCAAGGTTTGAAGGCTTGAAGATGACAAACACCTAAACCACTTTGATTTTTATAGGAACAAATAAGTTGCCAATTAACCAAGCAAAGCCCTCAGTGTATCTTTTTGTCCCTTTCCAAAAGAAACCATGGCGAATACAGTCAATGTCATGAATCCCCATCCGAAAGATGGTAGAAGGACATAAAGTAGAGAGGCAATGATGATAAGATGGAAATTCACAAGAATAAGTATATCACCTCTAGAGAGAGTTGTCCTTCCAAATAGTAAGCTTCTTCTCAACCCGCTAAACAACGGGTTGCCAATCTTCTCTTATGAGTGAGATCATTTTGAGAGAGAGTCAAATGTAAGAAAATGACAAAGTTTCAAGTTTGCAATTGAGAATATTAGCGGCTCTTGTACCCACCACTTCACTTCACTCAAGTTGTAAACAAAGATTTATGGAAGTTAATTTTCAAGCTGTACATCATCTCAAAAACATAAAATAGAACCTTGAATGTAACACCCCGTTCCTAGAATACGTACTCAGATACGTATTCTGATTTTTCGATCGTATTCTTCTAATTTTCTCTCGTATTTATTTTTATTTATGATTATTTATATCATCATTTGGTATTTGGATCTGGATTCTTGATTTCAGATCAACCTGAACCGGGGATCTGATCCCAGTGTACTGATCAATTGGATCTTTTTAGTAGTCAGATTTGCCTAATTTTAGTTTCAAATATTATTTTCTAATATTTTAAATTTTTCATGATTTTTCTAGAATTTTTCTGAATTTAATGGCAAAAACTTCAAAACCGATATCGACCAGTGCCACCGATCGATTCTCAGATTTGTAATTTATAAACAGAGTTGAATTTCAAGAAACTGCTTTTATATTATTCCTTAGAATTGCATTTTCTATATAAACGCAGATTTTTCTAAATTTATCAAAACTTAACCAGATTTGGTGTCGACTAGTATCGCCGGTAAATTTTAGGATTTTTATTTTGAAAATGAGACTGAATTTTTGAAATCTGATTTCACCATATATCTTAAAATAATATTTACTGTTTTTGTAAATTTTTGGAGACCTTTCTGAGTTAGTTTAATTTTCTGACATTTCCTGTGTTTTCAGGGTTTTCCCAGATACCGGAGTTTTATCTAGATATTTTTTTTCTTTTTTATTTTCTATTTTCTAATTTTTCTCCTCCACTCATAATTTTCTCCTTCTTTTTCTTTTTTTTCTTTCAATTTTTTCAAAAATTCCTCCGCCACACAATATATATCTGCCCAACCACTTTTCTCTCTCCTCTACAAACGCGAGTCTCAGCATTCACACAACGCGAACTTGACCTCCAGTCTGGGCTTATTTTAACCTGATGCGGGTTTGGTTTAGTTGAGACGCGGGTCTCAATGAATTACCCCCCGCTCTCTTTTATATATACACTTATATATACATTCCCCCTTTCTCTATCTCTTTCTCTCCCTTTCATTTACTTTCTTCTTCCTCTCATTTATTCTTCAAACCCAACGATAACCATCCACAACACTCGTATGCCCCTAGCTCCAGCGAGCTTCACCCACACCAACAACATCTCCCCTTCCTTCTCTCTCCTTTTTCCACCAAGATCCACCACCACTCCTACCATCACCACCAACTTCCTTTCCCCTTCACAACCACCTATTCCCATCAACTTCTCCACCATTTCCGCCACCACCAACACCATCTCGACCAACATCAACCCCGACATCTTCTCTCCTCTGATGAACTCTCCAGTTCTAGCCTTCTATCACCTTCTGAAATGCCACTTCGTCAACCCTACTTCCACCACTTTCAACTAAACTTGCACCCACTTATCACCAATTTCCTCCTCCTCCCTAGAGCCCTAACCATTGTGCCTCCCTTTGGGCCAGGCCGCCGGCAGCCCCTGCCGCCGGAGAGCCACCCATGGCCGGCCACCAGCCCGGCAAGGCCCCCTTCTCCTCTCTTTCTTTTTTTTCTTCTTATTTTCTTCTTTCTTCTCTCTTTCCTTTACTTTTTTCTTCCCTTTTTCTTTCTCTATTTTCTTTTGTAGAGAGCAATCTCTACTATACCTCTCTCTCTCCTCCGTGCCGACTCTCCCTCTCCTTGGCCAGGAGCCAAGCCCAGGCCAAGGCTGAAGCCGTGGCATGCTGCCCTTTCTCCCCTTTTACTCTCTCTTTCTCTCTACTTTCTCTCTTCCTACAGTCTCTTTATCTTTCTCTTCTCCTTTTACTCTCTCTATCTCACATTCTCTCTTTATCTCTCAATTCTTTGATTTCTTTCTCTCTCTCTCTCTCTCACGTGTTCCCTGTGAATACTGGATGCAGAGCTGATCTTGCGTCCAAGTACTTCCTCACCGCGGGACGAGACCACCGCATCCGCTTCTAAATTCCACTTCCACGTAGCGCGATCGCCGCGTTCACGACCCTCGCGTCCGCGATATCTGCCTTATGCGACCCTTGCATTTACCCCTGCGTTTACGACCTTCTCGTTCGCAACCCCCATGTTCTCTCTCTTGAATCCTTCCTCTATCACCTCCTCTATAAAAATATAATATTTTACAATATTTGAATGCGTACGCGCGTTGTGTATTTGGAATTCTAGAGATCGAGGATTTCATGACGTTTTCTGTAATTAGGAGAGTGCTCTCACTTTCTTTCTGGGTTTTCCCGCTTCGTCAGGGTTGATTTGTATTCGTGTATTTGTAAAATTGTTGTATCAGTGGATTTGTATTTGTACGGTGATCCCGTGGATTTGTATTGTATCAATGGTGTGATATATCTGTATTAGTGGGATGAATGCTTGTAATAGTATAGACAATGTTCTATCTGTGTACTGTTTGGTACTAACTGAAATTACACCTAGAAGGGGTGAATAAGGTGTATAGCTAATCAAATTACAATTCAATACAATATAATATGAAATGATGCAACTGATGACTCAAAACAAAAGTGAAAGCTGAATTCCCCATGAAGGGCTCTGAGCTTCTCCCCGTGATTCCTCTAGATAAGAGTTAAAGTGCTTAATTGCTTTCTTCTTGAGATGAGTATTGATGACAAGAATGAATGAATGATAAACAAATAAATATAGACAATAAAGCAATCGTAAATAAAAAGATTTGTTTCTAGGTTCGAGCCACCGCTCTAGTCCCTGCCTTCACCACCGTGAAGGATTTCACTATCTACTATTGGATCTTCTACAAAAGGACTTTACAATAAGGAATTACAAATACTCGGAGTATACAACTCCCCAACTCAATCCTCTACACCAGAGGCAGCACAAAGCTAATTGAGATAACAAGCTCTAGGTGATCAAAAGCCTCTTACAAAACCCTATAGATTAAAATTTAAACTTGAAGCTCAAGAATGTAAGTGAGAGTGGAAATCAGACAGAGAGATTTTAAGATCAGAAAAACTCAATTAAAAAGCTTTTGAAAATAAGAGCACAAAATAAAAATTAAAACTTTTCCTCTTTGAAAGCAAAACTAGATTTTAAATGGAATTTGATGTTGTGAATTATTCAATCCTAATGACCATTTATATAGGTTTTAGAAAAACAAATTTAGAATAGTTTTACCAGGTTTAAAAGGAAAAAAAATTGACTCTTAAAATTAAATTAAACACGTTTTAAAAACATGTTAAAAATAGTCTTCAAAAACTAGCCGTTTCTGCCAATCTCGCAGACCGGCCGGTCGACCGGCCATTCAAAAAATATGATCGTTGGCTCCCGGTCGATTGGTCGGTCGACCTGTTTAACCGAGACCAAAACTAATTATAGTCAGTCGACCGCCCGGTCGACCTCCCGGTGGACCGCAATAGGGGATCGGTCGACCGGGAATGTGCACAACGTGCACACCCCAATTGCTAAAGGATCGGTCGACCACATGGTCAACCTCTGGTCTGTAATAGGCATGGTCGACCGCCCGTCGACCGATCAAGGTTAAAAAACTAGGTCTAGCTATTTTTTGAAGATACAGAAAATTTTGAAATAATTTTGTTTGAATTTTGAAGGATGGAAGACATGCATAGCCATGAGATATAAGTTCTAAACAGAGATAAAAATTTTTAGAAAAAATATGGAACAAGTATCAAAACCAAACATGTCAAAACCATACTTTTGAAAACATGCATTTTTGTGTGTGTGTATATCTTTGAGCCTCAAATTTATATTCTCATCTTTAACAAACTAGTTGTCTTACAAGGTTCTGATCGGCTACACGAATCTTCAAGCGGGCTTCTCTGATAGTGACGTTTGAGCGATGTTTAGAGCTTTGAGTTATGATCCCGTACTTGAGTATCCTTAAGCCATCAACACCTTCATTTATAGGAAGAACCTGTTAGATCTTTTTGAACCCTGAAATATACTCTTGAACTTGATTAGTACCAAATAACTTCATATGCGTTGTTATCATCAAAGCACAAAACAGGGATTGTAACCTTTGGGCCTATAATCTCTCCCTTTTTGATGATGACAAAACATATGAGCTATTTAAAAGAAAATCTTGGAAAGAGCTTTGTAAAAGCTCCCCTCAAGTTATGCTAGCTATCAAGTACAAGATATATGATAACGACATTGTATAAGAGCATGATCAAACAAATACCAATAAATACCAATAAATACTCATAAATACTCATAAGTACTTATCCTTCTTTTTGTCATGCATCAAAAAGGGTAAGCGTAAACAACTAAAAATTAATACATATATAGATTTTATCAGAAGGAAACCCATGAATTAACAATAAACACTTTTAGTTCTCTACAAATGAAAGAAAATCTGTTAAAATCAAGTGGCTTAGTAAAAATATCTGCTAGTTGAAAATCAGTTGAAATATAATCAATTCAATATCATCTTTCTCATAATGATCTCTAAGAAAGTGATATCGAATTTCTATGTGCTTTGTCTTACTATGTCGATTTGTATTTTTAGTCATATGAATAGTACTAATAAAGTTACAAAATATCTTAATATGATCATAATGCAAATCGTAGTCAAAGAGAGTATGTTTCATCCAAAGGACTTATGTACAACAAGTCCCGGCCGCAACAAACTCTGCCTCGACAGTTGAGAGGGCTACAGAATTTTGTTTCTTAGAAGACCATGAAAAAAGACAATTTCCTTGAAACTGACAAGTTTCACTTGTACTCTTCCTATCCACTCTACAACCAGCATAGTCAGTATCTGAAAAACTCATCATGAAAAATTGTCCGGTCTTCGAATACCACAAACTCATTCCAATAGTGCCCTTAAGATATCTAATAATGCGTTTTACCGTAATCAAGTGAGACTCTTTAGGACAAGATTAAAATCTAGCATATAGACATACACTAAACATAATATCCAACCTACTAGTCATTAAATATAGTAAACTACCAATCATGCTTCTATAAAGTTTAATATCTACATTTATACCTTATTCATCCTTGTCAATTTTTGTTGTGGTAGCCATGGGAGTTTAGCTCGTCTTTACCCCTTCAAGTCCAAATTTCTTGATGAGTTCTCTTGTGTACTTGGCTTGATTTATAAAAATTCCATCACTTCTTTGCTTTATTTGGAGTCCAAGGAAGTAGTTTAGCTCGCCTATCATAGACATCTCAAACTCATTCTTCATGCATGACTCAATCTTTGCAAAACTTTTCATTAGTAGATCCAAATATTATATCATCAACATAAATTTAAACAATAAGAATATTATTATCTACGTGTTTTGTAAACAAAGTGGTATCTATTTTACCTTTTACAAAACCATTTGAAATAAGAAATGTTGAAAGTCTTTCATACCAAGCTCTAGGAGCTTGCTTTAAAGTTTTGTCTAGTTTGAAAACAAAATCCGGATGTGTAGGATCAACAAACCCAGGGGGTTGTTCAACATACACTTCCTCTTCAATAAAACCATTTAAAAATGCGCTTTTAACATCCATTAGAAAAAGTTTGAAATCTTTATAAGAGGTAAAAACAAGTGTAATCTGTATGGCTTCAAGCCGTGCTACAGGTGCAAAGGTTACCTCAAAATCGATACCTTCGATTTGAGTGCAACTTTGGGCCACTAACTGAGCTTTATTCCTAATAACATTACTCTACTCATCCAACTTGTTCTTAAAAATTCATTTAGTACAAATTGTTGGTCTATCATGGGATTTAGGGACAAGATGCCAAACTTGGTTGCGCTCAAATTGATTGAGCTCTTCTTACATGGTAAGCAACCAATATGAGTCGCCCTCGGCTTTGAGGATATCTTTGGTTCAATATGAGAAATAAAAGCAAAATGTCACAAAAATCTTGGAGTTTGGAGCGAGTAGTTACCCCTTTTGATACATCACCTATGAGTTCATTAGGATGTCTTGTTGCGAATCTCCAATCTTTTGGAAGTGGTAGTGTTTGTGCCACTTCAACCTCTTGAACTTCACCTTGTTCATCAAGTTTTGGCTTATCTTCTAGGACAGGTGAGGGATTAATCTCTAAAATTACATATTTCATACCACATATTTACATTTATTTAATATTAAATTCTCTTAATAATACCTCTCTTGTATGTTTCTAGGTTCATGGCATGAAATGAAGAAGAAGCCCAAAATTCTATTTAATTGGTGATTAAAAGCCTACAAAAAATAGCCATTGATCTTGGAAGGTAGTTTTTGAAATACACCTAGGGGGGTGAATAGGTGTACTTTAATTGCAATAGGGGGAGCTAATCTAACACATGATGCAGAATTAAAAACTCAATTGCAACACATTATATGTAACCAAAGAGTGTAGCCGAATTTCCCGTGAAGGGCTCTAGATTATTTTCTCGAGATTTCTCTAAATTAAGAGTTGAGGTGCTATATGAAGCTCTCTTGGTTCAACACAAGTATGGCACACATAAAGTACATCTAACAAATGATGTGCAATATAAAGCAATGCAAGATATAAGAGAGATAAAGTTTAGAGATAGTGAATCAAACGCAAACACCAAGATATGTTTCGAGGTTCGAGCCACTGTTCTACGTCACCGCTTTCACACAGAAGTATTTCCACTATAAGTCAACGCAGGACCTTCCACCAAGGGACCTCTACCGAGGAATTACAACTCTACACTTATAGTACACTACTCCTCTCTCAAATACAACCACCTCTACACAAGAGGGATAGGTACAAAGCCAAAACACAATCACCTCTAAACAAGAGGGATAGGTACAAAGCCAAAACACAATCACCTCTACACAAAGGGACAAGGCACAAAGCCAAACCACAATCACCTCTACACAAGAGGGATAACGCACAAAATCAAAACTCAACCACAATCACCTCTTCACAAGAAGGACAAGGCACAAAGTCAAAACTAAGAAGAATTACAAACTTGCTGATCACAATAGACTACAAACAATTTTACTCACAAAAATAAGATCTTATAGAGAGGACTAGATATGATAGCTCAAGTGTGAAAAAAACAAAGTGTTTAAAAATGAAAATAACAACAAAAAATACTGGGAGAAATACAAGATAGATATTGAAATAAAGATCAAAATCAATTTCCCAAAAACTCTCTTTTCTTTGATTTTCCAACACTTTAAAAAACAAATAAAATAAATCTTTTTAGCTCAAAAACCTTTTGAAACTTGTTGCAAAACACTTGTAGGATGGGAAGAAAAGCTCTCTAAAAATCTTGTTGAAAACAGCCCAAGAGAAGTCATATTTATAACCTCTCAAAAATATAGCTGTTGGCAGCCAGAAATAGTCAAAATTGACCTTCCGGACGACCGACGGTCGACCGTCCAACGGTCAAATTTCTGATCGTTGGGCTTTCGGTCAACCGCCCGGTCGACCGTAACAAGCCTGTCGGTCAACCGCCCGGTCGACTGACACTACCCGAGAGTTGGGTAGTTACAGTTGGTCGACCGCCCGGTCGACTGGCCTTCTAGGCTGTGTTGGCCCAGAGGCCCATCACTCTAGTTTTGATGATGATTAACTCATGTAATTATAGTTTACTAATAATCTTGTGATATTTAGTTTCAGATATTTGATCAAGATATTAGTAGGTGATTAGCTTCAACAAAAGAGTTTTGGAGCTTTCACGTGTTGATTCAAGAGCTCGAGCGTCAAGATCGCATCTTGTACTCGGTTGGAGTCAAGCTCGGTGGGTCGTGTTTGGATCGAGTCGACATGGAGAAGGAGTTCTATAAGAAGACCTCGGTTTGGGTTTAGTATGTTTAGATCATTGTAAAGATTAGATTGTGTTGATATGCTCAAGTTCACATACACACACAAGTTTAAAATTTATTGGTTTTGGTTTTTCGGTTTAACCGATTTTGGATTTCATGTCAAAAACATAAATATAATATCTTTCAGGTATATTGGATTCTATCCATATACAATATGCTTCAAATTTGTTTCAATATCATATTTTTGTATTTACATGAGTTTTGAAGAAAATGGTTTTCCATTTCAAAAATCCAAGTTTAGAAAATACCGATTTTGTGTTTAAGCCAAATTTCAATATCACGAAAATGGTTCAAATAGTTTGTAATATGTGTTGAATTTTAGTCACACATATTTTTATTTCAAAGATCATAAAAGAACTTATTTTTGTGGAATTTATGTGTATTTTATGGGATTTTTTAGAAGGCAAAAAGACAAGTTTTTAATCCCTTTAAGTTTAGACCTGGCTGTCTGCCGGTCGACCGGACCGGTCGACCGGCGCCGGACGATCGACCGAAACAGGCGTCGGTCGATCGGTCCGGTCAATCGATGTGCACAGACGTGCACAAGCCAAATGGCTGGAAGGCCGGTCGACTGGGTTGGTCACCCGCCAGAGAGCAAAAGCTCTCTGGAAATGGCCACAGTCTACCGGGCGATCGACCAGTAGAGAGTTATTGCTCTCTGTATCCAGTTCCGGTCAACCGGTGGCTCAACGGTCATAAAAATGACCGTTAGCCGGTCGACCGGGCAGTCGATTCTGCCCTTTTTAGACTGCCAGCGGGCAGATTTTTTGAAGGCTATAAATATGCCTTCCTTGAGTTGTTTTAGATAAGTTTTTAAAAGAGGAAATTTCCCATCTTTACAAGTGTTTTTACAGCAAGTTTTTAAAAGTGTTTTGGGCTTAAAGATTTCATCTTTATTTGTTTTAAAAAGGGTTGAAAAATTCAAAGAGAAATAGAGTCTTTGGGAATTGGTTTTTGTTCTTCATTTCTATAGCAATTTAGAAGTTTTCCTAAGAGTTTTTCTTTGTGATTTGTTTTCCAAACTCTTTGTTTTCTCACACTTGAGCTATCTATCTATCTTATCTATTAGGATCTAGTTTTTGTGGGAAAATTGATTTGTGGTTATTGATACCACCAAGTGCTGTAACCTTCCTTATATTTGTTGGTATCCCTCTAGTGAGAGGTGATTGTGGAGGTTGTTGGCCCAAAGGCCTTCCACCCTAGTTTTGATGATGATTAACTCATGAAGTTATGTTTACTAATTATCTTGTGTTGTTTAAGTTTCAGATCATTAACCAAGATATTAGTTGGTGATTAGCTTCTACAAGGTGTTTGGAAGCTTTCACAAGTGATTCCAGGGCCAAAGCTTCAAGATCACACTTTGCCTAGCCCATGGATAGAGTTTTGGAGCAAGTCTTCTTGATGACACGAAGACTTAGGTATCCTAGTTAGTTTAGTGTGTTTTAGATCCATTTGTAAAGCTTAGTATAGTTGATATGCTCAAGTGCACAACACACACGTTTCATGATTTGGATTTTGGTTTTCATGGATAGTAGATCAAAACAAGTTTACTTTATTTCTATGTATATTAGATATGTTCTAGATATACATACATACTTTAAAGTTGCTAGACAAACTTATTTTGACTATCCTATTAATGTTTTGGAAAAATCAAGTTTGACAAAATACAAGTTTTGTTTTTGATAAAATTTGCAAGACTCAAAAATGAATTGATATGATTGATATATGTCTTGAAATTTTTATCACTTGTTTGAGTTTTGATATAAAATGATAAAAATATTTTTGGTGATTTTTAGAAGTATTAAAAGATTTTTATAAAATATTTTTCCCAAGTTTTCAAACCCAGTTTTCAGGTCCAGGACTCAACCAGTCGACTAAGCCAGGTTATTAGTTGACTTGGTTGATGTCCGGTCGACCGGGCCGGTCGACCGAACGTGCACAGATCTGTGCACGTTTGGAGTCCCTGAGACGGTCGACCGGGACGGTCGACCGGGATGAGAGCTCTGCTCTCTGTTTTTCTGGGTCGACCGGGCCGATCGACCGCAGTTGCCCAACGGTCATATTTCTAACCGTTTGCGGTCGACCGGGCGGTCGACCGCTGCCTGTCAGAGCTGCCAGCTCAGCTCTAACGGGTAGTTTCTGTTTTGGCCTATATAAACCCCATCTCTTTGGGATTTTGGCCAAGCTTTTCAAGGAGAAAAATTTCAGTGTTTCTCTAGTGTTTAAACAAGTTTTTAAAAGAGTTTAAGGGCCAAAAAGATTTAATCTTTATTGTTTTTGGGTTTTTGGAAAATCAAAGAAAGCTAGGGTTTTGGGAGATTGTTTTGTTTTTCATTTTCTATCATTTACAAGTGATTTCCCAAGTAGTTTTTCTTTGTTGCTGGTTTCCAAAAACACCTTGTTTCCACACTTGAGCTATCATACTATCCTAATCTATTAGGATCTTGTTTTTGTGGAAAAGAAAAGAGAAAAGAAAGAGAGATTGAGTTTGTGGTTTTTGGAACCACTTGTTGTAAACACCTTTATTCTTTGTGTATCCCTCTTAGGTAGAGGTGATCGGGTGATTGGTTTGCTCCCTCTAGTGAGAGGTGGAGTTTGGTTGTAAACCCTCTTCGGTAGAGGGGTTTGTTGGTTATTGTATTGGCTACGGGCCTACCCCTCGGTTGTGAGGTGGTTGTTTGAGAGAGGAGTTAGGTACTCCTAGTGTTGTAACAAATCCTCTTCGGTAGAGGTTCCCTCGGTGGGAGATAGTGGATTGGAAATCCTACACGGTGGTGTAGGCGGGGATGTAGAGCAAGGTGCTCGAACCTCGAAACATATCTTGGTCTTTGCGATTGATCCATTGTCTCTCTAACTCTCTCTCATTTATATTGTGCAAAGCATCATTCATAACATCATATCATATTTGCTTGTGTTGAGCATAATTCATATTGCCATATCTATTTGCTTGTGTTGTGCCTTGCATATTTCATATTGCTATATCTTGTATATGCTTGGTTGTTTGTGTGTGCCTCACTTGTACCTAATCAACAAGAGATTCACATAGCGCCTCAACCCATTCAAGGGGAATCAATAGGAGTTAGTCCAGAGCCCTTCACGGGGAATTCGGCTACACTTGTTGATTGTACTAAGTGTGTTGTAAGATTTGCATTAGCTTCCGCATTTAACGCACATAGTTTTATATTTAGTTCTAGATTAGCACTTACACCTATTCACCCCCCTCTAGGTATTTTTTCAATTGGTATCAGAGCTAGTGGTCCTGATACTTAGGCTTAACATCCTAGGAGTGAGATCCATTTGCTTGCTGATCTATTGTTTGCATTTGCTTGTTTGCACACATATAGTTTACCATGGCCCTCATGACCCCACCTATGCATGACCCTTCCAACATTCATGTTTGGAAGATTAGGATGACCGTTTATTTACAAACCCTAGGTCATAAAGTTTATCTTGCTATTACCAAGGAATCCTTCCTTAGTGATCGCAATCATATAGGGGCCAATGCACAAGCCCTAGAGGCCATTAGAAGCACTTTATCTAAAGATTATCTCTTACGTGTTTCTAACCTTGATTCCGCTTTTGCAGTGTGGAACAAGTTAACAACAACCACCACCACCTCCGAGCTTCAAGTGCCAAACCAACTGGAGGAATCTAGTGGAGAATCCGATTCACAATGCTTCATGGTCCAAGAGAATGACTCCCTTGAGGTACATTCAGAACCCCACTTAGATAGTGATGATTGCTCTAGTTCTTCATGTGATAATTTTGATGCTCATGCTTTAAATGAAGAACTTTCTATTATTTGTGAAAAATTAATTGAAAATTATAAGGTTTTGAAAAGAAAAGTCTAGAAATTGAAAAAGAAAATAAGAGTTTGCATTCTAGACTTGATTGTGTTTTGCAAGAGAAGGTTGAGGTCTATAATGAAAGGGATTCATTGAGATCTCAATTGGAACTTGCACTAAAAGAAAATGAATTTTTAAAACTAAAAATGATTGCCATGCTATTTTGAAGAAAAATGAAAATTTATCTTCTAAAGTTGATTTTGTTGTAAAAGAAAATAATTCTTTGAAAATAAAAATTGATTCTATTTCAAAGGATTTAGAAATTTGTTTAAAGAAAAATGTTGTTTTGAAAAATAAGATTGATGAACATGTTTGCCATGCTAGTGTAGCTTCTTCATCTAGTCTACCTAATGCATGTACCTCTTCTTCTAAGATTAATGATGATATTTGTATGTTAAAGAAGAGAGTAGATTGTTTGGGCTCCACTATGAGCCAATGTGCCATGAACCACACACGCTTGGAAACCTTGGTTCGTAAGAAATAAGTTCCAACTTTTATGCATGCACACCCTCCACGGCATACACATGCTCCTCACGGACACTATCACACGTATGCTCATGTGTA
The DNA here is from genome assembly GCA_038442645.1 of Agave tequilana. Lineage (NCBI taxonomy): Eukaryota > Viridiplantae > Streptophyta > Magnoliopsida > Asparagales > Asparagaceae > Agave > Agave tequilana. Next base: position 226,278 of record JAVJIF010032246.1, on the reverse strand, counting down.
CACTTGTACACATTGTGGACGTAAGGACCACCTTGCTAAATTTTGTTTTGATAGATTACATAATGTAAATTTAGCAAAGAATTTTGTTTGGGTTAGAAATGAGACTAACCCCCCATGGAACCAAAAAGATATGGGTACCAAAGACCACCCCTCCTTTATTTGATGTAGGTGTGGGCTCTCACATGACGTGAGAGTGATGACACCTTGGAGTGGATGCGTTCCAAGCTTAAAGGAAATCATATCGATGCATCACTTTCAAGGGAAGATTTGGTGGAAAGGACCACCATGTTTTTGGAGACAAGGAGAGTTGCTTCTTCGGTTTTGGTAACAATCTTTTACTCCCATTTATTGTTTACATGCTTTCCATTTCATTGTTTATAGCATGTTTTTGATGTCTATGGATTAGTATGTAAATACCATGTTCATTAGATCCTTGACATACATGTATAGTATTTGAGACACACATGCTAATATGAACCCATACTTAGTGTTCTCACTTTTGTTTAAGCTATAATGTACATCATGAATATAATACATGTGAATTTACATAGTAATCATGTCTTAGTTTTACCATGATGATTTTTATATTGTGTTTTGATGCTTCATGTCTTGAATATTTGTTTAAGTGTTAGTTTTCATTAAGACTAGTTATATACTTGTGCATATAGTGGGCTACAAATAAATCTATATATGTATGAGCCTGATTGCTTATTTGAACCCATTAGATGTGCTAGTATAGTCTAGTTTTGATGATTCATACATTTTAAACTTGTATTCTCATTTTTGAATTTGTGTTTCACTTCATGTATATGTTTGTGTTGCCAAACTTTAAGATATACATGTATACCCCTTGAGTCATTTGCCTTTCATGCAAATCTATATATATGGACTCAATTGTGTTTAGGGATATGTATGTATACTTATTGTGTTGACAACCCATACATATACCATGAAATGAAAGTTGTTTTGATGAAGATTTAGTTTCTCTTGATTTTGTGTTTAATTGTTTAACTTCATGTATATGTCTATCTTGTCCAAACTATTAGGTATACATGTTTATCCTTTTTGAGTCACGTGCCTTCATGCATATATTTTGTGGACTCGTTGAGTTTTGGATATGTATGTATACTTTAGTTTGTATTAGACATACATATGCCTTGAAGATTAAATAGTTTAGATGATTTTTATGTTTTCATGTTCTCAATGTTTAAGGAATAATTGAGCTTAATTGAATATTTTCATGATTATGATATTCACACTTTATTTGTACACTCACATTTATTGCTTGCTCATGTTTTGTTTTCATGAGTCATATTTGTGCCTAATTGAATTAGAGTGTTGATTATCATGTGGATTTCATGTTTTATGAAAATTATTTTTAGTTTATTCCTTGCTTGAAGGATTTAAGTTTTTCATTTTGACTAGTTCGTATTCTTCAATTTGGTAGTGATTTTTCAAACTAAGCTTATTTTCAAATCTATTTTTGAAAACCCCTACCATCCATGGGAGGTTGGATGGGAGTCCATGCCTTGTATTGTTTATATTGAAAATCTTTTTAAACTTGTGCATGAGATGGGTGGATTGGTAATATGATGTATACACTTGAACTTATTGTTATGTCAATTGGTATCATTGAACTCTTTCAATTGGTATCATTTTGATCTTCTTGTATACTCATATATGTTTTATATGTATGTATGCTTTAAATTCCAAGTATATCAATTTCTATTGGTATCTATTTTTCATTCATATATATGCTTGTGTTTATGCTAGTGATTGAGTTTCAATTTTGTTTCAATTGATTACTTTTAAATTGGTATCAAGACTATGCATTATTTTAGTTTGTAATTCATAAAGGGGGAGAAAATTTGATTTTGTCTTTCAATTGGTATTTGTACTCCCACACTTTATGATTAAAAGTTGTTATTTTAAACATATGATATCAACATCAAATTAATTTATATGTTTTTAAAATGAATAATTTTTACAATTGGTATCAATGTTTCTATGGTATCAATATTTAAAACATATGATATCTATGTTTTTAAAATATGTAAAATCTTCTCTATTGGTAAAACATTTACAATTGGTATCAAAATTTATGTTTAGACATTCAAAATTTATTATGACTAATTTAAATAGGTATCTAAAAATTGTTTGTTTTTCAATTGGTATCTAAAAATTTTGTTTAAAGAAAATACAAAAGTTTAGATTTAAATTTCTTATATGCAAGGAGAGCTTAACATCTCTCCCACATATAGATTCATGTTGAGTGTATTGTGTATTGAAGAGCTTAACATCTCTTCTTTATGTGGTACACGTGTGTAGGGGGAGCTTCACATCTCCTCTTATTCATTACATAATGTGTGTTATGTGAATTAGGGCTTAACATCCCTCTTTCATGTAATGCATATGTGTAGGGAAGCTAACTTAGCGTCTTCCTCTTCATGTATGTATATAGCATATAACATTTATTGATCTTTGTTTATTTTCATTTGGTATCAAGATGCTTCATTGACATATTTTCAATTGATATCATGTTTGTAGTCACCCCTTATTGACTTTGTTTTTGTTTTAGACAAAAAGGGGGAGAACATTGTTTGTATTGTTTTGATTGTTTACCCCTTTGTTGATGATTGACAAAAAGGGGGAGAAAGATTTGGTGAGTTTTATATATGCATATTTGTTTTTACATATATTAAGTTTAATATAGTTTAATGTATGTTAATTGGTATCTAGAAAATGTTTATTTGTTTATTGGTATCTACAGCACCTAGAAAGATTTTATTTGTTTATTGGTATCTAGAGTTTATATATGCTTCTTTACGTTTTTGCATATATTAAGTTCATGCATAACCAAATAAACAATAAGATATGAAAAATATGTATGTCTCTTGCTTAGAATCATAAGCTTCATTGCATATTTATTTATTCATTTGTTATGCATGAGTTAAGGGGGAGCTTCTTTGAAGCTTAACTTTAATCCATGCATATATAACTCCATGAGTTTTGTCATCATCAAAAAGGGGGAGATTGTTGGCCCAAAGGCCTTCCACCCTAGTTTTGATGATGATTAACTCATGAAGTTATGTTTACTAATTATCTTGTGTTGTTTAAGTTTCAGATCATTAATCAAGATATTAGTTGGTGATTAGCTTCTACAAGGTGTTTGGAAGCTTTCACAAGTGATTCCAGGGCCAAAGTTTCAAGATCACACTTTGCCTAGCCCATGGATGGAGTTTTGGAGCAAGTCTTCTTGATGACACGAAGACTTAGGTATCCTAGTTAGTTTAGTGTGTTTTAGATCCATTTGTAAAGCTTAGTATAGTTGATATGCTCAAGTGCACAACACACACGTTTCATGATTTGGATTTTGGTTTTCATGGATAGTAGATCAAAACAAGTTTACTTTATTTCTATGTATATTAGATATGTTCTAGATATACATACATGCTTTAAAGTTACTAGACAAACTTATTTTGACTATCCTATTCATGTTTTGGAAAAATCAAGTTTGACAAAAATACAAGTTTTGTTTTTGATAAAATTTGCAAGACTCAAAAATGAATTGATATGATTGATATATGTCTTGAAATTTTTATCACTTGTTTGAGTTTTGATATAAAATGATAAAAATATTTTGGTGATTTTTAGAAGTATTAAAAGATTTTTATAAAATATTTTTCCCAAGTTTTCAAACCCAGTTTTCAGGTCCAGGACTCAACCAGTCGACTAAGCCAGGTTATTAGTCGACTTGGCTGATGTCCGGTCGACCGGGCCGGTCGACCGGGCCGGTCGACCGGGCGTGCACAGATCTGTGCACGTTTGGAGTCCCTGAGACGGTCGACCGGGACGGTCGACCGGGATGAGAGCTCTGCTCTCTGTTTTTCTGGGTCGACCGGGCCGGTCGACCGCAGTTGCCCAACGGTCATATTTCTGACCGTTGGCGGTCGACCGGGCAGTCGACCGCTGCCTGTCAGAGCTGCCAGCTCAGCTCTAACGGCTAGTTTCTGTTTTGGCCTATATAACCCCATCTCTTTGGGATTTTGGCCAAGGTTTTCAAGGAGAAAAATTTCAGTGTTTAAACAAGTTTTTAAAAGAGTTTAAGGGCCAAAAAGATTTAATCTTTATTGTTTTTGGGTTTTTGGAAAATCAAAGAAAGCTAGGGTTTTGGGAGATTGTTCTGTTTTTCATTTTCTATCATTTACAAGTGATTTCCCAAGTAGTTTTTCTTTGTTGCTGGTTTCCAAAAACACCTTGTTTCCACACTTGAGCTATCATACTATCCTAATCTATTAGGATCTTGTTTTTGTGGAAAAGAAAAGAGAAAAGAAAGAGAGATTGAGTTTGTGGTTTTTGGAACCACTTGTTGTAAACACCCTTATTCTTTGTGTATCCCTCTTAGGTAGAGGTGATCGGGTGATTGGTTTGCTCCCTCTAGTGAGAGGTGGAGTTTGGTTGTAAACCCTCTTCGGTAGAGGGGTTGGTTGGTTGTTGTATTGGCTACGGGCCTACCCCTCGGTTGTGAGGTGGTTGTTTGAGAGAGGAGTTAGGTACTCCTAGTGTTGTAACAAATCCTCTTCGGTAGAGGTTCCCTCGGTGGGAGATAGTGGATTGGAAATCCTACACGGTGGTGTAGGCGGGGATGTAGAGCAAGGTGCTCGAACCTCGAAACATATCTTGGTCTTTGCGATTGATCCATTGTCTCTCTAACTCTCTCTCATTTATATTGTGCAAAGCATCATTCATAACATCATATCATATTTGCTTGTGTTGAGCATAATTCATATTGCCATATCTATTTGCTTGTGTTGTGCCTTGCATATTTCATATTGCTATATCTTGTATATGCTTGGTTGTTTGTGTGTGCCTCACTTGTACCTAATCAACAAGAGCTTCACATAGCGCCTCAACCCATTCAAGGGGAATCAAGAGGAGTTAGTCCAGAGCCCTTCACGGGGAATTCGGCTACACTTGTTGATTGTACTAAGTGTGTTGCAAGATTTGCATTAGCTTCCGCATTTAGCGCACATAGTTTTATATTTAGTTCTAGATTAGCACTTACACCTATTCACCCCCCCCTCTAGGTGTTTTTTCAGAGGTTGTGTTTGGTTGTTGGTATCCCTCTATTGAGAGGTTGATTGTTATTTGGCTAAGTGTCTATCCCTCTAAGTGTAGAGGTGATTGTTGTGGAGTTGTAGCTTAGTGCCTTATCCCTCTAATAAGATGTTGATCTTGTTTTGATTAAGTGCCCATCCCTCTAAGTGTAGAGGTGTTAGTTGTTGTGTCTTGCCTCTTGTGTAGAGGTTGTATTGTTTGAAGAGAGGAGTTGTGTACTCCAAGGTTATATTACCCAAATCCTCAGTAGAGGTTCCCTGTGTGGGAAGTCCTGTGTGGACGATATAGTGGAAATCCTTCTGTGTGAAGGCAGGGACGTAGAGCAGTGGCTCAAACCTCGAAACATATCTTGGTGTTTGTGTTTGATCCACTATCTCTAAACTCTCTCTCTCTCTTATATTATGCCTTGCATTATTTTATATTGTTCATATCATACTTATATGCTTGGTATTGTTTGTGTGCCATTCTTGTGTTGAACTAAGAAAGCTTTACATAGCACCTCAACTCTTATTTGGAGGAGATAGTCCAGAGCCCTTCACCGGGAATTCGGCTACACTCTTTGGTTACACTAAGTGTGTTACAATTTATTTTTAATTCCGCATCATTTGTCATTAAATTAGCCTTACACCTATTCACCCCCTCTAGGTGTACTTTCAGGTTGGCCTTGTGCACGTCCTCGTGCACATCGGTCGACCGGTCTGGTTAACCGACCTTTGGTCCGGTTGACCGTCTGGTCGACCGCCAGCAGTCTCTGGCTGAGATAAAAGGTTAGAAAACTTAGTCTTTTTAACTCCAATAAAATCTCATAAATTCTCATAAATTTCACAAAAATAAGTTCTTATAAATAATTAAAGAACAAATATGTGTGACAAAAAATCAACACTTATTATAAGCTATTTGAACTATTTTTGTGATATCAAAATTAAGCTTTAAATGGAAAATCGTATTTTCCAAAACTTGAATTTTGAAATGAAAAATAGTTTTCTCCAAAATTTGTATAAATACAAAACATGATATCGAAACACATTTGAAGCATATTGTATATAGATAGAATCCAATACACATGTAAATAATATATTTATGTTTTTGACATGAAACCCAAAATAAGTTTTGTTAATTACAAAACTCTAAACACATGAAATAGAATCATCAAAATAAGATTTTCTAAATATATGAAGTATAGATGTATATAAATGAAATCCAATATACATTAAACTATGTAAATTTGTTTTGATTCTATCTGTTAATGAAAATCATATATATGTATAATTGAAATCCAAAACCGGTTAAACCAAAAACCAAATATATTGAACTTGTGTGTGTATGTGTGAACTTGAGCTTATCAACACTAGTCTATCTTTACACAAGATCTAAAACAAAAATACAAACCGAAATTTTCTTGTAGAACTCCTTCTCTAAGCCGACTCGATCCAAACACGATCCAAAGAGCTTGACTCTATCTGAGTTTTAGATGCGACCTTGACGAGCGAGCTCTTGAATCTACATGAGTTAGCTCCAAAACTCCTTTGTTAAACGCCTACTAATATCTTGATCATTAATTGGAACTATTTAAACACAAAATCATTAGTAAATTTACCTTCATAAGTTAGTCATCATCAAAACTACGATGAAAGGCTTCTGGGCTAACAGTTTCCCTCTTTTTGATGATGACAAAATTTATGAGGTTATATATATGCATCCATTAAGGATAGGCTTCATAGAATCTCCCCCTTAATATATGCATAATCGATAAACATATAAAGATATGCAATGAAGCTCAAAATGTCAATAAAATAAGATATATGCAAAAACACATAGTAAAACATGCATATATAAACTTGAATTCTTCTCCCCCTTTTTGTCACTCATCAACAAAGGGGCGAAGACGAACAAACAATAAACATATTTTAAAATAAAATTTTGATACCAATAAACATAATCAATTGAAAGAACCAATTGAAAGAAAAATCTTTTTATGAATTGATACCAATAAAAGGACATGATATTAATTGAAAGTAAACACCTAATTTTTAGGTAAACACTATATTCATTTTACAATAAGGATACCAATTTAAAAATAATACCAATTTAAAATTTTTGATACCAATATTAAAAATGTAAGCATATACCAAAACAAAATATTTTTTATCATAAAGAGTGGGAGTAAGATACCAAATGAAAAGTAAAACCAATTGAAAAATAAAATAAGAATATTTTTTTCCCTTTATGAAATACTAATAAAAATAATGCATAAGCTTGTATATGATACCAATTGAAAATAATTGACATTAAGAACTAAATCAAGCTTAGTAAGAGATAATTTGTGCTAAAAATATATGGCACATATGTTTAAAGGACAAGTAAACATCTATATGTATGTATCAGAGAAATATAATGTTATTTTAGATATAATTCATACATATATAGAAAACATGAGTATACAAGATGAATTTTGATACCAATTGGAATCAAATTTTAGTTGATAAAACAAATGTTGGTACCACTTGTAGAGAAAAAGAAATTTTAAGATACCAATAGTAGATTTTGATATCAATAGAATGTGAAATTGAAACCAATTGTAAGTACCAATTGAAATGAAGTATGAAATACATTTTGATACCAAAAAAATATAAATACCAATTGTAAATTAATCCAAAAGCTTGTAAAGATACCAATTAATATTTAGAAATAAGTCAAGCTTAGCATAAACAATTTCGTGCTTTTTTAAAAAATTGTGTAACATTATAAAACAAGCACAATTAAGATCATATATATGTATGTATGTATGTAAATGAAAATACTAATTGAAATTTGAAGCATACATATATAAGAAAACAAGTATGAGTATTCAAAAATCAATTATCAGGAAAATCATGTGTATAACTCATACCTACCACCCTATTCATGCACAAGTTTAAAGGATATTTAATAAGGGTATACAAAACATGGTTGCCCATCCAACCGTCCTTCAAAGGTAGGGGTTTTCAAAAATTATGATTTGAAAATATTTTAGTATAGTTTGAAAACTTTACCAATTAAAGAATGAAAACTAGTTTTAAAGATAATTTTTGAAAATCAGTATTAAATCCTTCAAGTAAGGAATAAAACATGAATATAACCATGAAAACATGAGAATGACACAATAATTGACACTCAAATAGCAATAAAGTATATATAGGCTCATGAAACAAAAAAATCATGAGTAAACACCAGATATAGAGTGTAAGATTCATGTAATCAACAAAATCATAGAAATAAGACATTGAAGCTCATATGAATTTTCTTTTATCAAAAGCAAGAAATCATCGAAACTAAATACGCTTCAAGGTATATATATGTTTTGTTGAAAGTAAAAGTATACATACATATCTCAAACATAAACACGTCCAAAATATATTGCATGAAAAGCAAGTGATTCTAGGATATACATGTATATCTATTAGTTTTAGAAAAAATAACATATACATGAAGCTAAACTCATTTTTATGAAAACATGTATAAAAATAGGGAAAACAAGTATAAATGAAAGAATCATCAAAACTAGGTTATAATGTACATGTTATAAGTACAAATGAGCAATGAAGTACAAATACATAATAACTAAGTGTAGCTCACTACTTGTACAAGTATAAATACATGTTTTAACAAGAACTTCATCTAAACAAGTAATCAAAAATATGTAGTGCAAAATCATAAACAAACATGATTATTAGGGTAAATACACATGCTTTAGAGCTAGAATATACACAATACCTAAAGTATAATGAGAATACAAAAATAATAGTTCATATAAATATGGGTGTATCTCAAATACTACATATGTCTAATAAACATTGCATTTAAGCATAATGAACATGAAAAATCAAGACATGCTAAAAAATCATCAATGAGAAAGCATGTAAACATAAATAAGGAGTTAGAGATAGATACCAAAACTAATAGGACTAATCACTAGGTCTCCAAACTAATGGTGGTCCTCCCACCAAACATCCTTGAAGGTGATACATCCAATATAGTGTCCATCAAGCTCAAACGCATCCACCATCAAGGCACCAATACCCTAATGTCAAGTGGGAGCGCACACCTACATCAAATATAATAGAGGTGGCTTTTGGTACCCATACCTTTTTGAGTCCATGGGGGTTAGCACCTTTCCTAACCCAAACAAATTTTTTTGCAAAATTTGAATTATATATTCTATCATAATAAAACTTTGCAAGCTGGCTCTTAGATCCACAATGTGTACAAGTATACACAAGCATACAAGGTATCATGTGTGTGAAAATGAAAAGCATGTGTATTTCGTGATTGGTGTGCATAAATATGTGAAACTTGTTTCTTTCGAAACATGAATTTTAATTTCGTGTGATCTATAGCACATTGGCCCAAAGTGGAGCCCAAATAATCTACACTTTTCTTCAACATGTAAATATCATTATTAATACTTGAAGAAGAAGTGAAGCATGCAATATGTTTATCAATAAAAGATGAATCTATAGTAGCATGACAAATATGGGAATCAAAATCATTTTTCAAAGAAATATTTTCCTTTGAAATTAAATCTAGCTCTTTTGAAATTGAAACAATTTTATTTTTCAAAAAATCATTCTCTTTTAAAACAATTTCAAGTTTTGAAGATAAAATCTCATTTTTCTTCAAAATAATATCAAAATCATTTTTATTCTACAAAATTTTATTTTTCTTTAAAACAAGGTCAAATTGGGTTTTCAAGGAGTCTCTTTCACTTGAAATGTCAACCCTCTCTTGTAAAACCATGTTTAGCTTTGAAAATAAATTTTCATTTTCTTCTTTTAATTTAAAACTCTTGTTTTTCAAAACTTTATACTTAGAAAGCAAGTTTTCACAAAATATAGATGGTTCTTCATTTAATGCATGTGCATTCATGTTATCATCATAAGAAGAACTAATATTATCATCTAGTTGAGTTTTCAAAATTTTCTCAAGGGGGTCATTCCCTTGAACCATAAAGCAAGCTTGGTCGGACTCTTCTCTACTAGATTCTTTCTCCATATTGTTTGTCATTTGTAACTTAGGAGAATGTGTTCCACACTGCAAAAGTGAAATCACAATGAGAAACCATAAATAGATACTCTTTGTTAAGTGTGTGTCTAAGTGCCTCTAAGGCTTGTGCATTAGCCTCAATGTACTTGTCATTACCAAAATAAGTTTTCTTGGTAGTGGTAAGATAGACATGCAAACTTAGAGTTTTTAAATAAGCACTCATCCTAAACTTCCACATATCGACGTTAGAAACATCAAACATGGGAGGGGCAAGGTGATCCATGAGTGTATAAACTATATATGTGCAAATGCAAATCTAGATTAGCAATCTAAAATCTCACTCCTAAATGGTTAAACCTAATATCGGAGCATAGGCTCTGATACCAATTGAAATATACCTAGAGGAGGGGTGAATAGGTGTACTAGCTAATCTAATGACACATGATGCAGAATTAAAAACTCAATTGCAACACACTATGTGTAACCAAAGAGTGTAGCCGAATTTCCCGTGAAGGGCTCTAGACTATCTCCTCAAGATTCCTCTAAATTAAGAGTTGAGGTGCTATATGAAGCTCTCTTAGTTCAATACAAGTATGGCACACATAAAGTATATCTAGCAATGAATATGTGCAATATAAAGCAATGCAAGATATAAGAGAGATAAAGTTTAGAGATAGTGGATTAAACGCAAACACTAAGATATGTTTTGAGGTTCGTGCCACTACTCTATGTCCCCGCCTTCACACAAAAGGATTTTCACTATATGTCCACACAGGACCTTCTACCAAGGGACCTTCACCGAAGAATTACAACTCTACACTTAGAGTACACTACTCCTCTCTCAAATACAACCACCTCTACACAAGAGGGATAGGCCACAAAACCAAAACACAATCACCTTTACACAAAAGGGACAAGGCAAAAGCCAAACCACAATTACCGCTACACAAGAGGGATAAGGCACAAAGCTAAAACTCAACCACAATCACCTCTTCACAAGAGGGACAAGGCACAAAGTTAAGAAGAAATTACAAACTTTGTGATCGTAATAGGCCACAAATAATTTTTCTCACAAAAACATGATCCTATAGATAGGATTAGATATGATAACCAAGTGTGAGAAAATAAAGTGTTTGGAAATGAAAATAATAAAGAAAAACACTTGGGAGAAATACAAGATAGATATTGAAATAAAGATCAAAACTAATTTCCCAAAAACTCTCTTTTCTTTGATTTTCCAACACTTTCAAAAACAAATAAAAATAAATCTTTTTAGCTTAAAAACTCTTCTGAAACTTGCTGCAAAACACTTGTAGGATGGGAAGAAAAGCTCTCTAAAAATCTTATTGAAAACAACCTAAGAGAAGCCCAATTTATAACCTCTAAAAAATATAGCCATTGGCAGCCAGAAATGGTTAAAATTGACCTTCCGGTCGATCGTCCAACGGTCAAATTTCTAATCGTTGGGCCTCCGGTCGACCGTGACAAGCCTGTCGGTCGACCGCCCGGTCGACCGGCACTACCCGAGAGTTGGGTAGTTACAGTCGGTCGACTGCGCGGTCGACCGGCCCTCTAGGTTGGCCTTGTGCACGTCCTCGTGCACATCGGTCGACCGTCCGGTCGACCGCTAGCAGTCTCTGGCTGAGATAAAAGGTTAGAAAACTTAGTCATTTTAACTCTAATAAATTCTCATAAATTCCACAAAAATAAGTTCTTATAAATAATTAAAGAACAAATATGCGTGATAAAAAATCAACACATATTACAAACTATTTGAACTATTTTTGTGATATCAAAATTAAGCTTTAAACGGAAAATCGTATTTTCTAAAACTTGGATTTTGAAATGAAAAACCATTTTCTCCAGAACTTGTATAAATACAAAAATATGATATTAGAACACATTTGAAGCATATTGTGTATGGATAGAATCCAATACACATGTAAATAATATATTTATGTTTTTGACATGAAAACCAAAATAAGTTTTGTTAATTACAAAACTCTAAACACATGAAATAGAATCGTCAAAATAAGTTTTTCTAAATATATGAAGTATTTTGATCCTTTGTTGAAATCCTTTGTTGAAATCACCTATAATCTTGATCAAATATCTTAAATAAATAAGATCTTAGTTGAAATCACCTAATCACCTCTAGGTGATTTCAAAATCCCTCTAGTCACCTATTCATCCCCTCTAGGTGATTTCAACTAAGATCCTTTTTTCTAAATAAATAGAATTCATCATTTAAATCCTTTGTTGAAGCTAAAACACCAACTAAGATCTTGATCAAATATCTGATACTAGTTAAACACAAGATCATTAGTACTATAAGTACATGAGGTAATCATCATCAAAACTAGAGTGATGGGCCTTCGGGCCAACACTCCCCCTTTTTGATGATGACAAAATTTATGAAGTTATATATGCATGGATTAAAGTTAATCTTTATAGAAGCTCCCCTTTAACTCATGCATAACAATAAACAAATAGATATTCCATGAAGTACATAGAACTAAATAAATATATATGCATAAACAAGGTAAGAGAAACATGCATAAATCAAGAATTCTTCTCCCCGAAAATCTTCTTCCCCTTTTTGTATAAACTTTCAAAATCCTTCTCCCCTTTTTTTCTATAAACATAAAATATAGAACATGCATAAACTCAATATATGCGTAAACTCAATTTCTAAATATGCATATATAAACTCAAAATCATTAAACTCAAAATCATTCTCCCCCTTTTTGTCAATCATTAACAAAGGGGTGAAAAATAAATCAACAATAAGAATATATATGCGATATACATTCATGAAGAGAAAGACGGTAAGTTAGCTCCCCTGCATACATGCATTACATGAAGAAGGGATGACAAAACCCTAACTCACATAAAACATAATATACAATACATAAGTGGAGATGTTAAGCCCCCCCTCACACGTGTACCACTTAAAGAAGAGATGTCAAGCTTCTCAATATAAGATACACTTAATATGAATTTATATATAGAAGAGATGTTAAGCTCTCCTTGCATATAGGTAATACATATCAAAACATTTTTAACAAAATTTTGATAACACTTAAAGCAATAAAACAAATTTTAAGATACCACTTGTAAATAAGCAAAAACTTTAAGATACCAATAGAAAGTAAAACATTTCGTATTTTTTTTATACCAATAGAAATATATAGTAAATTTTGATACCAAATAAAATGTCAATTGAAATACCAATTGAAATTTATTGTAAATTTTGATACCAAATAAAATGTCAATTGAAATACTAATTGAAATCTATTATAACTTTTGATACCAAATAAAATATCAATATAAATACCAATTGGAAATAATGCATAGGTTATAAAGATACCAATTTATTTTTAATTTTAATTCAAGCTTAGCATAAATATTATTTGTGCTTTAAACATGTAATGGATATTGTAAATAAAGCACAATCAAAACATATATATATGTATGAAAAAGAAAATATCAATTGAAATTGATATTATTTGAGATTTTGAGACATACTTATATAGAAAACAAATATGAGTATACAAAAATAGAATTTCATGAAGAATATGTGTATAACTCATACCAATCTACCCTATCCATGCACATGATAAAAAGATTTTCAACAAGGCTCACAAGGCATGGTCGCCCATCCATCCGCCCTTTAACGGTAAAAGTTTTTAAAAAAAGATTTGAAAATAGTTGTATTTTGAAAACACTACCAAATGAAGAATAAATAACTAGTTAAAATAATTTTTAAAAAACTAGTTAAAGTCCTTCAAACTAGAAATCAAATCATATATATCTCATGAAGCATGCTAAAAACACAAGAGATGACACTCAAAATCTATAAAGCTCAAAAATTCTCATGAGAACAATGTCATGAGTAAACAAATGAAGTGTGAATGCACAAGAATCATGTAAATAGGATTTTTATGAAAATAATCAATAAAGCTCAAAATAAACATGAATATCTTTTATCAAAAGCATAAAAAATGTATTTTTCATTAAAATCAAACTTCAAAGGTGTATATATGTTTTATCCAAAACTAAAAATATACATACATATCCTAAACACAAAAGAGTCTATAATATAATTTGTATGAAGGCAAGAGACTCAAGGGTTTATATGTATATCTATTAGTTTTAGACAAGAATAATATATACATGAAGCAAAACACGCATAAGAATAAGGAAAACAAGTTAAAATGCACGAATCATCAAAACTAGGCTATACTAGTACATCTAATGGGTACAAATGAGCAATTAAGTATAAACATACAATAATCAAATGTGGCTCACTAGTTGTACGAGTATATGCATAAGTTTTAATGAAAATTTACATTTAAATATGTAATCAAAACATGAAGAGCAAAATCATAAACAAACATGATTATTAAGGTAATGCACATGTTTTAGAGTAATGATATACACAATAGCTAAACTAAAGTAAGAACACAAAATATGGATCTATATGAACATGGGTGTGTCTCAATTATTATATATGTATGTCATAAGTCTAAATAACATGGCATTTAATAATAATCATGAAAAACATGCTAAAAATCAATAATCTAAAAGCATGTAAACAAATAAGGAGTTAGAGATAGTTACCAAAACCATTAGGGCACATCTCTATATCTCCAAACCATGGTGGTCCTCCCACCAAACTTTCTTGATAGTGATGCATCAATTGTATGTCCATCTAGCCCATGCATCCACCACCAAGGCACCAATTCTCTCACGTCATGTGAGAGCCCACACCTACATCAAACACAAGAGGTGGGAACTTTGGTACCCATTTTCTTTTGGGTCCACAGGTGTTAGCATTATTCGGAACCCAAATATTTTTATTAGCAAAATTTATAGAATTTACCTTATCATAACAAAACTTTGCTAAGTGGTCTTTGCGGCCGCAATGTGTACATTTGTACACTCTAGTATGCACATGAGAATGAGTGTGATCATGATGTGCAAAGTGTGCATATGTGTGCCGCGGGTGATGTGCATGAACATATGGAGCGTGTTTCTTTTGAAATAAGGTTTCCAATCTATTATGATTGAATGCACAATTGCTTAGAGTTGAGCTCAAACAATCTATTCTATTTTTCATAAATTGAATCTCTTTTTTTATCAATAGTAGCATGAAAAGCATCGTGAGAATGAAAATCAACACTCCATTTCTTTTTAGAAATATTTTCCTTTTCTTTTGAAATAATTTTTCTTTTCAAAGAGTTATTTTCATCCAA
This sequence comes from Agave tequilana, assembly GCA_038442645.1. Classification (NCBI taxonomy): domain Eukaryota; kingdom Viridiplantae; phylum Streptophyta; class Magnoliopsida; order Asparagales; family Asparagaceae; genus Agave; species Agave tequilana. The sequence continues at coordinate 210,880 of JAVJIF010032246.1, read as the reverse complement.
AGCAATCTCCTTTTCTTTTTCCACCAAAGTGATTTTATTTTTCAAAGATTTATTTCTTCACAAATATCATTTAGCTTAGAGGACAAGAAAATATTCTCCTTTTTCAACAAATCATTTTCTTTTGAAATGCATTCTAATTTATTTTGAAGAGAATCTTTTTCTTTTAACATGGAATCAAATTTATTTTTCAATTTCTTATTATCCTTTTTAAGTAAGTCATATTTTTTAAGAAGTTGTTGACAAAATGAAGTAAGATCATCACATGACAAGTCAACATCCTCATCAAGCTCGGATTCAGAATTTACCTCAAGGGGGTTATCCCTTGGACCATGTAGCATATGTTGGAAGCATCACTTTCATCATCCGAGTCACTCCCCACATAGTATTACTTTTGTTCGCCAAGGGAGACTTTAGTGTTCCATACTATAAAAGCCGAATCAAAATTAACTACCCTAGATAAATATTCATCATTTAGGATACTTTTTAATGCATGGATGGCTTTTGCATTAACCTCAAGATTTTTGCCATTTAAACAATATGAATCTTTAATAGTGACAAAATAAACATGAATACCTAGGGCTTTGAGGTACGTTGACATCTTAACCTTCCAAGGTTGGATTTTAAGAATATCAAACATGGGAAGTGACATGAAATCCATGTGTATGTACAAATATTGTGATTAGCTAAAAGAGGATTTTTAACTCTAGGTTGTTAGACCCAAATCAAGAGCACCAAACTCTGATACCAATTGAAATCACCTAGAGGGGGTGAATAGGTGACTAGCTAATCTAATGATGAATTAATGCGGAATTAAAACTATTTTTGCAAACTAAAAACTATTATGCTAAACACACCAAGTATAACACAAGAGTGTAACCGAATTTCCAGTGAAGGGCTCTATCTCCTCAAGATTACTATAGATAAGAGTTGAGGTGCCGCTATGGCTCTCTTGATTGAATACAAGTGTGAGCAAACAATCCCAAGCATATAACAATTTAAGCACAAGTATATCAAGCAAATAATGAATATGAACAATAAGAGCATGCAAGATATAAGCACAAGTAAGAGATAAAGAGAGCAATCGCAAACACGGAAGATTTGTTTCGAGGTTCGAGTACCCTTACTTTACGTTCCCGCCTTCAACACTATGAAGGATTTTTACTAGAATCGATCCCACCGGATCACTTGGTGCCGCAACACCTACAAGGAGTTCACAGTAGAACTCTTGGACTCACTAGTCCCCTTACTTGTTCCCGCAAGAACTACACATGCAAGCACACTAGCTTGCTGAGGCCACACCTCTACACTGAGCTCCCACAAGAACTCGAAACAACACGAACCCGCAAGTTCGCCTCCTCAAATACAAGATAGAACATTTTGGTGATATCAACACTTTGATAACCTTAAAACACTCTCAGAACAAAGATCCCCAGAGGATTGATATAGCAATGGATAGCTCAAGTGTGTGAGAAAACTAGGATTGATTTGGTGGTGAAAAACTCAAGAAATCTCTTTTACAAAACACTCTTGAAAAACTCTCCTTTTGATATAGAAGTATTTGGCTCTAAAACAACTGGAGATAAACACTTAGAAGTGTAGGAAAACTATCTTAAAAAACTACTTAAAATCTTATAGAAAACAGTCCAAGGGAACCCCAATTTATAGGCTCTCAAAATATAGCCGTTGGAGGCCAACTCAACAGGATTCCCTGTTGTAGGTCGACCGGCCGGTCGACCGAGGTCTGGATATAGAGAGCAGAAGCTCTTTGTCGGTCGACCGCCCGGTCGATCGGGGCTAGATCTAGAGAGCAGAATTCTCTTGCGGTCGACCGGGTCGATCGACCGGCCCTCCAGCCAAACAAGGCTACGCACGTTTGTGCACATCGATCGACCGCCCGGTCGACCGACCCGGTCGACCGGCAGAAGGCCAGAACACAGCTTTTTAAGGATTAAAATTTGGTCTTTTATCTTCAATAAAATCACATAAATTCTCATAAATTCTACAAAAATAAGTTCATTGATATACTTTGACATACAAACATGTTTGATTAAAAATCAAATATATTACAAATATTTTGAACTATTTTTGTAATATAGAAGTTTTACCTTAAACAAAAACCTGTATTTTTCAAAAATGATTTTTCTAAAACTTTTCCAAATACAAAAACAAGATATTCTAAATACTTTTGAAGCTTAGTGTATATGGATATGATCCACTACACATATATGATGAAATATCTATATTTTTGATATTAAACTCTAAAATAAGTTTTGATAAAACACATATATATTTTGAAGCTTAAAAACCAAATCGGTATTTTCTAAAACGAAACTCTTTTATGAAAACACATCTAAATCTTGTATGTGAGTGTATATGAACTTGAGCAATCCACCAACTAATCTATTCTTTACATTTTATCAAAAAATAAAATCTTGACACTTACAAACATGACACATGTCTTCTTGAAGATCTTCTCTTGAAGGTCTTCTTCTCCTTCTTAACTTGGTCTAAACCTTGATCCAATGAGCTAGACTCCTCTTAAGTACTTGATGTAATCTTGATGCGCGAGCTCTTGAATTAACACGTGCTAGCTCCAAAACTTTGACTTTAAATCCTTTGCTGAAGCTAAAACACCAATTAAGATCTTGATCAAATATCTTATACTAGTTATACATAAGATCATTAATACTATAACTACGTGAGTTAATCATCATCAAAACTAGAGTGATGGGCCTTCGGGCCAACAGTTTTGTTAATTAGAAAACTCTAAACACATGAAATAGAATCATCAAAATAAGTTTTTCTAAATATATGAAGCATAGATGTATATAGATGAAATACAATATACATTAAATTCAACATAGATGAAATCCCTTTTATTCATGCTTCGCTTGAGGAGAAAAGAAAGAAGGAGGTGGGGAGAGTTGGGTCATGATTTTTCTCTTGAGGTAGGAAGAAAAAGTAGTATAGGCTTTTTATAGGAAATTAGGGATTTTAGAAATCAGAATTTCATTTGGGTTTAAATTACTTGATTTAGTAGTTAGGATTGGGATGTGAGTTTGGATTGGAATTTGAATTATGATTATATATTTAGATTAGATTATAGATTTGGATTAGGATTAGGATTAAGTTTAGGGTTAATGGGTAAGGATCTCATGGTAATGAATTATGAGTTAGGAAAAGAAAAAGATATGAATAATAATAATAATAAATACTAATAATCAAAAAGAGGTAATAGTAATAATAATAATAAAATTATCAACATTAAAAATATTATCTAATAATACTTGGTAAAAATACTACCATTAATAATAATGACTAAAACAATACAATAAGAATAAGAATAAGAACAATAACAATATTAATATTAACAATAATAGTAACTATAATAATAATAATAGTAACATAGTAATGGAAAAAAATACTAGCTAGTAATTAAAATTGATAATGCTTAATAATGCTAAATATAAATAGAAGGCCAAAATACCATTTACTATATAAAATAATTTGTACTATAAATCAAGTTAATAAATAATAATATAATAAACAATAAAATAAAATAAATACGTTAGAAAAATATAGTATTTTAGACCAAGGATATTACATTCTACCCACCTTATAAAAATTTCTTCCTCGAAATTTCGATAAAGTAGGGAATGATAAAATCAAATTAAAAGAGAAGATAAGACTTTCATGCCGCTTCTCACTGCATCATAGGTCCCTTACGCTTCCACTGCGCGCTCTGATATCTGATACAAGCTTCAACATGGAGTGGTCAAACTCAGGAGACAAAATTAGGGAAATAGATTGGAAAGAAGAATAAGAATCAAAATGGAACCAAGCTTACTTTAAAAGAAGAGTAGAAATTAGGGATATAAAAGATCCAAGAGATAGAAAAGAGAGAACGATCAATTCCAAATGGAGTCAATATCATCGTACGAATAGTATATGTCTATTGCAGTATAAATTTAACTTGTCTCAAGTAACTGGTAAGAACTAGGTCCTCCTTGAGTAAACCTGGCTCTGGTACTAAGAAAATCCTGTCACGCCCCGCTTCAAAAAATACGTTGAAACGGAGTCGCGACGAGAGTCGGCGACGTATATACGCGAAGAAAATACCCCATGCATATACGCTAAGCCTAAAGTGACCTTAACAAGCTATATATAACCACTATTGTAAATAAATGTCACTGCGATGTCATATATATATATATGCATCCACACATGATGACATATGAAAAGGGAATGGAATAAGCATGAGTCCAAATGCATAGAATCATGAAAGCTATAGAATAAAGAAGAGACAGAAAATACCGAGAAAAGATGATCAAGTAAGAGAAAACTCTGACTCCTCAAGATGCATGTGATCCTCTCCAAGTACCTGCTCAGTAATAAATAGCCACGGATCTGGATATGCAAATCCAGGGAGTAAGAACTCCTAGTGAATGTATAAGAATAAACTGTAAAGTGCATGTGCATATAACATGTAAGCAGATAAAGAATATATATACCGGAATAAGAAAATGGCATGAATAAAGTAAATAAACAGTAATGTGGATAGCACACAGTAGAGTATATGTCAAGTATACAATCAGATATCAGATGTCCATCATAGTTTATATATCAGCTGGGTAGAGTCAGTCAGTACTAGAGTCAGATATCCAATCAGGTCAGGTGTAACATCGGGCGTCCAACATACATACATGTATCAGGTAAAGACAATCAATTATAATACAAAATGAACAGTTTATTATTATTATTATGTCAGCGAACACCAATTGCCACCTGTAATAGACGCATCCCATATTACGCCTATTACACATGTCAATTGGGTCCTAAGTTATTGAAACTGATCGATTGGAGACATTGTCCATACTTTAGGTGGGTCTCGTACATACCTGGGACCACGGCACAGACTCCTGGCGCTGAACCAGGCCTTAACGCTAGGTAGTCAAGAACATGTATAACAGGAATAAGAACAGGACGGGGTGCCAGTCACCCCACGGGAACCCTGCAGCGGACCCTCTTTCGGCTGCGCAACCTATATCCTAGGTCCACTCAAAATACAGACGCTGTTTTCTCCATCAATCTCCCCAATCCTAGTGCAAGTTTATCATGTCATAAGTTTATCAAGATTATTTAATGTGCATGTTATTTAAATCACTGGGATAACTCGGTGGGCAACAACGTTAACATGTATAATCAGGATACCATTATAACAAGATATATAATGTCAGTGAACAAGATACCAGTATAACAGGACATGTAACAAGTATAATATGAGGGTGTTGTTACCATATACATATTTCCCAGCAATCATGGTAACATGGACAATATAATTATCAGGTAAATGACATGTATAATCAATCAAGTTCTTCAGGTAAATCATGATATTCAGAACAAGTAATGACCTGCTAGCATGAATAGAATAATCTGTGCAAAATATTTAATCAACTCAGATCCTCAAAGTCATCGATATATCCAAGTCCCAATATATAAAATACATACTCATCTATATCCAACTAATCATCACTATCTAATCTTAATTAATACCATCATATACTCTCACTTCCACTAAGTTCAAACACAAGATCCAGAAATCCAAATAAGTAGTCATTTATGCATATACATGCCACCAGGTCAGGTCAAACCAATCTACGTTGACTCCTCAAGCAATATAGAATTTAAGATGTCTCTACGTCTGATAATCAACATAAACAAGACATCAATACTCAACCAGTATAATCAGGGGTAAAATAAGGAATACCCACAACTACAGATCCAACTATATCAATCTCATCAGAACACCAATCAAAATCCTCTGAAACGAACACTGATCCTCATGTCAATCAATTCTAACTCTAACTAAGTCCATATCAGTCCAAGTATCAGAAGACCAGTCTTTTAATAAGATAACTTTATATAAAATACACTCTCAGAATACAATGAATCCTCATCTAACTTATCATCCAGTACATAAATATCAAGTCTGATAAGTACTCCACATAAAATATGAATATTTAATATCAATCATGAGGTAATCAACCTCAAGATCAATCAATTTATATTTTAAGATTTATCACAAATAAATATGAATCCGAAACGGTTACAAATGAAATGACATAAGTCTCATATCACAATACTAAGATCCAATCATATATATATGATGCTCAATATCAATAAAGTAACATTAAGAACTACCAAGTACTCGAAGTACCATAAACATATAAGAAACTAATACCTGACAATTTAGCCCTCAATGACTCATCAATCAATCAACATGTAATTATTTTGTAAGTTCCAATTGTCTGATAAATACTACACATGAGTAATGCTATCTGTCCTCAAATATGAACTAGATCAATCAATCTATAGATCGAAACAAGTCGCAGTCTAAGGTAATACTAACTAGTCCTGAACTAATAACGTCGAACAACTAACACATTAAAAGATACTGAATGACACTCAAGTAAGCTATATAATCAAAGTGCACACTCATTGGTACCTCATGAAATGATACGAGTAATCATACTGGTATAATAAGATAGATAGTCACATGAAATAAAACAAGCAACACACACATATATATGTTTGACAATGGTGAATGAGAAAAATAATACTCACAAATCATCTCAGAAAATTTTAGTAACATAACTACACAACAATATAAAATCATTTATCACAAAATTCTTGTTTAATTGAAGGAGGAAAAGACACGATAAAATTAAATAAAATTAAAAACAAAAGAAAAACTCACCTGAACTCGATCCCAAGTCCAGAGTACTGAAATCATAAGGCCCTGATAAATCTACATAGTTCATACCAATAGAAATTGTTAGATTTTTAAAAAGATATTTTACTTGAGAGTTATAAGGGGTTTTAATCTTGATTAATTATTTTGAGTGCTAGGAATATGCTCCTCTGGGTCTAATGAATTTAGTAGGTTTAGTTTAAACCAATATTTTATTTTGTTAGATTTTTAATAGACTTTAAACTATTAAAATACTTAACGGATCCAAATTCACCATTAAGAAAAATAGCTTTAAAGTAGGAGGTTTGAGTTAATTCATGTTGATATTTATATAAATTTTTTATCTTAAAAAGTAGAAGTATTGTAGAATATTATTTATATTTCTCTCTATTTTTGATATTTTTAATAAATTATTTTAATATGCAAATTTAGCTTTTTTTCTTCCTTTCTTTCTTCTTTTCTTTTCCTTTTTTTTTGTTATGCAACAGCCCGGGCCCTCAGGCCCAGGTCGGACCAGGCCATGGCCAGGCCTGGTCCGAAATTCCTTTTTCTTTTTCTTTTTTTTTAAACAGGGCCCAAGGCCCTACTGTCTGTGGCCTGGTCGGTCTGGCCTGCAAAAAAAATTTTTTGGGGGAAAACCCTTTGTAAAAAATTTTGAAAAAATATGTAAATTAAAATTATAAATTGGTAGATCTTAATATGTATTTTAGTTGGATTTCAGATTGGGTTTTGATATATAAAAAATATTCATGGAGATCATGGTATAGACATGATTTTAATAAATTATTTATATCAAATAAATTTTGAGAAAATAAATTACTTACTTGGATTTGATCTCCCCTATCATGTTCCTCAATCTCTGCACTTCAAGATCCTTTTGTTCATGCTTGACTTGAGGAGAAAAGAAAGAAGGAGGTGGGGAGAGTTGGGTCATGATTTTTCTCTTGAGGTAGAAAAAGAAGTAGTTTAGGATTTTTATTGGGCATTAGGGATTGTAGAAATCAGAATTTCAGTTGGGTTTAAATTGCTTGATTTAGTAATTAGGATTTGGGATGTGAATTTGGATTGGAATTTGAATTATGATTATATATTTATATTAGATTATAGATTTGGATTAGGATTAGAATTGGGTTTGGGGTTAATGGGTAAGGATCTCATGGTTTATGGGTTAGGAAAAGGAAAAGATATGAATAATAATAATAATAAATACTAATAATCAAAAAGAGATAGTAGTAATAATTATAAAATTATCAACATTAAAAATATTATCTAATAATACTTGATAAAAATACTACCCTTAATAATAATGACTAAAACAATACAATAAGAATAAAAGTAATAACAATATTACTATTAACAATAATAGCAACTACAATAATAATAATAGTAACATAGTAATGGAAAAAAATACTAGCTAGTAATTAAAATTGATAATACTTAATAATGCTAAATATAAATAGATGGCCAAAATATCATTTACTATTTTAAAATAATTTGTACTATAAATCAAGTTAATAAATAATAATAAAATAACCAATAAAATAAGATAAATACTTTAGAAAAAAATATAGTATTTTAGATCAGGGATATTACAAAAGTATTGCAAAATTTTCTTGAATCAGTGAAAAATTACAACAACTCAAATTCTAACTACAAGAGAGAGGAGATGTTTAAGCTCAAATCTCCTCTTTATTTAATGATGGGTTCTTTGCGTAGCGATGAAAAGTGAATCTTATTTTTCGTTGACCGGGTAAATATCAAACTTCTTCAGAACTTTTCTCTTTGGATCACTGGTGAAGCAGCACAGTTTCTATTCAATAAAATTTCAAAGAGATTTAGGCAAAAACTTGAACTCCGCAAGTTGGTGTAGAAGAGTTGAACTCTTTGTAAAGTCAATATTCCTCAGCTAAAAATTCTGACCCCTTTTCAATAGCAGCTCAAGCTATTTACAGGGGTTCTAGGGATAAACCTGTTGGAGGAGAGAGTACAGTAGAGGAGGTGAATTCATGCCAGGTGTTGTTGAAGATTGCCAAGGAGTCTACGACGAAAGGCAAAGGAACAGCGGGCAGGAAAAAGCAGCAGCAGCAGAAAATGACAGAGGTCGGTCGACCGGTCCGGTCGACCGACGTGCACAACATGCACAGGAGTTGGAGCGGTCGACCGGCCCGGTCGACCGAAGGGCTCTGACTGACAAGACCCAACTCTCGGGTTTTTTCGGTCGACCGTCCCGGTCGACCGGAAGCCCGTGACTGTAAAACCCCAAACTCTCGGGTTTTTTCGGTCGACCGGCCCGGTCGACCGGTATTGGAGAATTGGGAGGTCGGTCGACCATCCCGGTCGACCGACATGCGGGTTCTGGGTTTTTTCTGCTGATCCGTTGTATAAGATATTTAAGCCTAAAGGATTTCTAGGGTTTTAATCTCTGCGAAAATTGTATTTGCTGAAGTTCTCTTGCATTCAAAGAGACTTAGAGCAACTTGTATTCATCTTCCTAATAGTAAAACCTCTCTACTGATTGCCCCGAGGACGTAGGCACGTTGGCCGAACCTCGTTAAACTTTGTGTTTGTGATTTGTGCGTTTTTCTCTTGTGATTGCATTGTGCTGGAGATCTAGGGATTCTCTATTGGTTCGTTGTTGTGATTTGTCTGCGCCCACAACAAGTGGTATCAGAGCTTTAGGCTACGCTTGGGATTCTGAGGATTCGAAGGGCTCCAGATCTGATCAGGTGGAGATCGTGTGTCGATCTCAGGTCAGAGGTATTGGTGTTCGAGGAGATCGTGTGTCGATCTCAGGAGGACACAAGGAGGGCTTGTTGAATCAGTGATTGGAGTAGACCCGGTGAGAAACTCGATCTAGGGTTTCAAGAGGCAGGTAAAAATCTCATTTTTATCTGAGTAGAGATCTATTTTCAATTGGATTATTCTTCCGCATAAATAGAGAATCAAAAGAAGACCTCAATGGCAGAAGAAACTACTTCCGTTAAAACAATGAATCACTCAAGGATCGAAGTTGTCAAGTTCAATGGAACTAATAATTTCGGGATGTGGAGGTGTGAGGTCATGGATGCATTGAATGCACAGAACCTCGAGGACACGCTCCTATTAGAGAGGAAGAAGACCACTACTACTGAGGAAGAGTGGGCGAAGATGAATAGGTCGGCATGTGGCTTGATACGTTCATGCTTGTCACAAGACATCAAATATCTTATACAACATGAGACGTCAGCGAAGAAACTGTGGAATACTCTTGAGAAGAAGTACCTGACAAAGAGTGTGGAGTCTAGGTTGCAACTTAAGAGTAAGCTGTATCAGTTCAGGATGCAGAGGGGAAGCACAGTAAACGAGCACATCAACCGATATACGAAGCTTCTTACAGACTTGCTAAATGTGGATGTCACTGTAAGTGAGGAAGACAAGTCAGTTATTCTCCTGAACTCACTCCCACCGGAGGAGTATGAGACATTCACTATGACATTCATAAATGGAAGGCAAACCTTAGTTTATGATGAAGTGTCGTCAGCACTGATGAGTTATGAGACAAGGAAGAATGAGAGACATTCAGGTCGGTCTAGTTCATCAGCGGAGGCTTTGGAAGTAAGAGGCAGGAATTCATCGAGGAAAGGTAAGGAGGTGAGAGGAAGATCGAAGTCTAGGTCGGGCTTCAGGGATCTTAAGAAAAATCAGTGCATGTTCTGCAAAGAGATTGGGCACTGGAAGGTTGACTATCCAAAGTACAAGGGGAAGAAGAAGGAATCAAAGTCTGAGGCAAATCTGGCAAGGGTGACAAAAGCTACAAGCGGTAAATCACAGGCAGATGGAGCAGTTTCAGATTCTTCAGAGTTCTCTTTTTCAGTGACTACTCCTGTTGTAGGTTACTCGGTGGATAAAGAGTGGATCCTGGACACAGGTGCTACATATCATGTATGCCCTAATCGAGATTAGTTTACCAGTCTTGAGAAGTTGGAGGGGTGTTCGGTCGTCATGGGCGACGATCATCCGTGCATCATGGAGGGTGTAGGCACTATTCCGATCAGGATGTTTGACGGGATGGTGAGGGAGCTGAAAGAAGTGAGATATGTACCTCAGCTGAAGAGGAACTTGATCTCTGTGGGTGCTTTGGAATCATTGGGGCTCAGTGTGTCTATTAAAGAAGGTATTCTTAAAATGACAAAGGGCTCAATGGTGGTGTTGAAGGCCGACCGCCGGAACAATTTGTATTACTTGAAGGGTAGTACAGTGACAGGGCAGGTGGCAGCTTCTACCAGTCAGAAGGAAGATCTAACCCGGCTATGGCACATGAGGCTGGGACATGCAGGGGAGAAATCGATGCAAGCTCTTGTGAGGAAAGGGCTGCTGAAGGGTGCAGAGACCTGCAAATTGGATCTGTGTGAACATTGCATCATCGGCAAGAAGACGAAGGTGAAGTTTGGTACAGCTTCACACTGCACCGAAGGCATTCTTGATTATGTTCACACGGATGTATGGGGACCTTCCAAGACTGCATCAATTGGAGGTAACCACTATTTTGTGTCGTTCATTGATGACTATTCTAGGCGATGTTGGGTGTACACTATGCGACACAAAAGTGAAGTCCTAGAATTGTTTGTGAAGTGGAAGGCTAATCAGGAGAGAAGCACGGGAAGGAAAGTCAAGGTCCTCCGTTCTGACAACGGAGGAGAGTACAAGTCAGATCCGTTCCTACAGCTATGTCTAGATGAGGGCATAGAGAGACACTTCACAGTAAGGGAAACTCCGCAACAGAATGGGGTGGCTGAAAGAATGAACCGGACTTTGCTAGAGAAGGTTCGGTGTATGTTGTCAAATGCAGGACTGCCAAAGAAGTTTTGGGCTGAAGCTTTGGGGCATGCATGCCATCTTGTGAACAGGTTGCCGTCATCTGCAATAGGGGGGAAGACTCCTCTGGAAGCTTGGTCAGGAAAAGATGCTGTGGACTATGATTTGCTACGGGTCTTCGGATGTCCAGCCTACTACCATGTCAAAGAAGACAAGTTGAATCCGAGAGCAAAGAAAGGGGTGTTCATTGGCTTCAAGCGAGGAACCAAGGGGTTCAAGATTTGGGACCAACAGGACAACAAGTTCATAATCAGCAGGGATGTCACATTTGATGAGGCCTCTATGATGAAGCCTACGGTCTCTCAGCAGGTGGAGACCAACAAGACCAAGGAGCTATTGCAGCAGGTGGAGAGTGATGCAAATCCACCATCTCTAGAGGACACAGTGTCAGTAAAGATCATCCCTGAGGTGACACAGGGAGGTGATCAAGTTGCAGAAGAAGATGCTGAAGTTGTTGAAGAGGATCAGGAGCAGGTCATGGGTACTGGTCCAGATACTACTGCAGTTGGAAGACCACGGAGGAATACTAGGAGACCAGGCTGGCTCACCACCGATATGGTTGTTGCATATGCACTTCCAGTTGTTGAAGAGGCTATTCCATCTACTTTCAGGGAAGCTGAAATCAGTTCAGAAGCTGAGTTATGGAAAGGGGCCATGGATGAAGAGATGAAATCTCTTTACAAGAACAACACATGGGAACTTACCAAGTTGCCAAAGGGGAAGAAGGCCATAGGGTGCAAGTGGGTATTTGCTAAGAAGCAGGGATCTCTTCAGGAAGATACAGTGCGCTACAAGGCAAGGCTGGTGGCTAAAGGCTACGCACAGAGAGAAGGAATCGACTACAACGAGGTGTTCTCCCCGGTAGTGAAACACTCGTCTATTCGGATTCTATTGGCTTTGGTGGCGCAGAATGAGTTGGACCTTGACCAACTTGATGTCAAGACCGCCTTTCTCCACGGCGATCTTGAGGAGGAGATTTACATGACTCAGCCCACAGGTTACAAAGCTGCAGGGAAAGAAGAGTTGGTATGTAAGCTGAAGAAATCGCTGTACGGTTTGAAGCAGTCTCCTAGACAGTGGTACAAGCGATTTGACAGCTTCATCAGGAAGAAGAAGTACACACGAAGCCACTTCGACCCATGTGTGTACTACAACAAGTTACCATCAGGGGAGTATATCTATCTACTTCTCTATGTAGATGATATGCTGATTGCTTCTAGGTCAAGATCTGCTATTGATTCTCTGAAGAAGACGTTATCGTCTGAGTTCGAGATGAAGGATCTGGGGGAAGCAAGAAAAGTATTGGGCATGGAGATCACAAGGGACAGGGATGCTGGCAGGATAAGCTTGACTCAGAAGGGCTATCTGGAGAAGGTACTGCAGAGGTTTAATATCGGGAAAGATACTAAGACTGTTAGTACACCAATGGCGCCGCATTTCAAGTTGTCAGCGAAGATGTCTCCAAGGAGTGTTCAAGAGCGTGAGCATATGTCTCATGTTCCATATGCCAATGCGGTGGGTAGCTTGATGTATGCAATGGTGTGTACGAGGCCAGATATTTCACAGGCAGTCTCCATGGTGAGTCGATACATGCATGATCCTGAACAGAGTCATTGGGAAGCTGTGAAATGGATTCTGAGGTACATCAAGGGAACTGTTGATGTAGGCCTGGTATTTGAGAAGGACAACACCGGAAAGCAGGAATGCATAGGTTATGTGGATTCAGACTATGCAGGTGATCTTGACAAACGCCGGTCGACGACGGGATATGTCTTCACATTCTCACAGGCACCGGTGAGTTGGCGCTCCACACTTCAGTCTACCGTCGCGTTGTCGACCACAGAGCCTGAATATATGGCTTTGACAGAGGCTATGAAGGAGGCAATCTGGCTTCAGGGATTGCTTGATGATCTGGGCGTGGAACAGGATATTTTGAAGATAAACTGTGACAGCATGAGTGCCATCTACTTGGCAAGGAACCAGGTCTATCATGTAAGGACGAAGCATATTGATGTCAGGTATCATTTTGTACGGGAGATTCTAGAAGAAGGTGACATTGACTTGTTGAAAGTTCACACTTCGGAGAATCCAGCCGATATGCTTACAAAGGTGGTGACGGGAGTGAAGTTTGCACACTGCAAAGACTTGCTCCATGTCCTTCAGGTGAAATGAGCTTGCTGAAGCTCATTTGGGTGAACTACGGACGGCTTGATCCCTTGGGCAAGGGGTACGTAGGCAACCGGGTTGGTGCAGCCGCTATCGAGTCGGAATTCAGCTCAGATTTGGAAATCTTCACCGAGGTGGAGAATTGTTGGAGGAGAGAGTACAGTAGAGGAGGTGAATTCATGCCAGGTGCTGTTGAAGATTGCCAAGGAGTCTACGACGAAAGGCAAAGGAACAGCGGGCAGGAAAAAGCAGCAGCAGCAGAAAATGACAGAGGTCGGTCGACCGGTCCGGTCGACCGACGTGCACAACATGCACAGGAGTTGGAGCGGTCGACCGGCCCGGTCGACCGAAGGGCTCTGACTGACAAGACCCAACTCTCGGGTTTTTTCGGTCGACCGTCCCGGTCGACCGGAAGCCCGTGACTGTAAAACCCCAAACTCTCGGGTTTTTTCGGTCGACCGGCCCGGTCGACCGGTATTGGAGAATTGGGAGGTCGATCGACCGTCCCAGTCGACCGACATGCGGGTTCTGGGTTTTTTCTGCTGATCCGTTGTATAAGGTATTTAAGCCTAAAGGATTTCTAGGGTTTTAATCTCTGCGAAAATTGTATTTGCTGAAGTTCTCTTGCATTCAAAGAGACTTAGAGCAACTTGTATTCATCTTCCTAATAGTAAAACCTCTCTACTGATTGCCCCGAGGACGTAGGCACGTTGGCCGAACCTCGTTAAACTTTGTGTTTGTGATTTGTGCGTTTTTCTCTTGTGATTGCATTGTGCTGGAGATCTAGGGATTCTCTATTGGTTCGTTGTTGTGATTTGTCTGCGCCCACAACAAAACCTGTCCCCTAAAAATCCTCCATAACAGGGGTTAACTCCCCTCATTACGTGGGCAGTACTTGACAGAGTAATGAGGGTAGTTATAACTGAGACGCAAGGCTTTAGCTCTGCGTTTAGCTATCAAGGTGACGCTGGACGTGGGCCTCGAACTTCGTATTTGGGCGCTGCTGTAGTGTTGAAATGCAGGCTTCGAGCCCTGCGTCTTGACACTGCAGTGACGTAGAGAAGCGGGCCTCGAGCCCTACGTCTTGGCACTGCAGTTGGAATTTGAGTTGTGTAACTTTTCATTGATTAAAGAAAATTTTGCAATACTTTCAACTTTGCTTCCCGTACAGCTGCAGAGTGCCTCCTAGTTACTTCTGGATTCCGATCTCTGCGCTATCTCTTCCAATGTGTTTAAAAAAAAACTCTCCCAGAGTATTTTATCTCCTCTTGTATCCTCTCTCCCTGCAAACATCCTTCATGAAGCGAGTTTGACTGGTGATATATTAGATCGGCATATTTGTTTACTATCATGAGATCCGTAATAAAAATGTTGATCCATCTCTCTGAAATATTCTGCTGCAAACTCCTCCAAAATCTTCTGAATCTGGCTGTAAACACCTCCACATAGATTTCTCAGGAATGAAAGCACTCGTACTAGATAAGATGCCATCAAACAAACTCTAACATAAAAATCCATTGTTCCTTAGCTTAACATTCCTGAACTGCTTCTAAATTCAACTTGATAATCTATTAGTATGCACCGGTGAAAATAATCTGTCATCTAGGAGATTATGTAGTGTATAAATAAAAAATATGGTTAGTTTGCCGAAAAGGAGATGTCATTCACTTTGTTAGAGATGTGGTCCACTTTGCAGATTGCATTTTCTCACTACTCAAATGACACAATTTTTCTACATGCAGATACTTGAGTGGAAAGATTTGGGTGTTGCTAATCTCCCAGGAGTGATTAGCCTCGCAGCTGGCTTATTGATGTGGGTGACATCGTTGCATCCAGTCAGGAAGAATTTTTGTGCTACTCTTCTACACTCATCAATTGTATGTTGTCTTCATCGTGTTCTTAGCCCTCCATGTCGGAAACTTCTGTTTCAGCATGGTGGCTGGAGCCATATTTTTTTGCATACTAGACTTCTTTCTAAGATCCTGTCAGTCACGAACTACAGTTGATCTCATTCAGCAGCATGCCGTCATGTGGAACTGTGGAATTGATCTTTTAAAAGCCAGCAAGTAGGTATTCTTGATCTATCCTTGTTAACCTTTATTATTTTTTTCTTGAGAAAACTAGTTCAACCTTTCTTTTGAAAGTGAAAAGTCATAATATTCTGAAACTCAAATTTTTTTTTTTTTTAAACTTTCGTAAACCGTCTTGAATGGGAGTAATTTCTTCTTCTTTTAACGGTGTTTCGTTATTTGTTCTGGCAGTAAAGGTGAAATATTTTTCTTAACATTTCTTTTATTCCAGATCTACGGTGTAATGCTCTGAGTTTTATCTTTGTCCAAGTACGAGGACTGTCTTGGCTAGAGTGGCATCCTTTCAGCGTTTCTTCTAGTTCTTTGGATGGTAAATACCATGTATCAGTTCTCATAAAAGTACTCAGAGGGACTTAAAAGATTAAACGTCAGAGGATAACGGCCTCTGTCGAAGGGCCATATGGCATGAATCAACATGCCATTTGATGTAATTAATTCTCCTTCAGATTCCTGACCCAACATATTTTCTTTATTTGTTGCTGTTAGTAAACCCAACATCTCTTTCACTTTCTGCCTTCAGGTACGAAAATCTTATTCTCATAGCCGGAGGCACTGGAATCTCACCGTTCTTGGCCATATTGAGTGACATACTTCTCCGAGTTAGGGAGAAGGAGCCTTGCTTACCCAGAAATGTGTTGGTCGTATGGCCGGTAAAAATCCCAGGAACTTTCTCTTCTTTCGGCAGTCAATACACCACAAATTAGCTCTTCTGTTTCTGATAAAACTTATGTAACTTAAGAATTGGAGCCTTCATTGGTATCATACTCATTTGAATATGAACATCGATTTATTCAATTAGATTCATACAAGTAGCTTCATTGTTTCTTATCACAATTGCAGGAAGAAGGTAAGTCAGATGGGGGCATGGGTTCTGTCTCCTTTTCTGTGATCAACGGGAAGTCCATGATGATGTGTGGTCTGGATTTTACTTTGCGGCGTCGACTCTGGATTGTACTCTATGGTTTGTTGGAAGTTTATTACATAAAACCTTTTAAAGTAATTGCATTGTGGTGCAAGGCTCTCCTTTTAACCATATCCATGGTTGTGAGTGTTGTTATACTTGGAGGCATTGTCATATTCTTCTGGCACAAGTGGGGAAAAAATGCTCAACCTATGAGAAATCAATAGCTGATGATGAAAAGTGCAGCTTGGTGCTTGCTGAGTCTAATAAGGCAAATCTGTAGACCTGACTCCGAAGGTAAATTTTGCTCCTCTTCTCAATAGTTCATACTTTTTTCATGTATCTCAATTAGAAGATGCTCTATCTTGATGCATCTTATATGCACACCATAGTTACAGGTATGACATGAAGGACAGCATAGCTTCACCTGTACATTAAATCACCAACTATAAGCAATGCACAATATGCAAATTCACATGTCAGAAAGTCCTAATGGCCTTTGAGAGAAAGGTCTTGTAGATTTGTTTACTGGATTATTTTCTGACACGATTACTTGCTATGGCCATCTGAACTTTGCTCTTTTAATTTGCCCCTCCCTCTTATTTAGTTCTTACCATAACCTAAACAAAAAAAGTCCAATTGGATGTAACTGTGGCCAGCATACTTGCCTCAGAAACTCACAATCTTGTGCCCCACAAGTGCATCTCTTTCTTGAGAGGGGTTGACTGGCCGGAGGTGCTTGGATTTTATGTCGCAGCTGCGGTGGTGGGGGATTCAGCGGCGGCACATGCAGAGAGGAGCTACCGTGGACGAGTTAGCGTGAGGAAGTCTGATAGTGTGTCAGTGGACTTTTTCTTTTTCCTTTTGCTTTTGAGGGAGCAAATTATGTGTGAGATATGTTTGTATCCTGTTGCCAGGGAATGTTTCGTTAAACACTTATTAATGAAACGTCGGGGGTTATTTTGCCTCACGGTTTTATCTCAAAAAAAAGGTGCACCTCTTTCTTGGAGGATTAGCAGTGTGACACATTGTATTATATATAATCGCGCCATATACATGTTGGATTCTGCTTAACAGGAATCAATCTGACAACTAATCAAGATCACTGAAATATCAACAATCTAATTGGCCAGGTCGGCAAATATCAGGTGGGAGGTTTTCCGTTCAATAGAACGTTCCTTAATTTAAGAACCACCTTTCAATTTCCTTCCTTGGTTAAACACCAACTAGACTGAGTCTAAATCAGTCTCGATATACTGAATATCAGTATATCCCCTGTATAAAGAAATTAATTCACTTATACAGTACTTCGAGTGAGATACGCTTAGAGCGAATCTCCTTAAGACAATTACGTCCCCCGCACCGGTGCTAACGGGTTACTGGACGCTGGTCTCCCAAGATACAACACTCCTTCACGGTATTTGGATAGCACTACCAAATCACCGTACGGTCGAACCGTAGTCAACCAGTACCTTCACAGGATCGTTGAAGCAGCGGGACAAAGACAAATTTCCGATGAATATTTGCCTTAGCACCCACTGTAGAGGACGAAGGAAGGTTGAAGAATATTCTTCTTCAGAAGTCCCAGATTCAGACAACAATTCTATAAAAGAATCTGTTGAATTTTCTGAGCCCTCTTTCAGAACGAATTTTTGCAGAATCTTCTTTGGAAGTCGCTTCGGAAATCGAGTTACGGATTTCCCACTTCTCGCTGGAAGTAGCTTCAGAACTCCACTGCCAGTTCAGAACTCTGAGAGAGAGAAAGATATTTCTCGCTGTTGTTGGTGTGTCTAGAATGAGAAACTGGAGCGCTATTTATAGCGCTCCAGGAGGGGCCAACGGGTCTGAACCCAACGAAAGGTTGCAACGGTTCGGTCTGAACCGTTGCAACGGTTCGACCCAACAGTCGCACCTGTTGGATGTCCAACTGGAGCAGATTGGATCTGGATAGCGGGGCGGTTCTGGTTCGGGTAGCGGAGCAGGTATGCTCGCAACCCATACCCGTGAGACCTGATTCAAAAAGAACCAGGCCGGGTAGGGAACCTGAACCCGAACCCGGTCCCGAGCCCGAGCCGAGCCCGGCCCGGCGGCGGCGGCGCCGGCCGGCAGGCCAGCGGCGGCGCGCGCGCATGATAGGGCATGATTCCCTCCCAATCGCGCGCGAAAACTTCAAGTACCCAAAGGGCACACCCTTTGTTCTCAATTTTCTCTATTTAAACACAACGAACTTCCATCCCATGGTCAATGTGGGACTAAATGCTTTTAGCTACCTTTAGTCCCATTTTGGCTTTGAATTAGGCAATCTTTAGACTTGAATATCTCATTCATTCGAAGTCGGAATTGAACATGTGAATATACCATGTTCATCCCCAATGGAAGGAGAACACACTCCAACCATCATCCAATTGATTCGATCAACGAATCTCGCCATAATTCAATTCAAAGATTCACATTAATATTCTTCATATTCCAACAATCTCCCACAATGAATGGAGATTCAAGGAAATGACACACAAAGAGAATGACTCTATTGTGAAAGGTACTTTAGAAAAGAAACTGCATCAGGATAGGTGAACTAGGTATTGAACCTTCCATAGCGAAAGTTTTATCGGACTTACTGGCTAATCAGTGAACTAGGTCTTCAACTGTTAGCCGTTAGTGTAAGCCAAGTCAACAAGCTTCACACAGTGACTTTCCAAATCAACTTTGGTTCTCGGTTGTGTCTGTTTTGGCCCTGGACATTCTTGGTTTCAGAGAGTATCTTTAGGGAATAACAGCCTCCATAGAGATTTCCAAAGAGCCGACCCAACTCTATACTCACATAGGTGATCGTCCTATTAAGAGTAGTCTACTCTACTCCACTTGTTTAGTAACAAGATATAGGCATCATTAAAAACATTAAGCTTATCCTTAATCCACTTGTAGAAAAGCACTTATGTGCACCTTAAGAATGGATTGGAGTCAAGCTCCCAAGTGCTTACTTGCTGAGTCAATCATAACTAGTTTTTCCTTTTGAACTTAGTCCATGGGATCTCCAGTCGCTAAGTGAGGTTTCCATTAAGCTGACTCGGTAAGGTTAGGCTTTTAGACCCATTCCCCTTGATGCGCAGTTTATACGCTCTCCACTAAAACCTTTAGTAAGCGGATCTGCTAAATTATCCTTTGACGATACAAAGTCAATAGAGATAATTCCATTTGAGAGCAACTGCTTCACGGTATTATGTCTACGACGAATATGTCTAGACTTACCGTTGTATATAACATTTTGTGCTTCTGGGGTTGACATAGCCTCTTTAAATGTTTGGGGCTCGCTTTCAATAGCGTATGCTATGAAATCTGGACCAAAGATTTTGAGATTCTAGATCTCTGACTTTTTCTTGGTTCAATTTCCGCATTAACAATCGGTTCCTCGGGGCTTTCGTCCCTGAACGCCATCACATGTGTTCTTTTCCCAGAAGTCTTATCTGTTTCCCGTTTATATAGAAAAATATCTTCAAAGAACACAACATCTCTAGATTCGATAATCATGTTTACATAAATATCTGGTATTTCTGATTTATGAACCAGAAATCTGTAGGCACTACTATTCAAGGCATAGCCTATGAATATGCAGTCCATAATTTTTGCTCCCAACTTAGTCTTTTTAGGTAATGGTGCCAGCACCTTTGCAAGGCACCCTCACATTTTGAGGTAATGGTAGGAAGGTATTCTTCCATGCCATAACTCGAATGGTATTAGACCAAGTTTCTTGTGGGGTACTCTATTTAGAATATAATTTGCAGTTAATAGAGCTTCCCCCCATAAGTTCTGCGGAGCTCTAGAACTTACGAGCATGGATTACCATCTCCTTCAAAGTTCTGTTCTTCCGTTCAGCAATTCCATTTTGCTGAGGAGTATATGGTGCTGTTGTTTGATGGATTATACCAAAATTAGCACATAACTCACTAAAATCATTTGATTCATATTCTCCGCCTCTATCAGATTTTAGAATCTTGATTTTCTTGTTGAGTTGATTCTCAACTTCGACTTTATATGTTATAAACATATTTATTGCCTCATCCTTACTGTTTAAAAGATACACATAACAGTATCTTGTACAGTCATCAATAAAAGTAATAAAATACTTTTTACCGCCTCTAGTTGGCATAAACTTCAAGTCACACAGATCGCTATGAATTAACCCTAAAGGTTCTGTATTTCGATCAATTGAGTTAAATGAATTTTTCGCCAACTTGGCCTCAAAACAAATCTCACACTTGCGAATTTCTTTCAAGTTGAGTTTAGGAATATATCCCAGATTAGACAAGTTCTTTAATGACTTGTAATTTACATGCCGTAATCTAGCATGCCACAAAATAGGAGACTCAAGCAAATAAACAGAAGATTTTCCTTTATTTATAAGCTTCGGGTACAAATACACAGACTTTTTATCTACCACTGCAACATTGGCTTTAAAAAGTCCATCAACAAGATAACCCTTTCCCACATACATCCCTCCCTTAGTAAGTACAAATATATCTGATTCAAAAACCATTCTAAATCCTTTCTTACTAAGTATTGATCCAGAGATCAGATTCTTGCGGATATCTGGAACATGTAGCACATCGTTCAGAGTAAGCTCTTTCCCCAATGTCCACTTCAGAATGACCTTACCTTTTCCTTCAACCTTTGAGACGGCTGAATTTTTCATGAATAGTTGCTCATCTTGCTCTAATATTTGATATTCAGAGAATAATAATTTCTCAGAGCAGATGTGCCGAGTAGCCCCAGTGTCTACCCACCAATTCTTATTGTTGGTTGTCAGATTCACTTCTGACACCACAGCTGAAAGGCTTGGCAACTCATGGTCGGTCAAGTTTGCCTGTGGGTGGCTTTTCTTGTTCTTTTTGAGGCGGTTGCGACATTCATTCGCCTTATGCCCCTCTTTGTTGCAGATGTAGCAAGTTCCTTTGAAGCGCATGTTCTTGCCTTCTTGGACCTTGCCTTTGTACCCCTGGGAAGTCTTCTTCCGCTTTAAGCCTTTGGAAGTAGACGCTTTCCCCTTTGAGTCTTCGATCACATTGGCTTTTTTTCGTAGGAGTTCTTACTGCTCCTTTTCTCGGACTTTCTGTTGTCCTCCTCGATTCGAAGCCTCACAATGAGATCTTCCAACTTTAACTCCTTTCGCTTGTGTTTCAGGTAGTTCTTGAAATCTCTCCACGCAGGTGGGAGTTTCTCCACGATAGTAGCAACCTGAAAGGTTTCAGGTAGGATCATACCTTCGGCTTCTATCTCGTGCAAGATAAGTTGGAAGTCTAGCACCTGACTGATTACAGTCTTGCTGTCCACCATTTTGTACTTCAGAAATCGTCCTACGACGAACTTCTTGGTACCAGTATCCTCAGTCTTGTACTTCTTGTCAAGACTGGCCCATAACTTCTTTGTCGTTGTGATAGGACTGTAGACATTGTAAAAAGAGTCATCCAGTCCATTTAATATATAATTTCGGCAAAGGAAGTCACATTGAGTCCATGCATCAGTTGCGGGCTCTGGTGGATCTTCTTGCAGGAATCTGGCCAGATGAAGAGTGGTCAAGTAGAAGAGCATCTTTTGTTGCCACCTCTTGAATTCTGTGCCGTCAAATTTTCCTGGCTTCTCCGGCTTCGGGTTAGGAAGTGGAGTTGGCATCAAAGCTTGTAGCTGCATGTTTGGTGCCTTACTAGTACTATCTTGATTAGTCTCAGATATTTTCTGCAAGTTCAAGCAGAACAGAAGTAAGAAACTTCAATAGTAATAATTGTCTTAAGATTGTTGGATTCTACTTAACAGGAATCAATCTGACAACTAATCAAGATCACTGAAATATCAACAATCTAATTGGTCAGGTCGGCAAATATCAGGTGGGAGGTTTTCCGTTCAATAGAACGTTCCTTAATTTAAGAACCACCTTTCAATTTCCTTCCTTGGTTAAACACCAACTAGACTGAATCTAAATCAGTCTCGATATACTGAATATCAGTATATCCCCTGTATAAAGAAATTAATTCACTTATACAGTACTTGGAGTGAGGTACGCTTAGAGCGAATCTCCTTAAGACAATTACGTCCCCCACACCGGTGCTAACGGGTTACTGGACGCTGGTCTCCCAAGATACAACACTCATTCATGGTATTTGGATAGCACTACCAAATCACCATATGGTCGAACCGTAGTCAACCAGTACCTTCACAGGATCGTTGAAGCAGCGGGACAAAGACAAATTTTGGATGAATATTTGCCTTTACTTTGGAGGAGCACCCACTGTAGAGGACGAAGGAAGGTTGAAGAATATTCTTCTTCAGAAGTCCCAGATTTAGACAACAATTCTATAAAAGAATCTGTTGAATTTTCTGAGCCCTCTTTCAGAACGAATTTTTGCAGAATCTTCTTTGGAAGTCGCTTCGGAAACCGAGTTACGGATTTCCCACTTCTCGCTGGAAGTAGCTTCAGAACTCCACTGCCAGTTCAGAACTCTGAGAGAGAGAGGGAGATATATTTTCTCGCTGTTGTTGGTGTGTCTAGAATGAGAAACTGAAGCGCTATTTATAGCGCTCCAGGAGGGGCTCCAGGAGGGGCCAACGGGTCTGAACCCAACGAAAGGTTGCAACGGTTCGGTCTGAATCATTGCAACGGTTCGACCCAACAGTCGCACCTGTTGGCTGTCCAACTGGAGCAGATTGGATTTGGATAGCGGGGCGGTTCTGATTCGGATAGCGGAGCGGGTATGCTCGCAACCCATACCTGTGAGACCTGATTCAAAAAGAACCAGGCCGGGTAGGGAACCCGAACCTGAACCCGGTCCCGAGCCCGGCGCCGGCCGGCCGGCCACCGCCGCCAGCGGCGGCGCGTGCATGATAGGGCATGGTTCCCTTCCAATCGCGCGCGAAAACTCCAAGTACCCAAAGGGCACGCCCTTTGTTCTCAATTTTCTCTATTTAAACACAACGAACTTCCATCCCATGGCCAATGTGGGGCTAAATGCTTTTAGCTACATTTAGTCCCATTTTGACTTTAAATTAGGCAATCTTTAGACTTGAATATATCATTCATTCGAAGTCGGAATTGAACATGTGAATATACCACGTTCATCTCCAATGGAAGGAGAACACACTCCAACCATCATCCAATTGATTCGATCAACGGAGCTCGCCATAATTCAATTCAAAGATTCACATTAATATTCTTCATATTCCAACAATACATGGAGTCAAGATTCTCACTAAGAATATACATATTTATTAAAGTTCCCTTTGATATTTCAAATGAAGCTCATATGAGCTAGTTATAGAAAATATATTACTTGATACCGTTTATATTTTAAATCATTACATTGGTGGGCTACCAAGGTTTGTAAATAACAATATATGCAAATATCATTCTATTAAAGGAAAAAAGAAATGACAGGTTCTCATAAACAATATCTGTGATTGAAGTCAAATTTTAAACATTAATTATTTTCTTCCTAAATCTCTTCAAATATATGTGATGAACTATTTTGATAGATAATTCATAGTATGAATCATAGGCTTATTCACATTCTGGAGGACTTGGGTATACACTATTTACATGACTATTTATTTGTAAGCAGTTGAGAATATGTAGATCACAATGAGTGATGCACAGATCATTTGTCAAAAAAATTCTGCCATGTGTTTTCTCATAAACAAAATGAAAAAAAAAGAAATAACAGAGATTCTATTTCATTTTGAAAATTTTTGCTACAACTACCTACTTTGCTTAATAATTAGAAAAAAAACTCAGCTTCATAATTTTCTTTATTACAGCCTCATCCACGTCAATATAAATTGATTCATCTAAACTATCACTTCTTCATATATTTTCATTTTCTCTTTTTATCCTTCCCCATAGCCTCCGACGTTGCTCTCCTCTCAATTCTGACCCCGATGCATAGTAATTCGCTGGTCGACCTGCACGTTCAGGTCGTCGTGAGGTTTGTTAGGGGGAACGGAGAGCCCCTCCCGTGTGTCTCAGGGAATTACTATGCGTCGGGGTCAGAGTGGACTGAACCCCCAGACCAAATTTTTTTGAGATCCGACCTTTTACATATCTCGTTTGTTCGTGCTCGCTATGAGTTTTATTTGTGTTTGTGATCATTGCGTCTTTTAGATTTGGAAAGCATTGGGCATCAATCGATTGTCGGTGAACGGAGGGTCTGCTGATGGTGATTCTGATAGGAGGACTGCGACTCGTGATCACCGAGGACTGTGATTATGATCATAGTCATTTAATAAAGACTTAAAAATAAGGCATTTTTGTGGGACTGCGATCATGGTCGCAGTCCTAATAATGAGGATTGCGATCATGCTCACAGTTCTAATAATTATTTAGAAACATGATATTTTTGTGAGGATTACGATCATGATAACAGTATTGGTAAATAAGACTGCGGTTATGATCGCAGTTCCTATAAAAACTCAGAAACATGTCATTTTTGTGAGGAATGTAATTATTGTCACAGTTCTCATAAATATAACATTTTTATGAGGACTGCAATCATAATCACAGTCCTCATAAATATGCTTTTTTTTTTGTGAGGACTGCGAGATGTTTTTTTTTTTTTTTGTGACGACTGCGATCATGATCGCAGTCTTTTATATAACAGCTGTCCGCATTCGAAGCGGTCCGCTTTTTTCGAGGTTATTACTGCGGGACATTTGCGTCTTTCGCCGTTGAGAAACACTTATGCGCTTGACACGTGGGCACACGTGATTGGTTTAAAAAAGAGGTGACTGTAACGAATAAAATTATGAAACTGAATTTTTCATAATTATAATTTGACATAAGAGAGGTTGCAGTGAAATTCCCTTTCATTTTATCAAATATTTCATTCTTGAGATACAAAAAAAAATTTAAAAAGAAAATAACAGAGGCAATCACCCAAGTGCCACTCCCCTCTCAAACCAAACAGTTCCAACGGCCAAACTCTCCGACCAGAGGCTAAATATTTCCGGTGCCCTTCTCTCGCCCCTTTAAGTTTATCCTGATCTCTGATCGCTGGATCGTGCGGGCCCCACTTAAAGCTCACCGCACGCCGAAATGCTCAATAAGCCCAATACTGTAACCAGCTAATCTGAACCGTCTATGAGGTTTGCGTTAACTGAACGGTTTAGATTGATTCATACTTACATACGTGGGCCCACGGTTGGACGGCTCTGGTTAAAGTTAACTCGAGGTCGCGGGTCAAGGGATAAAAATCGCAGCGCGCAAGTTAGGGTTGGAAAATTTTCGCCCAAATCGAAGGGGAAAATAAGAGATTTTGTCCCCAAATTTGAGTGAATTAATATTTTTTTGCACGATTGTGCTCGATTGAGAAGATCAAGCGAAGAGGAATACTTGTAAGTTTAAAGGTTTCATCTTTTTCCTTAATTTTTATCGTTTTTTTTTTTTGAGCTTCTTTTCGATTGTAGGCCTTGGATGATGCTTAAATATATTTTTTTCGTTAATTTCCAGGTTTATAAGTCGATGGAACCATAAAGGAAGGAGGAATTTTTTTCATAATTATTTGATTAAAAAGCGGGCTGGAAGGTAATTTCCCCATCCTTCCATTTCTGTTTTAGCTAAACTTCTAGTTTTTTGTGTTTTCAGAGTTAAAATCGAAATTTTATCTGGTTCAATAGAAGAATTAGAAGTTAAAATGGCCTTTTTTTGGTTAATTTCCAGATTTATTAATTAATGGAGAACATTACTCTGACCACATCAATGGAATTTCATAATTCCCACGAAGAAGAAGAAATAGAACCTATGATATCAATCCAGTCCCAACAATCTCCCTTAGATGAACATGATATCACAATCGAATCAGTGACTCAAAGCTCTAGTACCCAACAAACCCACCTTGATGGGCATGAGCTCACCATTGAATCAGTGGCTCATAGCTCCGGCACCACAATGCTTGAAGGGTCAATGGAGGAATCCGAGAACCCAATCATTGCTGGGGAAACCCAAGAGCCGATGCTTGGGATGGAGTTTGACTCACCAGATGCTGCCCGGGCCTTTTATTCAGCCTATGCTGAGCAGGTTGGTTTCAGGGTTCGGAATAGCAAATCATTCACTTCGAGAGTTGATGACACTGTTATTATGCGGCGATTCGTGTGCTCGAAGCAGGGGAGGCCCACGAAGAAGGACCCTTTTGATCTCACTAAGAAGAGGCGTAATCGTGTTTCTTCACGGGAGGGTTGCAAGGCCATGATGCAGGTGATAGTAGTGATGTTGTTAGTTGAAATATTATTAAATTCAACTAGAATTGCTTTTCTATTGCATTATTATTTTGCAGTGTCTAAATTTATAAGCTATTAAAACTTCATATGTTGTGTGATTTAATTCTCATTGACTACTAATTAATGCTGCTACTTATTTTTAATGCTGCAATGCTTTTTCATGGTCTTTTGGTACTGAAGTTGGATGAGTAATTTTAAATATTTTCATAATTTTCTAAACTTTTCATTCAGAAATTTATCTGCATGGAAAGAATGTGCGTTTTCTGGAGGGTTGTATGACCCTAGTGAAAGTATTCTTCATTTTGTTGTAAGGTCCCTTGAGTTATATCAATTGCCAATATCTTCCTTTTATATTGATGATTCTTATCATGTTAATAAATCCATTCATGAGATCAGAAATGGTCATCGTTACAAGAGTCATTCATGTGACCCCGATATTCTTATTAGTTTTGATTTTTTATTTTTAATTTCAAAATATCTGTCTGCTGAATTTCCCCTTTCATCAAATTTGTGGCTATGCTTCAGGTCAATCGCCGTGAGAATGGCCATTGGGCTGTCTCAAGATGTGTTCTTGAGCATTGCCACCCTCTAGGAATTGTTCCCAAACCCTCCCTTGCCGCACAAAAGAAGCTAGCAAAGAAGCCTTGGGAACTCATTGCCCCATCTAGTACTACAGACTCACAACAGAATGGGCTCGGGCCTGGTGGGGGTGTCGCTCAAAGTCTCTTGGAGTACTTTAAGAAAATGCAGGCAGAGAATCCTGCATTTTTTTATGCAATTCAACTTGATAGGAACAATTGTGTGGCAAATGTGTTTTGGGCAGACGCGAAGGCAAGGATGGCTTATAGCTACTTTGGGGATGCAGTTATATTTGATATGACTTGTAAAAGGAATAAGAGAGTTGTTCCATTTGCTACTTTCACGGGTGTGAACCATCATAGACAGGTTATAGTGTTCGGGTGTGCTTTCATGACAGATGAGAGTGAAGGATCTTTCACTTGGTTGTTTGAGACATGGCTTTCTTTGATGAGCGGCCGACGACCAGTTTCATTCATAACCTCATGGAATGATGCTATGGCTCGGGCTGCTGCAAATGTTTTCCCTAATGTTTGCCACCGGTTCTGCAAGAGGGACATCTTTAGCAAATGCAAGGAGAAGCTATCTAATATCTATGCATCACACTCTTCATTTAAGGCCGAGTTCAAGAAATGTGTGAATGAGTCTGAAAATGTCGAAGAATTTGAGTCGAGATGGAAATGTCTAATTGAAAGGTATAATTTAGAGGAGGACATGTGGCTCCCCTTACTATATGATATGAGGGGGAAATGGGTTCCTAGTTATTTTAGAGGCACATTTTTTGCAGAAATGCCAAGTGCACAAAAATTGGAAACAATGCACAAGTTCTTCCAAAGGCATGCCATTACAACAACAACTTTGCGGGACCTAGTAACCCAGTTTGATAAGGCCATGGCAGGGCAGTATGAAAAGGAAGTGCAAGCAGATTTTGCTACAGCTAATGCTAGGCCAGTTCTGAAGACTCCGTCTCCCATGGAGAAACAAGCATCAGAAATTTACACAAGAACGATATTTGACTTGTTTCAGGAGGAACTCGTGGAGTCTTCTGGTTTCTTGATGGAGAAAATTGAGGATGGGATGATCTGTAAGTTCCGTGTGGCAAAAGTCGCAGATTCCAATAAAACATATATTGTAACATATGTCACTTCTGAGAAAAGGATAAGTTGCACTTGCTGTTTATTTGAGTTCTTGGCATTTTATGTAGACATGTGTTAAGAGTGTCATTGGTAGTTGGTATTGTTACCCTCCCGGAGGAGTACATCTTGAGACGGTGGACCAGGAATGCCAAGAGTGACATTTTGTCCTATGAACATTGTTCTGTGGTTCAAAGTAATTGTTTAAGAGCCTTGAACTGGCGGTGCAATGATCTTTGTCGTGATGCCATTAGGTTTGCAGAAGAAGGGGCGACATCTGCGGTGATATATAAAGTCGCAAAGGGGGCATTGCAGAATGCTTTCAATGAAATTTTTGCTGCAAAAAGAGGTTCATTATTCAATGGAAATAGGTATGATTATGTTTTCTACAAACTTTGTAATCCTTTAACTTAATATATTCTATAAACCCATTAAGTTGGATATGTTTAATTTTTGTGGCTTTACGGTACTAATCCAAAGAGCATCTCCTTTCCAATTTCTACTTGACTACTTCACAAGATTGAACAGTCAATCATTGAAAAGCCGTAGGGTGATTAGTTTTTCAATATAATTCAAAGTTCATAATTTCTTTTAGTTATGTTCAGTTTGAGAACTCAAGCTCCTAGTTCTTTTTGTTGCCGCATATGAACTGCATGGAATGTCAAAGTCTTTTCTCCAACAAATTGCTTGGTGAAGTAGAATTAAGCCATCCTCAGTTTACTTCTTTAAGTAAAATAAAGAATCTTTGAGAATGGCCTCCAGCAGTTGTCACAATCCAGTGCTGTATGATTTTGGTGCTGACTGGTGCTGGAGCTCATTCGATTTTTAAAATATTCCATTACCAGGATATCTTTACAAGATATTGATTCCGTTTGTTTTTTGTACATATTTGATCCAGGTAAGGAACGCCACTTTCCCGAGTAAATATTTTGAAGAAGACGCTGTGACCAGCAGTGATCAAATTATTTTCCGGATTCACTGAAACCGCAGACATTCACGGAGCAGTTATGCTGGAAATACACTGTAAGCACCCTAAAGTTTTTCAAGACTTTCACATAGATTATGCTAAATGTTATGCATACATTTCTGAACATCATCTCATTTTATTGCCCTTGCTTTTTGGGTTTGTGATGTTATTTAAGTTCTTCAAAGATAAATATGCCTTGACCAATTTTCTTACAGCATGGATAGCACATAACCTTTTTGTTACTGTTTATATTCTATAATTTCTGTTTTCCTTTCTGTCAGGACTCATATGTTTTGTTGACCCTTATTTTAATGGCCTCAGATTGTTTCTCTGTTTTGATGAGTATACTGATAAATTTGTAGTGGTAAGTGGTAACCACAATTAAAAACAGTTTTACTTTTGACTTTCTGTACTCTAATCCTGAGAACTTATTTTCAATTCTCTCTATACCAAGTTGGTTTTGTTATTAGGATATGCTTGAAAGGAAACACTATTTTATTATTGTGAATAGATGAATGCATTCATCTTTATGGTCATTTTTAGATGCAAATCAATGGACAGCTTCCATTCTTTTTTTGTTTTTTGTTTTTATTTTTGAATTCTGTCCTTTATCCCATTTAGTTCTATCATGGGCTACATCCTATGTCCACTGGTTGCAAATACATATTTTATTTTGTTTTAGTGCTTCAGTCTCAGTTTATTTGATTACCTCTTGTGGTGCCCCCACCAAGAGTTAATTTTCTGTAATGTACACCTATTCCAGCTTCTCGAGACCTCCAATGGCTGTGGAGACCACGTCCAAACTCTAAAGCCCTCTTGCACACCGATCAACCCTCCTCGATAGCAGTTCCTTTGCACTACTCCATTTCCATTACTGCACACCTGCATCTCCTCCACTGCTCTCCATCCACCTCCTGTTCCTTGCTTACCTTGCTGAAGCTTCCATATAGTTTTAAGCAGCCTTCAGAGGTCAGTGAGAATCACAGAAAAATTCTTGTAGCATCATTCCTTTTCTTCCTCTTACCCCCAACATACATTAACAACCATTTGCAATACATAACTGGCTAAGAACTAAATTGCCTTGTTAGCTGTCTTGATTCCGAGGGTAACTCCTCCAAAGTTTTAACGACTTGTGGCTTGGTTTTGAAGCTCACTCCAATTTAGAGCATTTTCTTCACTCTTTTCATTTGAATCTCTATTAGATCTGGTACTGATTTTCAGTTTTCTACTAAATTCTGGCATTCTCATGACATTTAGAACTGCAAAAATGCATATTCCTTTTGAAGCTTCCAGAAATAACTGCCGACAATTACTCCTTTCATTCAGTTGTTGGTTTTCTTGCCTGATATCATGGAGTGGTTTCTGGTGGTCGGGCACCTCAGATTTTTTTTCTTGGATTTTTTTTGCATGTTCAGACTTCTACTTGATACAATTTAAGCATAGCAGCTATTATATAAGAACTGCATTTGTATTTGTGCGCTTTCGTTGGAAGCTTATGGTCAAGACACTGAACATTTATGAAGCTCCTTTCTCCTTGCATGTAAACCTAAGTGAAGAATATTTTTGAGCCCAATATGGTGGAAGTTCATAAAGTAGGCAGTTTTCGTTTCCCTTGTAGTTAGTTTTAAGTAGAAAATTCCAGTAAATGTCTGAAGTGTTTATATTTATGCAAGAAGCACGGAAATGGACATGCTGACATGAACATGAGATGACCATGCCCACAAGCACATGAAATCTAGAATGAAGTATATGAAACAACAAAAACATGAGGTCCACGTGCATGCTATGGTATGCTATAGATTTGATCTCTATTTGGCATAAATCTATGTCAATAGTCACAAACCTTAAAACTTTATCAAGTGAGGGGATCTCAAAGCCTGTCAGTATATAATTTCTTAATTGGTTGAATAATTCTTTATTCAGTTAACATTTAGTAGAGCTAATAACTTTGGCAGTATAACTTCATCACTTGAAAACCCTTATTCATCTGATATTTGGGAGTGCCAATGGTATATACTGGCTTAGAATATGGGTGCTGCATTATAATTTCTTACAATGAACCAACTGCTAATTTCTTAACAATTTGTTCATTCAATTTCTTATTCACTTGTGAAATTGTATGAAGCTTATGATGGTTCAGAAAACATTCTAGCTGCTACTCTATAATTTAAAAATGAAGTAATTGTTAGTAGTGTGTTCTGCTCGGCGCCTAACACAGTTTTTTAGTGCAGAATCTTGTACAAAGTGCCAGTCAGGGATTATGAAACTGATAATTGTTGGCAGCAAAAGCCTGTGATGTATATTTACAGCTCGTTCTTCACACGGTATGGATCCTTCAGCTGCGACCATGGGCTAAAAACATTTCATGCTGACACATCCTCTCCCCTATGGGAAGTTCGCGGGAGAGATGCTTGTATCCTGCGAGAAAACACAGTATCAAATTCTTTCAAGGGAAGCAGCATTTTAAGGAAAGGCCTGGTTCATCACATTGTTTGATTTATCTCCATCTTGTATTAAAGAAAATTACATGTCAATTCATATTTGTTGTGAAAATCTGTGAAGGCTTTCAGTAGAATCTTTTTTGCGAGCAAATAAATTTCATATGCAAGAGGTTCAACATTGTACTTGCACTTTTCTCTACTCTCTGATGTTTAAAGAACTGTTCAGTGCTCCTCAGTCAACCATACAGATTTGTATGAACTACTGAATATGTACAGTTTGACTAGTCATTTATTTTTGCCAAATTCCCTGTTGAGTTCTTATTGGATTTTGGCCTTGATGGCCACACCCATTGTGACCTAAGTCAGAGGTTCTCTCTTATGAAATTATTCATTATCTTGATTCAAAAAACATTGAAAGGATTATGAGCGTGCTTTGATTTATGAAAGTGGGAGGGAAATGGGAAGTGGGATTTCCCGCTTTCCTTGATTGATTGCTTTCCTTGTTTGTTTGGAATCGAAAATGGGAAATGAGAAAATCTCTTTTCTTTTTTCTTTTCCCTTTCTACACATCTCTTTTATACTATCATATTCTCACTTTCGACAAGCTGCAATTAATTTTATGGTCATATAAATCTCACTTGTAATAAGTTGTAACTTTATGCATTAAATTTTGATGTCATGTAACTCTCTTTTGTAATAAGTTGTAACTTAATGCATTAAATTTTGATGTCATGTAAATTTCTCTTGCAGTTCAATTACAGTTAAAAAATATTATTTCAGAATTAATATTAACTTAATATTATTTTGTGGTCAACTTTATGGTTAACTTTCTCACTCAATTTCACATTACAAACTAATTACTGGAAAGCAAAATATACTTTTTCACTTACACTTTCATATTACAGTCAAACATCGAAAATGAGAATTACACAAATCTCAATTTTTTATTATATTTGTACATTTTTCAATCTCATTTTTTTTTACACATTTTCTTCCCACTTTCATCAAATCAAAAGGCCCGATATTGAAACATGTGACAACAAAAACCAGCTTCTCACTCCCAGAAATTATGAAGCTCTTGATGTGGTCAGCCTTCTCTTGATAAAGGAGCGGCTCATTATATTGTAAAGATGGCCGGCCGATCATCCTCACCTTTGGGTGCACTCAGTCCACACCCAATCACTTGTCCCTTCTATCCGGGGCAAGATGTGGCCCACATGGGGTTTTGCATGTGGGTGCTATCCATAATTGATGCCAAGCTGGCTCAAATTTTGAAATTAATGATTTGATGTTGCAATCCCAAAGTATCTATTTCACTCGCTATAGATTGAGACTGTTTGTTTTTGTTGTTTTTGCAACTTTTTTGGTTCAGCCCATAAACCTTTCTTTATAGGGCCTGTTTGGTTAAGAGTGAAAGTAAGAAAGTGAGGAATTGATGAAGTGGTAATAATTTCTTTTGAAACTTGGGAATTAGTTAGTAAGTTTTTCAGTGTTTGGATGTTGTTGGGAAGTGTGGTTTGGAAAATGTTTTGTCTTTTTCGGTGTTTAGATGGTAATATAAAAGTGGAAGTGAAAAAGTTGACCACAAAATTGACCGTAAAATAATATTAAAATAAAAATTAATTAAGAAAATTAAAAAATGAACTGTAATAAGAATGCAAGTGAGCTTTACATGATCAAAAAATTAACTGTTTTGTGCTACAACTTATTACAAATGAGATTTACATGACCACAAAATTAACTGTAGCACTTTGGAAGTGAGGAAATGATTGTGTAAAAGAGAAAAGAGAAAAGGAAAAGGAGTTTTCTTATTTTCCTTTTTCGGTGTTTGGATAGATAAGGAACTGAGCAATTATACTTCCCTATTTCCTTACTTCCGTCCACTTCCTTGCAACCAAACAGCCCCATAGAGAAAAGGTATATGTGGTGACTTAAAAGATTCATTGTAATTTATGTGGAAAGTAAGAGCATCATTTTTGAACGGTTAAATAATAATTTTTTTTCCTATGAGAACAATTATAGTTTTTAAATAATAATTTTGTTTCTTTTTTACGGGAACCTATTTAACTTTATAAAAGAAAATAAAAGAAAAAGAAAATAAAAGAAGAAGGTGTAGTGAAATTATCTTGTTTTCAAGAGGAGATGATGGTCTAAGAAGATCGAATCAAGTTGGAGAAGAAAAAACTTGAAAAAGAATATATCAAAGAAAACACCAGAAATCGGATTTCAAGTTTTCTCTTCGGGAGTGTTTAGGTTTTCTTTCTGGTGGACTCCAAATAGAACTCAAATTCTATTCATTGAAAGATTTGTTTCTAAAGATTAAAGGGTTTAGAATTGTTCTAGATTGAAAAATTAACTCCTACAAGGATGATCAAATTCTTCAAGCATCTGATGACCAAGATTATCTCATAGTTCAAATAGAGTTGGTATTAAAACTCCATAAATAAAGGTTGTAACCTAGTATATTGTAACACAAGAAAATTGTAAGAAGCCAACGTAAAGAGAGAGATATGCATGGTGCAAAGAGAGAAGGAAGACTCTTGTAATCTTGAGGGATTCAAGGAAAAGATGAATACTATTGTGGGAATCAAGGAAATTGTTAGATCTCTTGTACTAAGTTTATCAATAAGACTATCAAGTTCTCTCCACATGAACATAGGCAGGATTTAGTCGAATCACGTCAAATCCTCGTGTTATTTCTCTTTTCATCTTGGTATTGCTACTTTACTTTATTAGTTTTCTTTTGCAAGTATTACATATTGTCACAGTTTCACACTGTCGATCTGATTTCGGGTGTACAACAGTTGCTGTCATAGCCCGATTGTTAGGGTAGCCTCAATAATTAGTATCAGAGGTTAAGATTGACGATAAGGCAATATGTCAAAAATTGAATTTCTGCGAGCAAGTTTGAGATCGAGAAATTCAATGGTAAAGGAAACTTCAGTCTATGGCAAAAAACATGTGAAGGCATTGTTGATGCAACAAGCTCTTCATAAAGCCTTATAGGAAAAGTCAGCAAAAGTTATGGGCATATCAGATGAGGATTGGGATAAGTTGAATCATAAAGGAACAAGCACGATCCAACTATGTCTCTATTGTGATCACTCTCTGAACTGCCAGAGATCGTGACACATCCTACCTCCAAGGATGCGAGACGCGTGGCCACTTCCAAAATATCTAATTCAGAGTCTTCGTCTAATTCGAATTTCAAGGGGGTCGGGTAACTAAAAGAAGAAATAAATTCGGTTATGGGAGATCTCTATATCTGAGCCCAATCATCATACAAAAAAGGTAGTTACCCCTAAGGGATAATTCGTCCTCATCTACAGCAATGCGTGAACCACCAGATAGAGATGGACTCTACCCTATTTGAATTCGAACCAGGATGTTCAACTCAACTGCCATCAATATAAGTAAATTAAGTATTCAAATTGAGCGGGACTCTCAAGTCTTATCTTTTGACATGACTTGTATAAATAACAGATCCCTTCCAATGTGAAAGAGGAGGATCATCATTTGAATCCAGTAACCCTAACATATTTGAGAATCCCACTTGTAACAAACATCATTATAGTGGAATTCTCCTGTCTCTCTTTATAG
Organism: Agave tequilana; assembly: GCA_038442645.1. NCBI lineage: Eukaryota > Viridiplantae > Streptophyta > Magnoliopsida > Asparagales > Asparagaceae > Agave > Agave tequilana. Next base: position 175,144 of record JAVJIF010032246.1, on the reverse strand, counting down.
TTTTTTTTCCTTTCGGGTTTTTCACGTAAGTTTCGTGTGTTGCGATTTTTTTTTGTGATTTGATTATACCCACTCTATTATTCTGGTGCATGAATTAATTTCTTAGAAGTTTACTCAGTGCATTTGGTGCTTTCATTGAGAGCTTGAATTCTTACCCACGATCTCTTGCCATCTAATACCCCAAACCCTTCCACGAAAATACTTTCGCACAACAATCATGGCTCACATGAGTGCCACCCGTCATGACGTCAACGCTTCTAACGAATTCAATCCATCGATCCTCTCCCATGGTCAACTTGTCCAGATGGTGATCAACCTGCGACGACAGCTGAACGAACACCGGGCGAAGATCAATCACAAACGAGAACTCATCGCCATTCATCATGATACAACAGAATGTGAGTGCGAGGCTGTAACAGAGGTCAACCATTAGTTGCTCATGCAGATTAAAGTTTTGCGGGAGGTATAACAGCGGGTCATTGAGCTGGGCACCAAGGAGACTCGGGTGGACTGCCCCTGAGGTCAACCAGCACCCAGTGGCTTCAACTGACTTATGTTTCAAGCTAAATAAATGCACTCCAAAGTAATTATTTCACATGAGGATCCTGAGAGCCTTTAAGCCGACAGCTCAAGGATGTGCGCAAGGGGACATTGGGCCCCAACTCCCAAGGAGGACGCTCCCCCGACAACGGTGAAGATGAGGATTCCTCGGCCTTCACCTCCTGAAGCTCTGATTGACTAGATCTTTTATATCATCAAGCATCAGCTGTGGGTAAAACTCTCTAAGACAGGCAAGCATGACCAGGACTTCCTGAAAGTAGGAAGTTGTTCCTTTCACGACAGTCAGGGACACACCATCGTGCATTGCTGGGTCCTCAAATGACACCTCGAGGACCTAGTTCTACATGGATATCTGGACGAGTTCATCCTCGACTTGGAGAAAGATCCTAAGTTGGAGAAGCCCCGACCGAGAAACTCAACTGAAACACTCACTCCTTGACACCATTCGGGAAAGGAAGACTACCGCCAGACAATATTCTTCCCACTTGAAGCGATACTACATGTAATATCGTATAACATCCAATAAAATTATGCAAACTCTTTTAATTTCGTGCTCAATATCTTCTCCAAGTACGGCTAGCACTCTCAACAGCCTATATCGGGTCCTACAATGATAGTTACAAGAGAAAAACAGTCCCCGCGACTATTGATTAGTCTCTAATATTGCATAATTTTTATCACATATGCACATTTATTTTATATAAAATACTGCTAATAATGCTTTACTTGTGTGATCCTAGGTCCATGGTGTGCACTGAAGAAGAAGACTCTAAATCATCATTTAATGGGTAATTAAAAACCTACAAGATAGCCATTGACCTAGAAGGAAGATTCTGGCAGACCTGGGGGCTCAAATCTAAAATCTAGGAAGTACAACTGACAGGGGCCGAAGCGATCGCACACAGCAGGCGGTTGGGTAACTCTCTGTATATTGCTATCATCTGCTGCTAGTTTTTATTTAGATTACCTATACACTGTAATAATTAAGAACTAAAATACGGTAATTAGATATTTTGAAACAGTCTAGACATTTGCATCTAGTCACGTGTCAATTTTCATTCCAATATACTATATTGTGTTCTTCCGTTGTTGTGATCTAGATCGAGTTATACATATTGCATTGCATATAGTTTGGACAAACACGTGGTGATTTACTCGCTTTGTGTGTTTATCTTATCTATATTGTCCACTTGCACGAATTGAACTTAAAAGCATATCCAAATAAAACATAAGGTGGAGAAGTCATTACCCCCCTTAGCCCAAAAACCACATCCCCACTCACACACCCAAGTCTAAATAAAATTTGCTAGACGTTGGCTCCTAGGGACATCTCGGACTCATTTGGGAGATTAACCTAAGGGGGAAGTTGTTAGAGTTTGACTCTTATCAAATCGGTGTCAAAGGTGGGGATTGAGAGGCGAAACCTCAAAGAACAGTGGTTTGGCATAATTAGGCTCGTTGCTCCGGCACGGATACCTCCCACTTGTCTTGCCCCTACTGGCCAATTAACTTGTGGTCAGATTTTTACACTGTACCCCGTGGATAATCTAACCAGTTAAGAGTCGTCTAGAATTTAGGCTTGCTTTTAAAAATTTCTTTTTCTTTGTTTGATTGTTTGTTTGCTTGTTTTTTTTGTTGACATCTTTGTTTTATGAATTACAATTATAATTATTCCAATGCATATAGTGATCCATACTTCACCCTGACCTCTTTTGACTCAAATATTACCAACCTGGCATTTCATAATTCAAACCAACTAAGTATACTAGATTGGTCTTATCCGAATCAATATATGCCCCAGTCCTAATACTATGAACAAGACTGGAACATCATCATCATCACTCTTCACAGAGTCAGTGGGGATACAACTCTCCTGAGTCATATGGTCAACTACCATACCAACATCCAGTTTTATATACTCCTTCCCCGAACAACCAATAGAAGAACCAATTAACTGAGAAAAGAGAATGGAAGCCTTAGAGGAACTCGAGCGATGAATTCAAAATCTAGAAGACTCGAAATCCCATCAAAGTTTTCAAATCCAAGATCCTTACTCTATTTTTCAAGTCCCACAGCGAGAAGAACATACCGACTTAGAAAAGAGTACGAAACCCATGATTCAATTCCAAAGCGATCCTTTCAATATGATAGAAGTAACGCTTAGTCGATTGGAAAACATGTGTAGGAATAAGAAAAGTCCCTACCCAATCTTTGACTATTCTCAACGCTTCTAGCCATATTGATGAAAACTAGGAATCCTGGAATCTTGAAGATTTAACCAAGATTCAATTTCATCACAAAACCTTGAACTTGACTAATATCAACCCATTGACAAATTGGCAAGTTTTCATTTCAAGAAAATTGAACATGAAAATGAATCTGAGCCCGACCCACAACTTTGAGATTCAATTCCAATCTTTGTATCTATGTTGACTTCGACATCCTTACCCAAGTTGGATTCATTTCCCGAGCCAACATTGATTCTTATATCTATAGATTTTGAAATTGAACCACCTCTTTTGGATAGTCACATTTCATTGATGGGAATAGAATGTGAAACTTAATTCTTTGATTTGGACCCAACTCTTGAACCTAAACCAACTCTCAAACCCAAAGTTAATTTTCCAGAGATAGTATTGGTTCCCGAACTTTTCATTTCAAAGCCTAAATCATCCATTACACAAAATCACATTCTATTGTTAGACCAAGGTATTGACTATAATGACTCAGTGATGATCTTCCAAAATTGATCATATAAAGGGAATAATTTTCATGATAGGATCTTGCATGATCCTATTCATATTGGGGATTGTAAATATGTAAATAAAAAAGAGGTCAATAAAGGTCAGTTCCGTGAACCGCCACATTATCGTGATTGGGTAGCAACGTTTGGCCAATCAGACCATCACCGGAACCACTACCATGAGATAATTTTTTCTTCCCTTTCTATTTGTTTTATGCATATGCACATTCACGATGCATTGAGGACATTGCATGAGATAAGTGTGGGGGAGAGTTTACTAACGTAGATTGTTCTAAACTTTTTTACACTTCTTTTTAGGAAATTTTTAGATTTTTACTCTTGCATTTTTTCCTTTTCTTTTCTTTTTACAAAACTTTTTGAAATAAGAGAAATAGTTTTTGAGTTATTTTAAAGAAAATTAAGAGAATTTTAGGAATTAAGAAGCCTTAAAATTATGAATTCTTAAACCGAGTCAAAATAATAGATCTTATTTAAATTTTAAGATAAAAAAGTAAGATTAGAAAGATAATTTGATCTTGAATTCTTTCACTTAGATATATGCACTTCACACTTACACATTTTTTTGGGATCAAAATAAAGACTGAAAATGCAAATAAAAAATAATAAAAACTATAAAAATCACTTTTTGAAGCTGGGTAATTATGCCTCAGGAAGCATGATTATTCACGCTTAAAATTATGGACCAAAATAAAATAATCCCCTTTAGTTTTGTGGCTTTGTTTACTCGAGTCCTTAAACCCGAGGGACATTTTCTCATCTGGTTCCCTAAAACCATCTTGTTTGAGAATAACCGGCTAAAGGCTCACTACCCTGATAAGTTAGAAATCCTAAGAAAACTAAAGGAAGAAATTTTTTTTGATATAAATAAATAGCATGAAAGTTAGAGTCGATATCCCAAAAACTTCACAGTTCACAAAGTACATATTTTCTAAGAGTTTTTATGAAAGATCAAAGAATTGATTCAATTTAAAATTCTTACATTTTAATTTATAACAAGATTTTGTATTTAGACTTAGTTTAAGGAAGAATAATTTCTGGTTAGCCTATGATCTTAGATCACTTAAATTTTTAGAAAAATATTTCAACACTTTTCTCTATTTCAAAGTGCGTTTTCAAAATACTAACATTTGATTTCTTTCTTTATAGATTTTGTGGGTGTAATCTACTGAAAATTCTCAGAAGATAAAACTCCTTCTCTAGAGAAAACCTAGAGGTTAAACGACTTATTGCACACGCTTAGTGCAATCGCGTCACCTACAAAAGTGATATTTTAATCTTTTTAGTTAGTTTTTCAGTTCTGCTTGGGACTAGCAAAAAATAAATGTGGGGGTCTGATTAGTCTTTAAAGTTGCATATTTCATACCACATCTTCACATTTATTCAATATTAAATTCTGTTAATAATACCTCTCTTGTGTGTTCCTATATCCATGGTGTTAAATGAAGAAGAAGATCAAAAATCTCATTTATTTGTGATTTTTAGATTATAATATAGTCATTGACCTTGGTAAGCTAATCTGCCAAATTTGGGAGAAGAAAACCAGAAACCAGCAGGGGGAACCAATAAGGGGACAAACTAGGAAAATGCGCTAGGCGGTGCCAGTACGGCTGCGAAAACGCGGCCCTGGATGTGTTTTCCGCGGCCGTACCATAGGGCCACGCGTTGAGATTTGACGCGCGGCCCGTGATGCCTCCCTGGTGCCCCTTTTACCTATAAATAACCCAAGTTTTTCAAAATAAAAGGGAGGAGAGTTTTTAGGGGTAGTTTCTCCTATATGTGTAGTTTTCTTCTTTCTCTTGTTTTTATTTTTTTTGTATATCATGTAACAGGGAAGAGATAGATGCATAGGATGAAAGTTAGGGTTCTTGTAATGGAAGGTGATATTCTATGAAAGGTTCTCCTCCTTATTGAAAAGTCACCTAGAGGGGGGGGTGAATAGGTGACAATGCTAATCACGGGGCAAATTAAAAATTTAAAGCTACAACAATCAAGTTTCACAAGATGAATGCAAGCAAGTAAATATGACAATGATTATGATGAGCAAGAATAAGAGCAAGTATAGTAAAAGAGTGCAAGAAAGTAAACCAATCGCAAACACAAGGATATGTTATCGAGGTTCGAGCACCCAGCTCTACTCCCCGCCTTCCCCAGAAGGATTCTAGCTACTTCCACTATCACAAAGAACAAATACAACCGGAGTACCCAACTCCTCAATTACAATCACAAGAATATCTGAGTAGTCACAAGACCACAAACTCTCTCTTTCAAAAATCTCTTCCCTTACAAAGGTCCTTAGAGAATAATGAGTAGAATTGAAGCTCTTTTGTGTGTAAGGAAAAGAAATTGAAATCAGAGAAAAACTTTTGAAAACCCTCAGAAAATTGAGAGAATTTAGCACAAAAACCAAGAACTTTGAAAGCCTTAAACTTTTGAATTTTTAGCAATAATTGTTGTAACAAATCTCTCCCCAAACACCCCTATTTATAGGAGAGGGCTAGGGTTTAGGGATAAAATATAATTACTGATGTTTAGGAGGTAATTAGATCAAAATATATCTTTAAACGAATTTTTAAACACAAAAGACAAAAATAAACAGCTCTTAAAAATCTGCCCGTTACTGTTCAAACGGTCAGATCGGTCGACTGGGCCGGTCGACCGGTAGATCAAAAATTTGACCGTTATAGGCCATCGGTCGACCGACTCGGTCGACCGATAAAACCTGTGAGCAAAAATAAATTCTCGGTCGACCGCCCCGGTCAACTGGCAGACGTGCACACTGATACGTGCCTCTGCCAGGACTGCGGTCGACTGGTCCGGTCGACCGGACCAGACTGACACAGACTCGGTCGATTGTCCCGGTCGACCGGATCAGGTCAAAAATCGATTTTAAGAAAGAAAACAAAGAGGATTTTGATTTTAACAAATACTTTTGAACAGGGAATAGTATAAAATATAAAGATGTATCTGTAGGCAAAAACTTGTATGCAAAATATTTTTGTATAATTTATAAGAAATCATTTTGGAATGAGCATGTGCGCAAAAACGTGTGTGATAGAGCTTCAAACCTATCCACTATTCTTTAACATACTATAAACTGAAAAACAAATTACATGAAAACTTCTTGTGCTATCTTCAAGTCTTTGAGCCATCCAATGTCTTGCTAGAGCCTTCTCTTCTATGATCCTTCCTTGATGTGCAATTTGCCTTCCTTGCTTGATGGAACTTAGAAGTTCTTGCAATAGCTAAGCAAATGGTCTCTAAATATGGTACAAAACCTGAAACTCATCTTAACAAACTTGTTAGTACCAAATAGCTCTAATTTGGTTTGTCATCATCAAAACACAAAACAATTTGAGAGTGTAACCTCTTGGGCCAACAATCTCCCCCTTTTTGATGATGACAAAACAAATAGGCTATTGACAAAAATGTAGGGAGGAGAAAACTCCCCCTCAAATTATGCTATACGTAAAACACAAGAATATGCTCTAGATACCAATAATTGAAATGATACACCAATTATTGAAACTAATATAAAACACAAAAATTGCTCTTGATACCAAAAATACCAAAACAACTAAACACAAGAATTCTCAAATACATGAATTCAAAAACTCATACATACATAAACATAAAACTCATAAAACAAATCTCTTAAAATTAAAGCATATGGAACCAAGACCAAATGAACTTATTTTTGTCATGTAAACTTATTCTCCCCCTTTTTGTCATACATCAAAAAGGGTTATGAAAAACATGTCATTCAATAATACAAACATTAAGTTCTCCACAAATAAACGAAAATCTAGCAAAATCAAGAGGTTTAGTGAAAATATCGGCTAGTTGTAAATCCGTGGAAACATAATCAATATCTATATCACCTTTCTCAAAATGATCTCTAAGAAAGTGATATCTAATCTCAATGTGCTTGGTCTTACTATGTTGATTTGCATTTTGGTCATGTGTATAGTACTAGTATTATCACAAAATATTTTTATATGATCAAAGTGCAAATCAAAATCAAGGAGAGTATGTTTCATCCAAAGGACTTGTGCACAACAAGCCCCCGCGGCAACATACTCCGCCTCGGCGGTTAAGAGAGCTACGGAATTTTGCTTCCTAGAGGACCATGAAACAAGACAATTACCAAGAAATTGACATGTCCCACTAGTACTCTTTCTATCTACTCTACAACCCGCATAGTCGGCATCCGAATAGCTAGTCATTGAAAAATCTCTAGTTTTCGGATACCAAAGACCCATTCCAATAGTGCCCTTAATATAACGAATAATGCGTTTTACCGCAATAAGATGAGACTCTTTAGGACACGATTGAAATCTAGCACAAAGACACACACTAAACATGATATCCGGCCTACTTGCCGTCAAATATAAAAGACTTCCTATCATGCTTCTATATAATTTAATATCAACATTTTTACCTTGTTCGTCCTTATCAAGCTTGGTTGTAGTTGCCATTGGAGTGTTGCAAGCCTTTGATCCTTCAAGCCCAAACTTCTTTACTAGCTCCTTTGCGTACTTGGCTTGGTTAATGAAGGTTCCGTCTTGCAATTGCTTGATTTGGAGTCCAAGGAAGAAATTGAGCTCACCCATTGAAGACATTTCAAATTCAAGTTGCATGACTTTCTCAAAATCCTTGCATAAAAGCTCATTAGTAGATCCAAAAATTATATCATCAACATAAATTTGCACAATTAAAATATCATTATCAACATGCTTAGTAAAAAGAGTTGTGTCTACTTTGCCTTTAATAAAATCATTTGAAATGAGAAAACTAGAAAGCCTTTCATACCAAGCTCTTAGAGTTTGTTTCAATCCATACAAAGCTTTATCAAGTTTAAAAACAAAATCGGGATGAACATGATCAACAAACCAGGAGGTTGAGAAACATAAACTTCTTCATTAATAAAACCATTCAAAAATGCACTTTTCACATCCATTTGAAAAAGTTTAAAATTTTTAAAACATGCAAAAACTAGTGTCATCCGTATGGCTTCAAGCCGTGCTACGGGTGCAAAGGTCTCCTCAAAATCAATTCCCTCAACTTGAGTGTAACCTTGGGCCACTAACCTAGCTTTATTCCTAATGACATTTCCGGACTCATCCATCTTGTTTCTAAAGATCCACTTAGTACCAATTATTGGTCTATCGTGGGGCTTAGGAACAAGGTGCCAAACTTGGTTGCGCTCAAATTGATTGAGTTCCTCTTGCATGGCAAGCAACCAATATGGGTCCGTCTCGGCTTCGAGAATGCCTTTTGGTTCAAAATGAGAAATGAAAGCAAAGTTACCACATAGGTCATGGAGTTTGGAGCGCGTTGTGACTCCTTTAGATGCATCACCCAAGATGAGCTCCTTAGGATGATTTGTAGCGTATCTCCAAGCTTTAGGAAGCGGTTGAGTGCTTTCCTCCTTATCCTCTTGAACTTCACCTATAGATTCTTGCTTATCTTCTTGCGCGGGTGAGTCCTTCAAGGATAGTTTCTCCATGTTTTCACCTAATGGTTCAAACTCTACAACATTCTCAACAACACATTAGATTCTTCAAACTTAACATGCATGGATTCTTCAATGGTTTGAGAAGATCTAATGAAAACTCTATATGCTTTGCTAGTAGAGGAATATCCAACAAAGATAGCCTCATAAGCCTTAGCATCAAATTTACCCAAATTATCCTTAGTATTCAAAACAAAACACTTGCATCCAAAAACTTTAAAATATGCAACATTTGGTTTTCTAGAATGATACATTTCAAAAGAAGTTTTTGAAGAATTTTTGCATAAATAAATACGATTCGATATATAGCATGCGGTGTTTACGGCCTCGGCCCATAAAATATTGAGGGAGGTCATATTCACTTATCATTGTCCTAGCCATCTCTTGAAGTGTTCTATTTTTCCTTTCTACTACTCCATTTTGTTGTGGAGTTCTAGGACAAGACATTTCATGCTTAATTCCCTTTTCATCACAATAAGTCATGAAGAGTTGGTTAACAAACTCACCACCTCTATCACTCCTTATTCTCAAAATCGGAAAACCCTTTTCTTTTTCAACTCTTTTTCGAAAAATCTTAAAATGAGAAAAAGTTTGATCTTTATGTTGCAAAAAGAAAACCCAAGTAAAAAGGGAGAAATCATCAACCAAAACAAATGCAAATCTACTTCCATTTAAACTTTTAGTTTTAGTTGGTCCAAAAGATCCATATGAATTAATTCTAAAGGCCTAGTTGACATGATATCATTGATTGGTTTAAAGGAAGACTTGGTTTGTTTCCCAAGTTGGCACGCACTACAAATGCGGTCTTTCTCAAATTCAAGCAAGGTATACCCTTCACCAATTCCTTTGAATTAATCCTAGAGATATGGTCAAAAGATGCATGTCCTAATCTTCTATGCCAAAGCCAAGAATTTTCATCAAAAGCATTTAAGCATTTAGTAGAACAATCTAAATTAAGCATGTCAATAATATAAACATTATTATCACGAAAACCGGTGAGAATACAAATGTCGGATTTAACATCAAAAATCTTACAAGAAGTATCATCAAAAACAACTTTAAGTCCACGATCACAAAGTTGACTAATGCTAAGCAAATTATGTTTTAAACCATCTACTAAAACAACATTCTCAATAATAGGAGATGCACCAATTTGAATGTTACCTATACCGATGATAGTTCCTTTGGAGTCATCCCCGAAGGTGACGGTGCCACCTTCCATGTACCTTGATAGGTTGTGAAGTTGTTGATGTCCCATGTCATGTGTCTTGAACAACCACTATCAAGGTACCACCGCTCCCTACGTCTTGGAGCTTTGGTGTGTATCTACATCAAACAATTTAAGACTTGATTTTGGTACCCACATTTTTTTGGGTCCTCTAGGGTTAGTGTCATGAACCCAAACAAGATTATTTGTTCTATTTAGTTGATCATAGCAAAACTTAGCTAAATGTCCATTTTTGCCACAATATGTGCATCTATACACTCTACCATATTTAAAAGCATAATGAGTGTGTGATTTGTGAGCATGGGCATTGTGAGCATGAACATGAGACGTGTTAGGTGTAGTGTGAGCATGAGGAATCTTAGCATGAGATGTGTGCTTTTTAGAAAATTTTTCTTCAAGTTTCTTAGTATTAAAGGCACAATCTTTTAAAACTTTTTCAAAATCATTCATTTTAGATTTAAAAGAAGAAATTTCTTTTTCATCAATAATAGGAGATTTTGCCTTACAAGTACTCTTGTAGGCACAAAATTCTTTTTGCATGGAAATGAATTAGAAGAAATATCATCTTTTTCTTTAGAAACAATGGCAAGTTGATTCTTAAGAAAAGCAATTTCTTTTTGTAATTTTATGCATTCAAGTTTCTTGTTATCATAAGTTTCAGAAAGTTCTACAAAAGCATGCACTAGAACTTCCTTACTTACATCATCATCTTCATCATCAAGGGATTGAGGGGTTACCTTGGGTGTGTTTGCCATGAAACACATGTTAGCTTGATCCACCTCCTCTTCGGACTCGCTTTCCGAATCCCATGTTGCTTTGTAGGCTTTCTTCTCCTCCGGTTTCTTTGGCTTGAAGGAGGAAGTCATCTTCTTCTTGAACTCCGGACAATCCGCCATGATATGTCCGGGTTTGCGGCAATTATAGCAAATGATCTTCCGCTCCTCTTTGCCTTCGAATCTTCTCCGGAAGTTGAACTTGTTCTTTCGGTACAACCTCTTGACATTCCGCACAAGTAGAGTTAGCTCCTCATCTTCTTCTTCGTCTTCATCATCGTCATCATTGGTGGATGAAGTCTTGAAGGCTATAGATTTCTTCTTTGAAGTAGTGGCTTCTTCTCTTGCCTTCTTCTCCATCTCATGGGTCTTTAGGTTCCCAATGAGACTAATGATGTCCATCTCGTCCTTGTCGTTCAACTCCTTTAAGGTGGTGGCCTTGATCTCCCATGAAGAAGGAAGAGCCCGTATCACTTTGCGCACCTTTTGATCGTTGGAGATGACGTCACCTAATGAAGAAAGACCATTTGTAATTTTAGTGAAACGAGTAATCATACAATCAATGGATTCATCATCAAGCATTTTAAATGATTCATATTGAGACCTCAAGAGATCTATCTTAGCTCTCTTGACTTGTGAAGTCCCTTCATGTGTGACCAATAAGTGTTGCCAAATCTCATAGGCGGATTGGCAATGAATTACCCGTGTAAGGTCATCCTCATTCAAGCGGTTAATAGGGAGTTTTGGGCTATGAGTTAGCCTCATATTCTCTAAAATTGAAGTCGGTCCATGTACTTTCATCACTATCGGGTGCTATGTAGGGTTTGGTCAAGGATTTAGCTACCAAGCTACCTAGTGATTGCAAAAATATAGTCATCCTAACCTTCCAAATGGGAAAATTTAGGCCATCAAATTTAGGTGGGGATTTAATGTTGTCGGCCATGTTTACTAGTGTATGAATGGATGAATGAAAATGTTGATTAGCAATATTTTAAGGATCTCTCTATGGATGTTAAGCTAAACCTAGAGTCCAAGCTCTGATACCAATTGAAAAGTCACCTAGAGGGGGGTGAATAGGTGACAATGCTAATCACGGGGCAAATTAAAATTTAAAGCTACAACAATCAAGTTTCACAAGATGAATGCAAGCAAGTAAATATGACAATGATTATGATGAGCAAGAATAAGAGCAAGTATAGTAAAAGAGTGCAAGAAAGTAAACCAATCGCAAACACAAGGATATGTTATCGAGGTTCGAGCACCCAGCTCTACTCCCCGCCTTCCCCAGAAGGATTCTAGCTACTTCCACTATCACAAAGAACAAATACAACCGGAGTACCCAACTCCTCAATTACAATCACAAGAATATCTGAGTAGTCACAAGACCACAAACTCTCTCTTCCAAAAATCTCTTCCCTTACAAAGGTCCTTAGAGAATAATGAGTAGAATTGAAGCTCTTTTGTGTGTAAGGAAAAGAAATTGAAATCAGAGAAAAACTTTTGAAAACCCTTCAGAAAATTGAGAGAATTTAGCACAAAAATCAAGAACTTTGAAAGCCTTAAACTTTTGAATTTTTAGCAATAATTGTTGTAACAAATCTCTCCCCAAACACCCCTATTTATAGGAGAGGGCTAGGGTTTAGGGATAAATATAATTACTGATGTTTAGGAGGTAATTAGATCAAAATATATCTTTAAACGAATTTTAAACACAAAAGACAAAAATAAACAGCTCTTAAAAATCTGCCCGTTACTGTTCAAACGGTCAGATCGGTCGACTGGGCCGGTCGACCGGTAGATCAAAAATTTGACCGTTATAGGCCAGCGGTCGACCGACTCGGTCGACCGATAAAACCTGTGAGCAAAATAAATTCTCGGTCGACCGCCCCGGTCGACTGGCAGACGTGCACACTGATACGTGCCTCTGCCAGGACTGCGGTCGACTGGTCCGGTCGACCGGACCAGACTGACACAGACTCGGTCGACTGTCCCGGTCGATCGGATCAGGTCAAAAATCGATTTTAAGAAAGAAAACAAAGAGGATTTTGATTTTAACAAAAATACTTTTGAACAGGGAATAGTATAAAATATAAAGATGTATCTGTAGGCAAACTTGTATGCAAAATATTTTTGTATAATTTATAAGAAATCATTTTGGAATGAGCATGTGTGCAAAAACGTGTGTGATAGAGCTTCAAACCTATCCACTATTCTTTAACATACTATAAACTGAAAAACAAATACATGAAGACTTCTTGTGCTATCTTCAAGTCTTTGAGCCATCCAATGCCTTGCTAGAGCCTTCTCTTCTATGATCCTTCCTTGATGTGCAATTTGCCTTCCTTGCTTGATGGAACTTAGAAGTTCTTGCAATAGCTAAGCAAATGGTCTCTAAACATGGTACAAAACCTGAAACTCATCTTAACAAACTTGTTAGTACCAATAGCTCTAATTTGGTTTGTCATCATCAAAACACAAAACAATTTGAGAGTGTAACCTCTTGGGCCAACACTTATCTCTATTGGTTTTCTTCTCTCTAACTCTTTACATACTTAACTTTTTCTCTCATGGCAACTAACCACCAACTATGATAACTTCTTACTTGATAATCCACATGAATCTAATAGCCCCTACTTGGCCTTGCTCTTGCAAGAGCCATTGATGACTCATGATGATGGATTCTAACACTCTAACATTTAACTCTCTACCAAGTTATCATTACTTTATTCCATACTTGCTCTAGTTAGTTTTGATGGTTTAAGTGTATCTTGCTCTTATTTGTTGAGTTTGGATGTGAAAGTGATCTTATGGGTTATACTTTGTAAAGCTCTTGAAACTAAGGACTAGTGATGGTCAATGATACATGTGAGGCAACTATCACTAAGTGGTAGCATATTGGTGGAGCCATTAGTAGTTAATAACCATGAGTTTTCTTTCATTTTTACTTTGTTTTAGAAATAATGTCAAAAATCACAAATACATTCTTTTCAATGTTTCTATTTTTGTTTCCACAGTACACTTATCTTTTCATTCTTTGTTTTCTTTTCTTTTCATTCTTTGAAACATAAAGGAACTGTTAACATACACATGTGAACATACTGGTAAAGTTTCTATCGCTTTCTGTCCCTGTGGATTCGACCTGTTTAGCCTCTATACTATAACAGAAGTATCAAAGAAGCTAAAACACAAACACTTTTCAAAATAACATTTTTGTGCACGATTTTCCCCCGATCAAGTGTCGACTAGTACTTAAGCCTAGTCGACTAATACCTTTGCCTAGTCGACTAATGATGAGTCTGACAGTTTCTTTTCTGGATCTGTTTTCAGAGTTAAATTTAGGTTTTATTTTCTTCTGAGCGATGACTGTTCATTTTGATGGAGTTTGTTTAGGGCTAGGGGTGTCCTATGGTCTATAAATAATCCCTTGAGGTGGCCTTCAATGCAAGTGATCGAGTTCAACCTGTGCATAGAAAATGTGAAGTTTAGAATTAAGAATAGAGATTGCTAGATTATTCAATTCTACCACCATAACAAGTGGTTATGTGGGTCATGATTCACAAAGAGCGACTGCGATGGAAGTGTTTTGAGTAAGTTCTCCCCTAAGTTACGAAATCGGTTAAAGATCTTCTTTATTTTGAAAAAGAAATAAAAGAGAATACTAAGTTAAGTTAGAATAAAGAAGGTAAAGGATAGTAGATGGTTTTGAAATATCTTGAGTTTGAAGAGTTATGAAATTAGAAGAAAAATTGAAAAGAATAAGGAAAGAAAAGATTGAAAAAGAATAACATACCTTACAGTAGATTAAGCAAGGCAAGTGAAGGAATTTCATAGAAGCAGCGATCGACTAAAATGAATAACGATGGAGAAAATTAGGAGTTACATTGACTGTCACCCTCAATATAACTCTCTTTAAAGAAGAGTACATCTAGTGTCACTCTAAATATTCTCTCTCTTTTCTTTCATGAAAACTCTCTCTAATCTAAGCGATAAAGAAAGCATAATAAAAAAAAAGCAATTAAAGCAAGTAAAATAAAAAGAAAAAACTGAAGAAAAGAATAAAAGAACCTTTATTGAAGCTGTCACCGTCAATTACAAGAACTTCTTCTTCTCCAAAAAATAACTTTCAAATTAAATCCTAAAAACTACACTAGAAATTCAGAAAAGAAACTAAAGAAAACCCTAAGCTTTTATCTCTCCTTTGAGATGCCCTTTTCCCTATACTCTTCTCTATTTATAGTAAAAGTAGTGGATAGATTTCTATTAGAAGTTGTGCAACTATCAAGAGATATATCTTCGGAACTTGAATTTCAACTTTGGATATTAAGATAATATCCTTTCTCTTAACTCGGGAGCAAGCTATTATCAATTTCTAAATTTGAATTCTCCCTTTATCTTCAAACTTGATTTGATATATTTAGAATTTTATGTGAAATTAAATTCTAAATTGGTCTGCAGCTAGTCAGTATATTGATTGCTGAATGTAACTCATAAAACTACATAATTGAAAATAGTAGTCAACATAAGAATTGTAGCCTTTTACGTTCTCGTTCTGTAGCATTTTAAATCATCAAATTTGAGTTTTTATAGAAGTTACGATCAAATAGTAAAAGGCATCCACTCTAAATCAGAGTCTAAATTGATATAGAGCTCCCAATTTACTTGATTTTTTCCCCTTATTGTAAATCACCTAGAGGGGGGTGAATAGGTGTGGCGCCCCGATCCCGGCGGGTACGGAGACGCCACTGCAACGTACATACGCAGGGCGATGGTACCATCACGTATGTACGCTAAGCATCAATACAACACAACACATATATCAGAGTGCGGAAATACGTGGTATTATACATTCCAACATAATTTATACAAGTACTGAGTCATCACAAACAGTGATATAATATTACATCAATATTACATCACTAGATAATACAAAAGTAGACTGCACATGATACAACAGATAATAACTCACGAGCTAGAAAGGGGATCTCGCGAGCGGGGAGAAAAGACCGGACGGAGCTACTGCTGGTCCGCCTGCTCCTCGAGGTAGGCCTGATCCTCACCGATGGATCCACCTCGGTCCAAGCTGCTAGATCTGGACATGCAAATCCAAGGTGTTAGGAAAAACCCAGCGAGTACAAGAAAACCCAACGGTGAGTACAAATAATAGCAAGTGCATCATGACAAGTATAATGTACCCAAATCAATAAGCATGAATTAACCACAATGAATAGTGAATATGGAAATAACACTAACATTTATAAGGCATGAAATAAAAGCATGTATATCGGACCAAATGTCATGTAACCAAGTTAGGAATCATGGAGTAACTACAATAAATGACAAGTATGGAATGACACAAATATGCACGAAGTCAATTTATTAAGTTATTATTATTAACTCGTTCAATTTGTATGTTTGGTATATAACCGGTGCCATATACTTCCGCATACAAATCTAGCGAGGTTGGTTATTGGAAATTGATGGGGAGCGACGAACCATGTTTATAATGGGTCCCGTGCATGCCCGGGACAACGGTCCAGGATTATCCGGTACTGAGCCGGAACGTACCGCTAGGCACCGGGATTTACTATATGCCCGAAGGTCTTATAATACACCCGAACAGGAATAGAGTGTCACCGTTCCCCACAGGATATACCTAGGGGATTATAGCACACCCGGACAGGCAGGCAGGGGGGTAGGGGTGCCAGTACACCCCTCGGAAGCGCCTGGTGGCCTCTAGGTCGAATCCAACAGGAAGTTGTACAATATATGTATGGCCACCATAACACAGAAGCTATATCGATACCCATCAATTTCCCCCATCCAGTGTAAGTTGTTTAAATATGATAGAGTCTCAAATAATAATGTTCACGGGGTGTTCACAAATGTACAATATTCATGGTTATCCTATTACGGGGTCAACAGGAGTATAATACAGGAGTTATGTCAGGAGCCTCCCTATTTCAAGGGTTCAAGTATACAGGAGTCCAGGAGTTCAGGAGTACCAAATATCTGGTAATAATAATATAATAATCATGTCATGTCCCCGTAACAGTGATAGTCATGAATATGTCATACAATCAGGTATCAGGGGTGTTAATGTCCGGTCAAGAGTCATGATTTCAGGTCCAGGTATTTATACCACATGAAGCATAGCATATACCGTACGTCAAGAACAAGCGTCAAGTATCAAGTATCAGTGTCCAATGCCAAGTGATAAGTGTAGCAAGACAAGTATCGGGGTCGGGTATCACATGTCAAATATAGTATGGCAAGTATCAATATCAGGGTCACATATCACATATATCATGGCAAGCGTCGGTATCAAATATAGCATGAAAGATATCGGTGTCAAATACAGCATGGTAATATTGGTGTCAAATATAGCATGGTAAGTGTCGGTGTCAAATACCGAGTGCTGGCGACATAAATCATACATAAAATGGAACATGCCAAGTGCCGGTGTAATTACCGTATATCAGTGTCATAATTTGTATATCAAGCACAACATGTCCAAGGTCGAGTAAATACCGAGTGCAACATCACATATTTATTTACATAGCATGATATCATGTATTAAATTTATGGTAACAGGTGCTAAGCATGCTAACATATCCATATATCAATTCTAGGTTTAAAATACAAGATCATTTATTTTTAAGTGTATTAAAAATACTCGCATAATGATAAAATGGATATATGTTAAAATAACTGTACTCGCCTGAAACCGGTAAAATACCGGTTAGAATCCGGGGAATCAGCGAACCGTTCAAGTATACCTCAAGCCCACAATATATATTAAAATATATAATTATAAATATTTATATAAATATTTTAGAGGGAAGAGAGAGGAGAGAGAGGAGAGAGAAAGTTGTAGGAAAAAAGGAGGGAAAATGAGTGTATTTTGGAATAAAATTGGGATTTAAAGGAGAGGGGTAGGGGTGTAAATAGAGTGTTGTAGTTTTAGAAAGAGGGTGGGGGTATTTTAGGAAAGAGGGATTTCTTTTTATTTAGGGATGAAATGGAAAGGAAAAAGGAAAGAAAGAAAAGAAGAAAGAAAGAAGAAATGAAAAGAAGAAGGAGGGGGAGTGGGGTGGCCGGCGGCCAGGCGGCGGCGGCGCGGGGGAGGCCGCGCGCGCGCGCGCTGGTGGGGAGAGGGAGGTGAGGTGTTGGGTTTTGTTTGTTGATGTTGTTGTTTTGATGAGGTGATGGGTGGTGGTGGTGGTTGTGGTGGTGGTGGTGTGTTTGGTGGTGTTGGGGAGATAGAGGAGGTGGTGATGGAGTAGTTGAGGGGAGAATTTTGATGGTGGTGGGGAGAATTTTGGAGAAGATGAAGGTGGGTGGTGATGGGTTTTGGTGAAATTGAAGATGGTGTGTGATTTGGGGGTGTGGGGTGTTGGGGGTGCGGTGGCGGCGGCTAGGGTGGCGCCGGAGGTGGCGATGGTGATGGTGGAGGCGGCGGCCGAGCGGGTGCGTGAGTGGAGGTAGAAGATGAAGTGGGTTTATTTGATTTGGATTTTTTGTTTGAAAATGGTGTGAAGAGGTATGGTTTAATAGAGAAGGAGATGATTAAATGGGGATGGTGAAAGGGGTGGTTGTCTACTGCTCAAACCATGCCCTGCTCTCCCCCCCTGCTGCTGCGTTGGTGATGAGAGATGGGAGTGGGTGAAGGAGAAGGAAAAAAGAAGAAGAAAAGGAGAAAGTCAAAAAGGAAAAAAAGAAATTAATAAAATAAAATAAAATAAAATAGTTTAAAATTTTTTTATTATTAAGTAATTTATTTATTATAATTTCTGAAAGTATAAATAGTGGGGTAGGGAAGAAAAAGCACGGAAAGTTAAGACCGGTAATAAATATTATTATTTTAATAAGGCGAAAATTTGACTGTTTCAGAATCCGTCCGAAAAATTCTCAAAAATAGAAAATATTATTCTAAGATGTTTGGTGAAATCGGATTCAAAAATATAATGTATTTTACAAAATAAAATCTGGAATCTTCCGGCGATACCGGCCAACACCAGGATCGGTCAAATTTTGATAAATTTTAAAAATCCCAAAAAATGTTTTTAGCTAGAAAATGATATTCTAAGTTATACTGTGAAAGCCGTTTTTGAAAATTCAATCC
This sequence comes from Agave tequilana, assembly GCA_038442645.1. NCBI lineage: Eukaryota > Viridiplantae > Streptophyta > Magnoliopsida > Asparagales > Asparagaceae > Agave > Agave tequilana. Next base: position 156,184 of record JAVJIF010032246.1, on the reverse strand, counting down.
CATTTAAAAACTAAAATCTAGGAATCAGTCAGCGATGCCGACTAACACCGGTTTTGGAGATTTTGCAGAAAAATTTCAGAAAATTTCAGAAAATCATGAAAAATTTAAATATTAGAAAACATCTCTGAAACTTAAAATGGTCCATTCGGACTACCAGAAAGTCAAATCGGGCTCTTGGCTGGTATCGGTTCCCGGTCCGGGTCAGGGCTTACTCTAGGTCTGAAAATCCAGATCTAGTACTCAATAAACTAAACAATCACAACTCATGACACATACAAGAAGAAAATTGAGCAATATGGTCGAAAAAATTTTGGGACGCGTATATGGGTATGTATCCCGGGTACGGGGTGCTACAATCTACCCACCTAACAAAAATTTCGTCCTCGAAATTTCTATAAGAAATAGATGAACATGGAAATGATGAATTGATAAGACAAGAATGGAGTACAAGAGAATATTACCACTTAAGGCTCAAACAGATGCGGGTAACGGTCACGAATGACGTCCTCCCACTCCCAAGTTGCTTCTCCCGGACTATGCCTGTTCCATGAAACAAGCACCAACGGGATGGTCCGGTTCTTCAGGTCTTAACACTTCTGTCCACAATAGCCATTGGTTGCTCAATATATGACAAATCTGGCTGCAACTCCAACTCTGATTAATCCAACACATGGCTCTCATCCCTGATGTATCTCCTCAGCTGCGACACATGGAACACATTGTGCACTCCTTCCAGTGATGGTGGTAGTGCCAATCTGTAGGCCACTTCTCCCACTCAATCCAATATCTCAAACGGGCCTATATACCTCAGACTCAGCTTCCCACGTGCACCAAACCTGATCACTCCCTTGGTCGGAGATATCTTCAGAAACACATGCTCTTCCACTTGGAACTCCAACGTCTTCTATTGGAATCTTCCCAACTCTTCTGTCTGTCCTGGGCTGCACGAAGGTGCTCTTGGATAGTCCTGATCTTGTCCACTGCCTGTACTATCACATCTGGTCCCAAATGCCTTCTCTTACCAACTTCATCCCAACACAATGGTGATCTGCATCTCCTGCCGTACAGGGCTTCGAAAGGAGCCATCTTGATGCTCGCCTGATAGCTGTTATTGTAGGAAAACTCTGCCAAATGTAGATGGTCTTCCACGATCCCTTGAAGTCTATCATACAAGCCCTCAACATGTCTTCTAGGATCTGAATGGTCCGCTCGGACTGCCCATCTGTCTCAGGATGATAAGATGTGCTGAACTTCAGACGGGTCCCCAGATTCTCTTGAAGACTCTCCCAGAAGTGAGATCTGAACCTCGTGTCTCTGTCCGACACGATACTGACAGGAACTCCATGCAGTCGAACAATCTCCTTCATGTACTTGTCTGCTAGAAGCTCCGCATGCTCCTCTTCATTCTTGGAGTAGACCAGGATATCATCAATGAACACCAAAACAAACTTGTCCAGATAGGTGAGAAGATCCTATTCATCAAGTCCATGAAGATTGCTGGGGCATTTGTAACTCCAAAGGGCATAACCAAGACTCATAATGACCATATCGAGTCTGAATGCCGTCTTCTGGATGTCTTCCTTCTTCACCTTCAACTGATGGTACCCCACTGCAGATCTAACTTCGAGAACACTTGGGCCCCATGAAGTTGATCAAAGAGATTATCAATCCTCGGCAAAGGGTACTTGTTCTTGATGGTGACTTTGTTCAACTCTCTGTAATCAATGCACAACCTCTTACCACCATCCTTCTTATTTGCCAACAGTACTGGTGCTCCCCAGGTGAAGTACTTGGTCTAATCAGACCCTTGCTCGAATACTCCAGCAGCTGCTCCTTCAATATAGCTATTCTGTTGGCGCCATCCGGTACGGTGCTTTAGAGATAGGAGTCGCTCCTGGAATAAGGTCAATAGAGAACTCCATAACTCTCTCAGGTGGAAGTCCTGATATCTCCTCAAAACATCTGGGAATTCATTCCACACTGACACCGTCTTCTTCTCTTCAGCAGTGGCACACTCCAGTTGATCTTCCTTCTGGAGGGACTTGCGTTCTCCAAAAAACTGAAACTCCGGTTGGTGTGGAATCCTGAAGATCACCTTCTTCCCCCGACAGTCGATCACCGCATGATACTTGCTGAGCCAAGTCATGCCTAGGATCACATCGTACCCTCCAGTGTCCAGTACGAACATGTCGGCTTCTAACTTCCTACCACATAGCTCCACCTTGCACGCCTTGTAGATCTTATTAGTTATAACTACCCCATTCCCCGTACTAATTTCCCATTGGTCACTCATACAGACTAGGGGTATAGAATACAAGGCAGTAAATCTACTGGATATGAAGCAGTGTGATGCACCGGAGTCAAAAGTGATAAGACTGGAACTGAGTGGACCAAAATTGTACCTGCCACCACTTCTCCAGATGCCTCGGCTTCCTCTGCTGTCAGATTGTAGGCCTGGCCTCTCCCGCGGCCTACTCCAGTCCTGGGTCCCCTCTGAGCCTGACCCAAAAATCGACGCTGGAAGGTAGTGGAGCTCCTCTGCTTGCAGGTCCTGGATTCCTCCTCATCGATGGTGCTGAAAGTGCTGGGGGAGCTGCTCGAGCTGGAGGTACTGGTGGTGTCACTCGTGCTGGAAGTGCTGGTGGTGCTGGAGGTGCATTCCAGTTCCTCTTGAATGGACACTCTTCCACCGAGTGGTTGCCAGATCCGCATGCCAGACACAGTGTAACACCCCGCTCCCGGAATACGTACTTAGTTGCGTATTCAGATTTTTCGATCGTATTTTCGATTTACTTCCTGTATTTGTTTTGTATTATGAATTATTTCTATGATCGTTTTGTCTTGGATCCGGATTCACGGACTCGGAGTCAGCCCTAATCTGAACCGATAACCCGATCCTAGGGTATTACTCGATTTGGTCTTTCTGGTATTTAGATTTGACCGATTTCAGTTTTAAACATCTTTTTTCAATATTTTAGATTTTCTATGATTTTCTGGAATTTTCCTGAATTAAATTGAAAATCTTCAAAACCGGTGTCGACCAGTGCCGCTGACCGATTCCCGGATTTTTAATTTACAACGGATTGGAATTACTAGAAGTGTCTTTTTACATTATTCTTAAAATCACATTTTCTATCTAAATACTTTTTCTGAGGATTTTATGAATTTATGAAAATTCCACCGATTGGGTGTCGGCCAGTATCGTTGGTTTGATTCCAGGATTTTTAGTTTACAATCGAATTGAATTTCTGAATTCTGCTTTTTACTTTACTTCTTAAAATTATATTTTATTCTTTAATACATTTTTCTGAGATTTTTCGGAATTTATCAAAATCCGGCCGACCCGGTGTAGACCGGTATCGGCGGTTTGACTTCCGGGTTTTAATTTGAAAACGGGATTTTATTTTTGAAAACCGATTTCATATTATTCCTCAGGATGACGTTTTCTACCTCTGGGCATTTTTGGAGATTTTTCTGGAACAGTCGATATTTCGCGACCATATTATAATATTATTATTTTTGTCGAATCTTTTATCTTCTTTCTTTCTTTTCTCTTCTTTTCTCCACCGACTTCAGCCCACTCCCCTCCACGTGGGTCACCTCACCTCCCCCCTTCCCATCAATCCTTTCTCCTTTTCTTTTTTCTTTTCTTTTTCTTTTTCCTTATTTTTCTTTCTTCCTTCTCTTTATCTTTTTCCCTTCTTTCTTTTTCTTTTCATTTTTTCCTTTCCTTCTTCTCCTTCCCCTGGTGTCAACGACCACCCACCGCACCTCCTTCTTCTTCCCCCAAATTCTCCCTCTCTCTCCCTTCAACCTCCAATCTCTCTCCAAATCCTCTCTCTCCATCTCTTCCTCTTCCATCTCCACCCTCTAATTTCCCCCATCCCTTTCTCTCTCTCTCCTCCCGCTAGATCCGGCCACCACCACCCTCACCGTCGATCTCCTCCCTCCTCCGGCGCCCCAGCGGGGGCTGACCGCCGCCGGCGCGACGACGGCGGCCTAGGCGCGACCAGGGGCCTCCTGGCCCCCTGTGCGCGTGTGTGGAGGGGGCAGCAGCCCCCTCCCTTCTTTTCCTTGGGGTGGCCGGAGGCCACCCTTGCCTGCGCCGGCCATCCCTGGCCGGCGCAGCCGCCGCGCCTCCCTGGCCGCAGCCAGGGAGGGGCACCAGGCCAGGCCAGGCCGGCCTGGCCTGGGCGTGGGCTGGGGGGCAACAGCCCCCCTCTTTCTCTCCCCTCTCTCTTGGGAGTGGCCGCGCCACTCCCCCCTGCCTGTGGCCGGCGCCGCTACCTGGCCGGCGGCCAGGCCGAGCGCCCCCTCTGTGCGTGAGAGGGGGGCAACAACCCCCTTTCTTTCTCTTCCCTGAACTCTCTCTCCCCTGAACTCTCTCTCCTGTCCTCTCTCTCTCTCTCTCCTACCCTTTTCTCTCTACTCTCTCTCCTCTATCTACAATCTCTCTCTCCTGAACTTTCTCTCTCTCCAGTTTATCTAACTCTCTCTTTCTCTCTCTAGATCTCCCCCTCTAGTTCTCTCTTTCTCTCTCTAGATTCTCTCTCTAGGGATCTCTTTCTCTCTCCCTCTCTTTCTCTCTCCTGTATTGTCTCTCCTTATCTCCCTGTCTCTCTCTGTTAAATTGCTGACGCGGATCTCACCCCGCGTCCAAGTACTCCTTAACGCGGATCTTCGCGTTCTTAGCATCCGTTTAACGCGGCCTTCGCGTTCTTGTATCGACGCAACGCGGAGTCTATGCCCGCGTCTGTGTCCCTCTCGTGTCGGCACGACGCGGAGATAATACCCGCATATGTGTTCTCCTCGTACTAACGCGACGCGGAACCCACGTCCGCGTCCGCGTTCTTCTTGAACGCGGGTCTCGAACCCCGCGTTTGTGGCATCTACGCGACGCGACTCCCGCGTCTGCGTCTCCCGCTCTCTCTTTCCATATGTTTCTCTCTCTAACTCTTTCTCTCTCCTCTTCACTTTCTCTCTCTTATATTTATATATTTTATGGCGCGTGCGCGAGTTCCATGGATTTCGGACTTTTCGGCGTTTCCGGTGATTTAGGCGAGTGTCCTCGCTCTCGCCTCCATTTGGGTTTCCCCGCTTCGTCGGGTCGATATGCATTTTATTCCATGTTTTCATGTATTATGTATTGGGCTGAGTCCCTGTATTTGTGTATGGCCGAGTGCCAATGACTGGACATGTATTGCTCTGTGACGAATGCTTGTATTAGGGTAGTTTAATTCTTGTACATATACCATGCCTGTGATGTATTTTATACCATGCGTGGCCGACCCTTCGTGGTCGTTGAACTCTGGGTTTCTGCCCACTCCTGGGATGGCTGGTAGCCACCGAGAGTGCGCTTAAACCCCGAGCGTTCTTGGACCCTCAGCCTTCAGCCTCCGGTCTCTCACTATCTCGAAAGGGAAGTGATTGGGACCGTCAGGTCTCTCCGTCCTTCAGCCTCCGGTCTCTCACTATCTCGAAAGGGAAGTGATTGGGACCGTTAGGTCTCTCAGCTCCGCCTGGTTATCATGATCAGCGTTCAGCGCTTTACCACTAGATTCGTCTAGGCGAGATGCTGCCAGGAATTCCTACTCGCACCTTAAGCCGAGTTGTCCCGGTAACCTTACCAGACGCTCCAGTGTTAAATCTGTTTGCTGTCTGTACACTCCAGCTTGCTCAGCTCCGCTTGATTGTACTCAGCTACTATTCTATCACATGCCATGTATTTACCTGATATGTTAACACTTGACATGCATGCCATTACTTCATACCTGTCTTTTACATGCTACTATCTAACACCTGTTTGTACCACCTGACAACTGATGTGTTATCACATAACACCAGACATGCTACTACTTGGCAAGGCCCCTTGTTATGACATGACTTGCCCCGGACTAATATTAATCTCTTGACATGATTGGTCACCTGCCAAATATCATCCTCCTGTCATGCTATCACTTGACACACGGCATGATATACTTGACTCTCATGATTATCACGATAACGGGAATGATGACCTGACATCTTGCTTACAAACTTGATATACATTACAGTACGAACCAGTACTCCTGATATGCATGTATTCCTGATATTCCTGACTTGTTCCTGCTCATTCCCGGAACCTGATAATAATCTAATAAACCGTAAAATGAGACAACTTATATCGGGTCGGGGGAAACTTGCGGCTATCAATATGTGTTCGTGTTTACAGTGGTACTAGGCATGTTGTGCAACTAAAACTTCTGGTCTGACCTGTGGGCCTCCAGGCGACCGAGGGGAGTGCTGCCTGCTGGCTCCCTCCTTCTTGGTACCATCTTGATAAGGGCATTCTATAAGACCCTCCTGTAAGCCTTGCAGCTGGTTCCATACCCCAGCGATGGAACGTCCTGGGTCGTGGTCCTGGGCATGTACGGGACCCACTGTAAACATAGTTCGTTGATGCCCCCGTTGGTTTCCAATAACAACCTTGCTTTACTCGATGTGGATATATGTGTGCTGGGACGCTAGTCCACATATCTAGACATCAGGGTAAGACGAGTAATAATAATAATAAAAGATGCCAACCATGGATCTGTTGTATGCTTTGCCGAGTTTGCTTCCATCGGTTTTACATCAGATTTTCGGTTTTTATGATTATTATTATATTATAGCTGTTCATACCCTGCTTTATCACTTGTATCCTATTCCATCAATCTCCTGTTCTTATCCTATCATACCATGAGTACTTCCTGCTTGATATCGCTTGTCTTATATCTACTTGCTCTTGCATGCTTATGCTCACGACACGGTTTTCAATGCTTGATTATGATTTGGTTTTATCGATACACGTATGCTTATCTTTGCACGCCATCTGGCTTTCGTATCACTACTCGCCTGGGGAGTTCTATCTGACTCCCCTGGATTCTTATGTCTAGGTCCTGGAGCTTGGAGCATGTCGGGGCTTGGAGCTTGTAGAATTCCAGTTGCTGACCTGAGTGGCGCAGTGGTAGCGTGGATCTCCAGCAGACCGTCCAGAGCCCCATCCTTCAGGCCCCCATGTGCGGCTCTAGAGTTTTCTTGTTATGACTTTGAGCCTGTCTTTGTACTGTTCATACATGTACATATCTTTGTAATCTCGCAATTGCGCATATCAGTGATGTAATATTCATGTAATATTGGATCACCTCTGGTGATAACTTTGTAATTGTACTCATATGTTGGAATGTATAATGCACCACTTGCTTCCGTACTCTGATTCTTGCCTGTACTGATGCTTAGCATATATACGTGAGGTATTTCTGACCTGCGTATATACGTCGCAGTAACGTCTCCGTACCCGCGGATCGGGCGTTACACACAGTCCATTGGCCATACGGCAGTTCTGCTGGTTGTGTCCGGGTTTCTGGCAGACCCACACACAGCTGCTGAGGAGGAGGCCGAAAAGGTCGCTTGGCCACTGGGGCACCAAAATCTCTAACTGGGTTCCCCCTGTGCACCTGCTAGAACTGGCGCTTCATCGGCTTGTGCTGCAGCTCAATCCTCCTCTTCTTCTCCAACCCCTGCTCCACATCACGGGCAATAGAAAGGACTTGGGAGTACGTCTTCAGCTGGTGAGGTATAAGCAACATCTGGATGTCCACCCTCAGTCCTTGCTGAAATCTGCTAGCTCTCTTCTCCTCGTTGGCCACCATATACGTGCAAACCGACTAAGCCTCAGAAATTCAGCGGCATATTCATCCACTGACTGATTCCACTGCTGCAGTCTAATGAACTGCTCCTCCATCTCCTTCTGAGCAGTTGCAGGGAAAAATCTCTCGTAGAAGCCCTTCGAGAACTGGTCCCAAGAGATAGGCTTCTCCAGCCTTGCCTCTTCAGCAAGCCACCAAGTCCTCGCCACATCCTTCAGCTAGATCTTGGCCACTTCTACTTGGTTCTCAGTAGGAATTCTGGCCGCCTTCAGGAGATCAGTCATATCGATCAACCATTGCTCTGCATCCAGGGCTTCTCCGTGCCCGAGAACTCTGCCGGCTGCATCCTCCTGAAATCTGATATAGCTCCCGGCCTCTGCTCCCCGAGGCGCAGTCAGCAATCCCTGCCGTAAGAGCTCAGTCTGCTGCTGCTGGCTATTGATCATCCCCTGGAGTAGCCTCATCATGTCGCTCTCCCTATTCGGACCTTCGCGGGAAGTGCTGGGACCGTTACGTGTCCCCGTCTCTCCATATTCGAGCCGAGAGCTGAAAAGATAACAGAATATGTGATTTCGGAATCAGGATGGATTTCAAGAATGGAATAGATAACTTCGTACTTGTGATTAGAATGTATAACAAAGACTCGTGTGACTCAGTCGCAAATTATTCAACATTAATTTGCGGACTGGTTGTACTGAAGGTGTAAGAGCCTAGGCTCTGATACCAACCTGTAATACCCCGCTTCCGGAATACGTACTTAGTTGCGTATTCAGATTTTCGATCGTATTTTTCAATTGACTTTCTGTATTTGACCGATTTAGTTTCAAATATTATTTTCCAATATATTAGAGTTTCTATGATTTTCTGGATTTTTCCTGAATTAAAATGAAATCTTCAAAACGGTGTCGACCAGTGCTGCTGACCGATTCCCGGATTTTTAATTTGCAAACAGCTTGGAATTTCTAGATGGTCCTTTAGACATTTTCTCTTAAAATCACATTTCTTACCTAAATACTTTTTCTGGAAATTTTATGATTTTATGAAAATTCCACCGGAGTCGGTAGCTAACTGATTCCGGGATTTTTAGTTTTAAAACTATAAATTATTTCTCCAAACGAATTTCACCATGAGTCTTAAAATATTATTATTGATTTTTGGTAAATTTTACGAGTCGTTCCAAGATACTTGATTTCGGGACGATTTCGGTATTTTCCGAAATGTTTTCCGCATCTTCGACTTAAACCCGGAAATTGTCTTTTCATATTTTCATTTTCCAAGCCAAAGAAAATATCTTTCTCCTTTTTAAATTCTTTTCTTTTTCCCTTTCCTTTTATTTCTTTCCTTCCTCCACAAGCCACAAGCTTTTCCTTTTTCCAAAATTCCAATCTTTTCCAAATTCCAACTTCCACACACTTCCACATTAATGCCCCTCTTTCTCTCTCTCTTCCATGGCCGGCCAAGTGGCCAAAAGAGGGACACCTCATCCTCTCCTATTTGCAAAAACCCCTCTCTTCTACTTTATTTACACCTCCTTTACAAATCTAAAACCTATATAAACTTTTCCTTTTCATTTCTATTTCTTTTACTTCTTTTCACCAAAGAATTGCCTTCACCAAATTCTCTTTCATCTCAACCTCAAACTACCACTCCAAAATATCACCAAGGATTGTCATCTCCACTTCAACCACTACTTTGGAATTGGGATCGTAGCTTTCTTTGTCGGCTATATCGTAGAGGATCAAGTTGGTGATAATTGTCGACCGCGATCCTTCCGAACTCGTAAAGCTTCATTAACCGTTCAAGGTGAGTATTTTTACTCACCAAGACTTGTAAACTTTTTATAACTTGTGTTTATAACTCATGTACACTTGTGCCTTCGAAATCATGCTTTTGGCCTTCAAATTCAACCATCAAATTCTGTTCTGTACCCTGTTTTCAGACCACGATTAGTCGACTTGACCTAGGAGTTAGTCGACTTGAAATCCTTATTTGAAACGACCCCTGTTCTGAAACACAGTTTTAGTCGACTTATCTGATTATTAGTCGACTAACTTTTCCTGAAAATAACCCCAACTCTCTGGAAATCACTGTTAGTCGACTTACCTTAACTATTAGTCGACTATAGATCATTGTTAGTCGACTACCCTTTCCACCATAGTCGACTAACTTTTCCTGAATCAGAAACCCAACTCTCTGGAACCCAGTTTTAGTCGACTAGACCAGACTGTTAGTCGACTTGAGTCCACTATTAGTCGACTACTCCTTCCACCTAGTCGACTAACTTTGGCTGTCTGTTGTAGTTGATTTCTTTTCTGAATATTGGATCTTATGCTTGGTTCATGTGTTTGTATATAGTACTTAGTGACTTGTTACTTGATGATATCACCACTTATCATGCTATCTCTTGACACCAAGCATGATACACTTGATTCTTATAATTATCACGATAACGGGAATGAAGTATCTGATCTCCTGTTATGATTCCAGTTATGATTCTTGTTATGTATTCCAGTTATGATCCTGCTCGTTTCCGTAATCTGATAATTATGTTAATAAACCATAAAAGGACAACTTTTATGGGGAATGGGAGGAAGTGATGGATGCCGAATGATACCTTGCTTATAGTGATGGAATAAAATATTGGCGGTACGTGTTAGTGGGACTCAGGGCCCACAGGAGATTCGTGTTAGGGGGACTTAGGGCCCTCAAGCTGGTCCCAGGTGTATGGGAACTACTATAAGAAGCTCTATCAGTTCTCCATCTACTTCCGGTAACAACCCTCGACTTTCTTATATATGGATGTATGTGTGTTGGGATATATACCAAAACACATACCTAGATATATGGGTCAGACGAGTAATAATAATAATAGATACCTTTTATGTTACGATTCCTACAGTGATCCCTGTCATGATTCCTATTATGTACTCCTGTTATTTTTGTCATGTAATCCTGTTATGATTATTGTGTGATTTGAAATTCTGATTCTATACGCTTGGATTTCGGTGGCATGAGATAAAAGTATATAGATGAGGGTTTCCTTGTTTGGATTATTCCTTCGATGTACTAATCCCATGGGACCGTGACTTAAGCGTATACAATCATCTTGCTTGTAATCAACTTTACCTGGATTTCCTGTTTTATGGATATGTATGTTTCTTGTTATACCCGTTATACTTGTGTTCTAACCTTCCTACTCTTGTCTCTTACCATTTGGCTGTAGCCTGTTCATTGTTGGGAGGTCCTGACTCCCTTGGATTTGTATGTTCAGGTTCCGAAGCTTGGATCGAAGTGGAACCATCCACAGAGGATCAAGCTTTCTTAGTGAGCAGACAGACTAGTTCCTGTTTCTTTTGTGCCAAACTTCTCTCTTGACTCACGGGGTCTTCATCTAACTCGTGAGCCTTTTGTGTCCTTATTGTATATTGTACTTTGACTTGGTTGTAATAAAAGACATATGTAATGTGTTATTTTATCATATCCTGTGATAGCTTTGTATTTGTACTTTTAAGTTGGCATATGAATGAATACCACGCTTTGTTGTACTCTGATCCTTGTTGTACTTAATGCTTAGTGTATATACGTGGGGGCACTTTCTGACCTGCGTATATACGTCGCAGTGACGTCCCCGTATCCGTGGGATCGGGGCGTTACAGGATGGTATCAGAGCCTAGGCTCTCACACCTATAGTACAATCAAGCCAGCAATTAACGAAATTTGCTAATGCCAACTACAATGTACAAAGTTATCGATCCTTCTTGATTCCTTCCCTTGTGTCCTAAACTCCTTTCATTTTTCCAATTCCAGTTATCTTATCCCAATTCGGTATGGAGAGAAGGACGGGTCGTAATAATTCTGGACAAGTATCGAATGACCCATGGGAGAGAATGTCAATATTCTGAGGGTTATTCAGACAATGATGGAGAACCAGCAGCAACAGACGGAACTCCTTCGGCAAGAGTTAGCAGCTCCAAAGGGACAAAGGCCGGGGAATATATCAGACTTTAGACGGTTGCAACCAGCCATATTCACGGGAGGAGAAAAACCCTAGAAGCTGAACAATGGCTGACAGACACACAGACCTGTTGAATGCGCCCGAGTTCCAAAGGAAAATCAAGTGGAGGGCGCCAAGATTCAATTGAAAGATGTAGCCAGAACTTGGTGGCTAGCTGAGGAGGCAAGATTGGAGAAAGCCGGTCACATGGGACCAATTCTCTAAGAGCTTCTATAGCAGATTCTTCCCTGCCACTGCTCAGAAAGACATGGAAGAACAGTTCATCCGACTTCAACAATGGAATCGGTCCGTGGATGAGTATGCCGCGGAATTCTTAAGACTTAGCCGCTTTGCTCCATACATGGTGACTGATGAGGAGAAGCGGGCAAGTAGATTTCAACAGGGCTTACAGATGGATATCCAAGTCTTTTAATGCCCAACAGCTGAAGACCTATTCTAAGTCCTCACCATAGCTCGAGAAGTGGAGCGTGGACTGGAGAAGAAAAATTGACCTTGATAAGGAACCAGGCCATGAAGAGGCCTTTTCAGTTGATGGATGAGGAAGATGCAGCTAGACAACCCATGACCGATGATGAAGCGACCATTCCGACCTCCTCTTCCTCATATCATATGCAATTTCTGCCACAGACCCGGACATTATAAGAGAGATTGTTGATTGTTACACATATTTGCATTTTATACCACCTTTATATCTTGCATATTGTATATTAAATGTGATTTTTAATCCCTAGTTTCTCTATTTTGCAGATCCACACTTTAAAGAGAAGAAGTCATTAACCACTTTAATTAGTGATAATTAAAGGGGTTAAATCAAAAAGAGCCAAAAAAGATCAAATCAGATCTCACCAAGACCGCGCGCCAATTGGAGAATCCAAGTAGTCCACGTGGCTAACTACCCAACTACCAAAATCCCACCAGAAAATCTGGGCCCAACGGCCCAGATTCTGCCGCAGATTCCGGGATTTTCCCGCGTATCTGCGGCAGTTGAGAGGCCGTTGGGGCCCGGATTTTATGGCAACCACCAAGGCTCCAGAAGCTTCTCAAAAATGTCTATAAATAGGTGACCAGGGTTCGTGCGTGCAGGTAGTGGAGAGAGAGAGAAAATTAGGGATTTGTTGTAATTTTTGTTCTAGGTTTTTAGTTCTCTTCTCCTTCCTCCTGAGTTCTAGACAAATTGAGAGAGAGATTTCAGTTTGAGAGCTTGTAATCAAGAGATGTGACACTCTTGAATCAAGGATTCCTCAATGGAGCTTTCTCTTCTCTTTGCAAGACTTGAGTAGCTTTCTTTTTTCATATGCTTAATTTCTTGCATTTAATTTCTAGTTCTAGTTTAATTGCTTAGATCTTTGCTTTTATGGAGATTATAGCTTTGTTATTTAGTTTAATGGAGGGCTAAGTTCTTGTTGCATGGCTAGCTAAGACTCACCTAGCTACTACTATCTCTTGGTTGATTGGTCTACTTCAATTCTTGCATAATTCTATGTTTCTTGTGAATTCCAATGAAGTATGGTTGTATCCTTTGGTAATGGCTTGTTAGATCTCCATATGAATTATGTGCCTCTTATAAGAGCCTTGATGAAACATAAGGATGGATCACCAGGATGTGTCACTTGTGTAGCAAGATCAACTCATGTACTTCAAGCTAACTTTGTAGTTAAGCTATGAATGTTCAAAAGAGTTTTTGATTCTTCTAACCCTAGCACTAATTGAGTACTAATCCTAGAGTTCCTCAATGAACATCTATTAGAGAGCCTATGATTCAAGATGAGGCTTCAAGTTAACAACAAAGGAACACTAGTCTTCAACAAGGGAAACAACACTTGAATATGCAAGTTATCTTTAAATTGCCTATGATTCATATAGGCAATCTTGCAATCAACATAGAGTTAGTATGTTAGCAACGAGGTGTAGTTAGGCTAGCATGCATCTTTCTATCAAAAGAGTTTACACACTTTCTTCTAGCATTCTTTTTTTTTACATTACACTTCATTCTTTTCATTTCTTTTTCCACAATTTAATTTTCTTTTTCACAATGACCAATCCAACATTTCTTGTACATTTCTTGTATTGTGTAATTAACAAAGAAGAGATCTCGTTTCTTTTTCTCACTCATATTGTAACGCTTCTACGCTAGCTCTCCTTGTGGTTCGACTCGGTATAGCTATATGCTATAGCGAAAGATTGGACAAAGGTATATCAATTACATATTTGAAGTGAACAAGATCAAAGGTGAACTCTAAACTTTATCTTTAATACCTAATTCTTGTGCAAGAACTTCACATACCTTGTTGATATCCAATCAATTTTTGGCGCCGTTGCCGGGGAGAGCAACGGTATTTTTAAAAGTGAGAAACTAACGATATATCTTCTCTGTTGCAGGTACAGGTTGAAGATTCAGAAATTTTTGCACATCAGAAACATACAAGTGGACCTGGGCCTCTGCTCTCGAAAGCAGAGACCAGGATCCCTCAAAGTGCCGCAGATTCCTGGCTTTTGCCGTAGAATCGCGGCACAGAGGAGTTCACTACTAATCTGTTTTCTGCAGGGCTTTGCTCTCTGCTAATTACTTCTGCTGATATACCTGAAATCTTGTATTCTTTCACCTGATATTTGCTAATCAACAGTAAAAATTTGGTGTAAATTGTTAAAAATTGTTTAGACATCTTGCATTATAGGCACATGTCTTTCAAATTACTTTACATTTACTGTTGAAGAGCGCGGGGGACAAGGTACGTACGCATAAGCAATATAGAAATAGGATTCACTCGTTGTTTGATTTAATTAAGCTTTGAGTGATCTTTGGTTGTTTACATCGTACACTTGCACGAATCAACTCTAAGGGCAAATCTCATACCAAGATAAGGTGGGGATTTTATCACCCCTTCCTTAGCCCACAAACCATTTTCCCCACGTACTCACAATCCTAAGCTTCTAAATAAAAAATTGCTAGACGTTGGCCCTAGGGACATCGGACTCATCTAGGAGATTTCTACGGGGGAAAAGTGTTGGAAAGTGACTTTTGTAAAATCGGTGTCTAGGAAAGGGGTTGAGGGCCGAAAGCCCGAAGATTGTTGGTTACTTAATTAAGGACGTCTTCAGACGGAAAAACCTCCCAACAACCTTACCCTCCCCTGGCTGATTTGCTTATAGTCAGTGTCTACACTGAACCTCCTGTGGATAATCTACAGTTAGGAGTCGTCTAGGGCAGGAAACTTAGAAGCTTGGATTGATTTTTTCTTTGTTTCTTGATTGTTATTTTTCATTTTTCGACTGTGTGAAAGGTGCACGTTGATTGTGTAATTGTATGCGAGAGTGGTATCGAGAACCAATTTCTTCTAGGCTTGTGAGAACTTCTACACTGCCACATACAACCACACTCGACCACATCATACCAATAACGTGTCGCTGCAGGACAAGTTCTATCCTATCCGTACATCAATTCCTTCTTGTATTCTCCTCCCCGGACACTAATGACCATAATTTGAGTTGAAACATCAGTTCATAAACACTCTTCCGATTTCATGGATTAGATTCTGAGGATGCTTACGTCTTCATACGAGAGTTTGAAGAAGTATGCCTCATGATGAGGATTTCCAGTTGACAGAGGATGCTGTAAGACTTAGATTCATCCCGTTTACACTAAAAGATATTGCAAAGAAGTGGCTGTACAGTCTTCCTGTCAGCTCAATCTCTTCATGGGATGAGTTCGTTAAGGTCTTCCTTAAAAAATCTATCCTATCCATACAGCCCTCATGCGTAAGAATATAATGCAATTCAAATAAGAACCCAATGAGCCGTTCTGGAAGTACTTTGAGCGCTTTAAGGACCTAGTAGCCCTGTGTCCCATCATGGTATAGAGAAATGGCGCCAATGCCAGATTATCTATGATGGACTGGACTATCAGACTAAGACTCTCCTTGAAACTATGTGTCAAGGAGAATTTCTTAAAAAGGATGAAGACCAGGGTTGGACCTTTTGAGGCTCTAGCGGAGAAAACTATCCAGTGGGAATCTTGCTCTGAGAAACCACACCAACAACTTCCAGAACTGGTTTACATTCTATAGGATCCTCGATAGCTGCAGAGGCTAAGATAACTCAGTTGATGAAGAGGATTGAATTGCTAGAAATCCAGGGAAATTTCGTTGTTAGTCAAGTCAACCCATCATCAGTAGCTAGCCCATCATCTATGGCTAGCCCTGCACCTATAATCCACCCGGGTTGTACTTACTGCCATGATTTGAATCATGTGTTGGAAGAGTGTCCAGTGTATTACTCTCAAATTTTCAGGAGAATACGAATGCCATGTACACCAGACCCACCTACAATCCTTACTCCAAAACCTATAATCCGGGATGGCGAAACCATCCGAACTTCTCTTGGAGTCAGTCTGGCCCTGAGCAGCCGAGACAACCATTTCCACATCAACAATACCCTGCTCAGGCACATCCACCGATTTACCACCAAAACCACCAATTTCAATTCATATCATAGTCCACCTAGATTCCAACCATATCAAAATTCTGTGCCATATCAAGCTAATTTTCAACCCCAGTATCAACAACAACAACAGCATCAACCACCCAATCCTTCAGATAAGAAAATTTCCGAATTGAGAAAATGATTGAAACCTTTTCGAAAACCCAAGCAGCTAGATGAACAATCAGCAGCAGGATATGAATAAACTGCAAATCCAAATAGGACAGTTGGCTAATTCCTAACTGAAAGCAAAAAGGAATGCTGCCTAGCCAACCTGTGCCTAATCCCAAAGCTCATTTTCCTCTGCACGAAGTTGAAAACTCGGAACCCGCCCAAAGCCAATGCCAAGCCATTCATATCCTTAGGTCTGGGAAACATATAGACAATAAGGTCTCAAATCAGTCTCCAAAACCTGTGTCAATACCACCACCTTCTGTTCCAATCCAACCCATGCAAAATAGTTTCTTCTTCGAGTTCACAACCATCCACCATCCCAGTCTAAAGAAAAAGAGAAAGTTGATGAGCAAACATATAAGCCTGTTGTACCCTTTCCAAACAGGCTCAATAATCATAAGAATAATGCTCACATGGAGAAGATAAGAGAGATATTTAACCAAGTACAAATCAATGTCCCTCTCTTAGATGCTATTCACAGGTCCCATCATACGCCAGTTTCTGAAAGAGATGTGTACTAAGAAGAGAAAGGCAAATGTCCCTAAGAAAGTCTTTTTGGCTTCCAACCTGAGTGAATTGCTTATGGTCCAATCCCTGTAAAGTACAAAGATCCAGGGAGCCCTACCATTTCTTGTATCATAGGGCAGACCACTGTAAATAGGGCTTTGCTAGACTTGGGCGCAAGCATCAATCTTCTTCCCTTTTCCGTATACCAGCAGTTAGGGTTAGGCAATCTTCGTCCAACCCAGATGACCATACAGTTGGCTGACCGCTCTGTAAAGATTCCCAAGGGGGAGATTACAGATGTTTTGATACGGGTCGGGGAATTCATTTACCCCGTGGACTTTGTCGTTCTTGAGACACAACCCGTACACAATCACAGGGCGCAGACACCTGTCATTCTAGGACGTCCTTTCTTAGCCACCGCGAATGCGATCATCAACTGCCGAAATGGATCAATGCGGCTGACGTTCGGAGATATGACGAAGGAGGTGAATGTCTTCCATCTGGGGAGCAGCCAAGGGATGTGGAACATGAGTCTTTTGATGTGAAACTGATAGAGGGTTAACCAGTGAACAAGTGGAGGAGATGGAATATGATCTGAAGAGGAGTTTGAGTTGGAGTCAGATGACTTCAACCTTGATCAAATTGTTGGATCAACTATTGAAAGGACTACTAATTCCACCCCTATTCTTCCCTTGCACCATGAGCAATCATTGATAGATCCATCCCTTCTACTGAGCTTAAGATTCTTCCCGACCATCTCAAGTACAAGTACTTGGGTGAGAAGGAGTCCTTTCCTGTTATTATTGCATCAATCTTACGGAACAACAAGAAGAGGACCTCTGAATGTACTAAGGGAAAATAGAGAAGCCATTGGTTGGACTATGGCTGATATCAAGGGGATTAGTCCTTCCATTGTCCAACATAGAATTCACTTGACGGAAGATGCTAAGCCTAAAAGAGGACCCACAGCGGAGACTTAACCCAATTATGCAAGAAGCTGTTAGATCGGAGATTCTGAAACTCTTAGACAATGGGATCATATATCCCATATCCGATAGTCAATGGTTAGTCCAGTTCATGCTGTGCCTAAGAAAGCTGGATTTACGGTGGTGGAAAATGAGAATAAAGAACTAATACAAACACGTCTTCCAACGAAGATTCGAGTTTGTATTGATTACAGGAAACTAATAGTGCCACACGTAAAGACCACTTTCCTCTTCCATTTATCGATCAGATGCTGGAGAGATTGGCGGGGCACGAGTATTATTGTTTCCTGGATGGATATCAGGATTAATCAGATCCCAATTGCTCCCGAGGACCAAGATAAGACAACTTCACTCTCCGTTTGGAACATTTGCATACCGAAGGATGCCCTTCGGTCTTTGCAATGCTCCCAGCAACATTTCAACGTTGCATGTTGAGTCTGTTCTCGGACATGGTGGAGAAATTTTGGAAATTTTTATGGATGACTTTTCAAGATATGGGGATACATTTGAGCAATGCTTGTACCATCTGAAGCTGGTTTTACAACGATGCACGGAAAAAGAATTTGACACTTAATTGGGAAAAGTTGTCATTTCATGGTCAAGCACGGAATGTACTTGGGCACAAGATATCAGAATAGGAATCGAGGTAGACAAGTCTAAGGTGGAGGTTATTACCAAGCTCACTGAACCACAATGTTTAAAAGACATTAGATCTTTCTTAGGGCACGCTGGTTTCTATAGGAGATTCATTCAAGGGTTTAGCAACATTGCGAGACCTTTGACAAATCTCCTAGGGAAAGATGTACCCTTCATTTTTGATGAGGAATGTCACAAGTCGTGGAAAGAGCTTAAGGATAGACTTGTCTCTGCGCCGATCATCTCTTGCACCAGACTGGACCAAACCGTTTGAGATCATGTGTGACGCCTCTGACTTTGCTATAGGCGCTGTTTTAGGACAGCGTATTGATAATAGGCAGCAACGTGATCTATTATGCTAGCAGAACGCTAAACGATGCCCAACTCAATTACACGCCACTGAAAAGGAATTTTTAGCGGTTGTTTTTGCGTTGGGAGAAATTTCGACAATATCTGTTAGGGTCCAGGACCATAATTTTTTACTGATCACTCCGCCCTGAGGTACTTGATGCCAAAGAAGGACGCTAAGGCAAGATTGATTCGATGGATCCTTCTTTTGCAAGAGTTTGACTTGGAGATAAAAGATAAAAGGGCGTTGAGAACGTGGTTGCGGATCATTGTCAAGAATCCCGAACGCACCTCATGAGAAAATACCGATTAATGAAGACTTTCCTGATGAGCACATTCTCGAGATACGTGGAGAGCCCTGGTATGCGCGATATAGTGAATTACCTGCTACCAGGCAAATTCCTTCACATTGGTCAGGACAAGACAAACATCGTTTCCTGAGACAAATGCGGTTCTTCTTTTGGGATGAACCGTATTTATTTAAGTACTGTCCTGACCAAATTATACGGAGATGCCTTCCAGAGGATGAACATCAGAGTGTTTTGACATTCTGTCACAAGTTAGCTTGGGGTGGACACTTTGGTCCACGGAAAAACTGCGGAAAAAGTGCTTCAGAGTGGAATTCTACTGCCCACTCTCTAAGGATGCCTATACCTTTTGCCAAGCTTTGTGATAGATGTCAAATGACGGGTCGTATTACACAAAGAAACATGATGCCCCTCACACCCATCTTGGAAGTCGAAATTTTCGACCTCTGGGGCATCGATTTTATGGGACCCTTTCCTCTGTTCCTACGGTAACCAATACATCTTGGTAGCCGTAGATTATGTTTCTAAGTGGGCTGAGCATTCCTACACGGACAAATGACAACCAAGTTGTCATTAAGTTTTTAAGAGAGAACATCATTCGCTCTTCGAGCCCCCCCGTGCGATACTGAGCGACAATGGGAGTCATTTTGCAATAGGGCTTTTGAAGCCTTGATGCGGAAATACTCTATTACTCATAACTATCCACGGCTTATCATCCTCAAACCAATGGGCAAGTTGAGGTGACAAACAGAACAGATAAAACTCATTCTGGAGAAAACTGTAGGACAGAATCGTAAGGATTGGTCCATCAAACTGACTGATGCCTTATGGCCATACAGGACCGCTTACAAGACTGTCCTCGGTATGTCTCCGTACAGAGTTATATTTGGAAACCATGTCCTTTGCCCGTTGAGTTAGAACACCGTGCACTATGGGCTTTAAAGCAGCTGAATCTAGATTTGGAATAAAGCTGGTGTTCTAAGGAAGCTGCAGCTATCCGAGCTTGAAGAGTTACGAAACGCGAGGGTATACGATAACGCTGTCGATCACGAAGAAAGAACCAAGCTATTTCACGATAGATCCATTCACAGGAAATCTTTGTTCCTGGACAGAAGGTTCTGTTTACAATTCAAGACTCCACCTTTTCCCTGGCAAGTTGAGGACCAGGTGGTCAGGGCCATTTATTGTTCAAACTGTCTTCTCTCATGGTGCAGTCGAGATTCTTGACCCAACTAATGGCAACAAATTTACTGTTAACGGTCAACGTCTCAAGCCATTTTTTACCACGGAAGATATGTCACACGAAGTTCACGAATTGGGTCTTGTGACCCAGTTATTTGTGACATTTTCATCTGTATAGTTCCCTGCTACTTTCCTGAATATCATTTGGGGTCCACATTTGTATACTTTTCTTTTACACTTTTTGTAAATACAATTTTTTTAGGATTTTTTGTTTATTTTAGTTTCACATTCCTAAGAATTCCTCTTCCTTAGGATTTCTTTTTCAAATTCCTTTGACCAAGGGTTGTAATATTACCCTTGACCTAGGGATATTTTTGGAAGTCCCTTTTAACCTACCCTATAAAAACACTCTTTACTTGCCTCTTCTCCCTCAAACGCCGAATCCCTTCAGATCTGAGAAGCTCTTCCAACCCGACCTCTGTCAAAATTCCCTTCCCCAGATTCTTCAACTCTGCCGCAAAAACCCTTTCCTGGCCGCAATCCACTGCATTCCGGCCATCTCTCGTGTTCAGAAAAAGTCTGCTCGGCCGTTTCCTCTGCTGGTTGTAGATCCAGAATAACTTTTTCAACCTCCTTCCCGAGTGCCTTTGCACTGCTGTTTGGATTTTCCCCCAAGATCTCCGGGTGGTTTTGCAACTTTCTCTCTCTAAATCCTTTGTGTTACAATTCCTTAGCATAGATGGCACCAAATTTGTATGCGGAAAGAGATTTTTCAGTGCTATTGAATGATAGTATGGGATATGGACATATTTTAGTGGATAGGATACGTTCATGGAGTTGGTATTCATTAGTCTATGATAATAACGACTATGATGTGTATTATTGCCCCGAGCTTGTCACGACATTTTACAATGCAATTGATTATGCATCTGTGCACCATGACACGTACCAATTTGTATCGCACATGCCATTCGGTGACATCTTTGTCACCATTCCACTTATTGCTGAATGCACAAATGTCCCCAGTTATCCCCACCACAGCGAACCCCTACCATTGATCGATTACATGCCTATCATGGGGCTCGCTGTACAATTCAGGATCGTGGGCTCAAAGCCAACACGACCTTTCGAAATGTTCATTGCGTTGGACGATGGGTCCAACGCAACATTTTTGGAATTGAGCACCAATCTTCCTTCAACAGGCCCGTGTTACAAGTAATTCATGATTTAATGACACAAAACCACACGGTCTGTTTAAATAGGGCTATCTTCCGTGCTATTATTGACAACTCCTCCCGCACTCGGGAGCAAAGCATTCTCATGCCATACTAATCACACGTCTGTGTAGACATTTCCTATCAGACGCTGTCTTTAATTCATTTGATCAAGTGCCTGTTACTATAGAGAGACCCACAAGTTCTTATAATAGCTGCTTGCACGCACTCTGGACACCTAGTGCACAACTAGAGGATTTACCTGTGGAGTCTTCCTCGGAGGAGAGTTTGGAGGAAGAGATGACCCACAGTTTTGGAGGCAGGAGCCCCCACCGATACACGTTCCTTCATGTCCACCATCTGGAAGGGCATGAAGATTTTTAAGGGCAGGTGAGGCTGAGGAAGAAGGTGGAGGAGGAATCATCCAGGTTATCCTCCAGGTTAGATGATATTGAGGCGACGTTGAGGAGGACACAGTCGGCAAGACCCAGTACTACTGCGGGTCCAAAGAGGAGGAGGGAGTGACTTTTTACCTTACCTATTTCATGCATCATTTTTATCTTGCATACATTGAGGACAATGCATGAGATAGGTATGGGGGGTAGACACTAACCTAGGATTTTTTTTTTATTAGGTTTTCTTTTGTTTTTAGGATTTTCACTTTCTTTTAGGTTTTTTTTTTTTTTTAGATTTTACTTTTTTTGTAGATTTTCTATTTTTTTAGATTTTATTTTCTTTTAGAAAATATATATATAAAAAAAAAACTTTTTGAAATAAGAGACAAAGTTTTGATCTATTTTTAAGAAAATTAAGATGTATCTTAGAAATTAAGAAAGCCTTAATTATGACATCTTAAACCTAGTTGGAAATAATAGATCTTGTTGAAATTATAGGATAAGTAAGTAAAATTGGGGAGATATTTTTATCTTGAATTAAGCCTTAGATAGTAAGCACTTCACACTTACACAATTTTTGGGATGGAAACAAAGACCTAAAATGCCATAAAAAAAATATATAAAAAAAAAAAATAAAACATCACTTATTAAGCTGGATAACTATGCCTCAAGAACCATGGTTACTCACGCCTAACGGTGATCTCACTTATTAAGCTGGATAATTGTGCCTCAAGAAGCATGGTTATTCACGCCTAACAGTGATCAAAAAGAATAATCCCTTTAGTTTGTGTCCTTTTTCACTCGAGTCCTTTAACCCGAGGGATGTTGTCTCATCTGATGCCCTAGAACCATCTGGTTTGGGAGTCATCGGTTATAGGCTCGCTACATGGGTGAACTAGAAAGCCTAAGAAAACTAAGGGAAGAAAAAAAAAAGAGAGAATAAATAAATGGCTTTATGGTTAGAGTTGAAATCCCAGAAATTTTCACTGAACACGGTGTGCATACTATCTAGGTTTTATGAAAGATAAATATTCAATCCATTTTGAATTCTTACCTTAATTAAGAACAAGATCTTGCATGGAGACTAAGTTTTAAGGAAGAATGATTATAGGTGGACTTATGACCTTAGATCACTTATTTTTTGCAAAAATAGTTCGAAAACATGTCTCTCTTTCAAATGCATTTTCAAAACACTAACATTTGTTTTCTTTTTTATGGATTTTGTGGTGGCAATCCGCTGAAAACCCTCAGGAGACAACAACACTCCTCCTCTAGGGTAACCTAGAGGTTTAACGGCTTGTTGCACATGCTCAGTGCAATCGTGTCACCTACGAAAGTGGTGTAATAATTAGTTAGGATTTTATTTTTTCTTTTTTTTCATTTTTTGCTCGAGGACGAGCAAAAGCTAGGTATGGGGGTGTGATTGTTACACATATTTGCATTTTATACCACCTTTATACCTTGCATATTGTATATTAAATGTGATTTTTAATCCCTAGTTTCTCTATTTTTGCAAGATCCACACTTTAAAGAGAAGAAGTCATTAACCACTTTAATTAGTGATAATTAAAGGGGTTAAATCAAAAAGAGCCAAAAGATCAAATCAGATCTCACCAAGATCCGCGCACCAATTGAAGAATCCAAGTAGTCCACGTGGCTAACTACCCAACTACCAAATCCCACCAGAAAATCTGGGCCCAACGGCCCAGATTCTGCCGCAGATTCCGGGATTTTCCCGCGTATCTGCGGCAGTTGAGAGGCCGTTGGGGCCCGGATTTTGTGGCAACCACCAAGGCTCCAGAAGCTTCTCAAAAATGTCTATAAATAGGTGACCAGGGTTCGTGCGTGCAGGTAGTGAAGAGAGAGAGAAAATTAGGGATTTGTTGTATTTTTGTTCTAGGTTTTTAGTTCTCTTCTCCTTCCTCCTTGAGTTCTAGACAAATTGAGAGAGAGATTTCAGTTTGAGAGCTTGTAATCAAGAGAGTGACACTCTTGAATCAAGGATTCATCAATGGAGCTTTCTTCTTCTCTTTGCAAGACTTGAGTATGCTTTCTTTTCATATGCTTTAATTTCTTGCATTTAATTCTAGTTCTAGTTTAATTGCTTAGATCTTTGCTTTTTATGGAGAATTATAGCTTTGTTATTAGTTTAATGGAGGGCTAAGTTCTTATTGCATGGCTAGCTAAGACTCACCTAGCTACTACTATCTCTTGGTTGATTGTCTACTTCAATTCTTGCATAATTCTATGTTTCTTGTGAATTCCAATGAAGTATGGTTGTATCCTTTGGTAATGGCTTGTTAGATCTCCATATGAATTATGTGCCTCTTATAAGAGCCTTTGATGAAACATAAGGATGGATCACCAAGGATGTGTCACTTGTGTAGCAAGATCAACTCATGTACTTCAAGCTAACTTTGTAGTTAAACTATGAATGTTCAAAAGAGTTTTTGATTCTTCTAACCCTAGCACTAATTGAGTACTAATCCTAGAGTTCCTCAATGAACATCTATTAAGAGAGCCTATGATTCAAGATGAGGCTTCAAGTTAACAACAAAGGAACACTAGTCTTCAACAAGGGAAACAACACTTGAATATGCAAGTTATCTTTAAATTGCCTATGATTCAATATGAGGCAATCTTGCAATCAACATAGAGTTAGTATGTTAGCAATGAGGTGTAGTTAGGCTAGCCATGCATCTGTCTATCAAAAGAGTTTACACACTTTCTTCTAGCATTCTTTTCTTTACATTACACTTCATTCTTTTCATTTCTTTTTCCACAATTTAATTTCTTTTCCACAATGAACCAATCCAACATTTCTTGTACATTTCTTGCAATGTGTAATTAACAAAGAAGAGATCTCGTTTCTTTTTCTCACTCATATTGTAACGCTTCTACGCTAGCTCTCCTTGTGGTTCGACTCGGTATAGCTATATGATATAGCGAAAGATTGGACAAGGTATATCAATTACATATTTGAAGTGAACAAGATCAAAGGTGAACTCTAAACTTTATCTTTAATACCTAATTCTTGTGCAAGAACTTCACATACCTTGTTGATATCCAATCAATTGTCGAATGGCCAATGGATTATGTTTGGCATGTGGGACAGGGAGACATGCGCTAAGGGATTGCCCGCACAGAAAGTTTGGACATGTGGCTCCAATCAGACCAACACTTCCACCCCCGGCACTTCCAGCTCCACCACTAAGGAGGAACCCAGAACCCGTTGACCAGAGAGCTCCATTTCCACCCCAACAGTATGACAATCCACAGAGAGGAGCAAGACCTAGAGTAGATTACGCAGAGGCCAAGTTCACATCATGGCGGCGGAGGCATCAGAAGTTGCAGCAGAATGTGCAGACCAGTATCCAGATCAGGAACCTCAAGGATATCATGGTAACAACTACCTCGGATCTTGCATTTGAGTTGGTTATCTTTCTAAATATTTCCTTATCATTCTCTCATTTCCAATCCTGGTCCTTCCTGTGTTCACCTTACCCCTGTTTTGGTTTTTTTTTTGAAGCCTTTGATTTCACCCTTGTCCACTTCGTGTTCAATTTACCCCTTAACGAAATTGCGAGGACGCAATTTTTGTAAGGTGGGTGGATTGTAATACCCCGCTTCCGGAATACGTACTTAGTTGCGTATTCAGATTTTCGATCGTATTTTTCAATTGACTTTCTGTATTTGACCGATTTTAGTTTTAAATATTATTTTCCAATATATTAGATTTTCTATGATTTTCTGGATTTTTCCTGAATTAAATGAAATCTTCAAAACCGGTGTCGACCAGTGCTGCTGACCGATTCCCGGATTTTTAATTTGCAAACAGCTTGGAATTTCTAGATGGTCCTTTAGACATTTTCTCTAAAATCACATTTCTTACCTAAATACTTTTTCTGGGAATTTTATGATTTTATGAAAATTCCACCGGAGTCGGTAGCTAACTGATTCCGGGATTTTTAGTTTTAAAACTATAAATTATTTCTCCAAACGAATTTCACCATGAGTCTTAAATATTATTATTGATTTTTGATAAATTTTACGAGTCGTTCCAAGATACTTGATTTCGGGACGATTTCGGTATTTTCCGAAATGTTTTCCGCATCTTCGACTTAAACCCGGGAAATTGTCTTTTCAATATTTTCATTTTCCAAGCCAAAGAAAATATCTTCTCCTTTTTAAATTCTTTTCTTTTTCTCTTTCCTTTATTTCTTTCCTTCCTCCACAAGCCACAAGCTTTTCCTTTTTCCAAAATTCCAATCTTTTCCAAAATTCCAACTTCCACACACTTCCACATTAATGCCCCTCTTTCTCTCTCTCTTCCATGGCCGGCCAAGTGGCCAAAAGAGGGACACCTAATCCTCTCCTATTTGCAAAAACCCCCTCTCTTCTACTTTATTTACACCTCCTTTACAAAATCTAAAACCTATATAAACTTTTCCTTTTCATTTCTATTTCTTTTTACTTCTTTTCACCAAAGAATTGCCTTCACCAAATTCTCTTTCATCTCAACCTCAACTACCAACTCCAAAATATCACCAAGGATTGTCATCTCCACTTCAACCACTACTTTGGAATTGGGATCGTAGCTTTCTTTGTCGGCTATATCGTAGAGGATCAAGTTGGTGATAATTGTCGACCGCGATCCTTCCGAACTCGTAAAGCTTCAATTAACCGTTCAAGGTGAGTATTTTTACTCACCAAGACTTGTAAACTTTTTAGTATACTTGTGTTTACAACTCATGTACACTTGTGCCTTCGAAATCATGCTTTTGGCCTTCAAATTCAACCATCAAATTCTGTTTTGTACCCTGTTTTCAGACCACGATTAGTCGACTTGACCTAGGAGTTAGTCGACTTGAAATCCTTATTTGAAACGACCCCTGTTCTGAAACACAGTTTTAGTCGACTTATCTTGATTATTAGTCGACTAACTTTTCCTGAAAATAAACCCCAACTCTCTGGAAATCACTGTTAGTCGACTTACCTTAACTATTAGTCGACTATAGATCATTGTTAGTCGACTACCCTTTCCACCATAGTCGACTAACTTTTCTGAATCAGAAACCCAACTCTCTGGAACCCAGTTTTAGTCGACTAGACCAGACTGTTAGTCGACTTGAGTCCACTATTAGTCGACTACTCCTTCCACCTAGTCGACTAACTTTGGCTGTCTGTTGTAGTTGATTTCTTTTCTGAATATTGGATCTTATGCTTGGTTCATGTGTTTGTATATAGTACTTAGTGACTTGTTACTTGATGTATATCACCACTTATCATGCTATCTCTTGACACCAAGCATGATACACTTGATTCTTATAATTATCACGATAACGGGAATGTAGTATCTGATCTCCTGTTATGATTCCAGTTATGATTCTTGTTATGTATTCCAGTTATGATCCTGCTCGTTTCCGTAATCTGATAATTATGTTAATAAACCATAAAAAGGACAACTTTTATGGGGAATGGGAGGAAGTGATGGATGCCGGAATGATACCTTGCTTATAGTGATGGAATAAAATATTGGCGGTACGTGTTAGTGGGACTCAGGGCCCACAGGAGATTCGTGTTAGGGGGACTTAGGGCCCTCAAGCTGGTCCCAGGTGTATGGGAACTACTATAAGAAGCTCTATCAGTTCTCCATCTACTTCCGGTAACAACCCTCGACTTTCTTATATATGGATGTATGTGTGTTGGGATATATACCAAAACACATACCTAGATATATGGGTCAGACGAGTAATAATAATAATAGATACCTGTTATGTTACGATTCCTACAGTGATCCCTGTCATGATTCCTATTATGTACTCCTGTTATTTTTGTCATGTAATCCTGTTATGATTATTGTGTGATTTGAAATTCTGATTCTATACGCTTGGATTTCGGTGGCATGAGATAAAAGTATATAGATGAGGGTTTCCTTGTTTGGATTATTCCTTCGATGTACTAATCCCATGGGACCGTGACTTAAGCGTATACAATCAATCTTGCTTGTAATCAACTTTACCTGGATTTCCTGTTTTATGGATATTATGTTTTACTTGTTCATACCCGTTATACTTGTGTTCTAACCTTCCTACTCTTGTCTCTTAGCCATTTGGCTGTAGCCTGTTCATTGTTGGGAGGTCCTGACTCCCTTGGATTTGTATGTTCAGGTTCCGAAGCTTGGATCGAAGTGGAACCATCCACAGAGGATCAAGCTTTTCTTAGTGAGCAGACAGACTAGTTCCTGTTCTTTTGTGCCAAACTTCTCTCTTTGACTCACGGGGTCTTCATCTAACTCGTGAGCCTTTTGTGTCCTTATTGTATATTGTACTTTTGGACTTGGTTGTGATAAAAGACATATGTAATGTGTAATATTTTATCATATCCTGTGATAGCTTTGTATTTGTACTTTTAAGTTGGCATATGAATGAATACCACGCTTTGTTGTACTCTGATCCTTGTTGTACTTAATGCTTAGCGTATATACGTGGGGGCACTTTCTGACCTGCGTATATACGTCGCAGTGACGTCCCTGTATCCGTGGGATCGGGGCGTTACACAACCTGTGGCGCCCCGATCCCGGCGGGTACGGAGACGCCACTGCGACGTACATACGCAGGGCGATGGTACCATCACGTATGTACGCTAAGCATCAATACAACACAACACATATATAGAGTGCGAAAATACGTGGTATTATACATTCTAATATAATTTATACAAGTACTGAGTCATCACAAACAGTGATATAATATTACATCAATATTTCATCACTAGATAATACAAAAGTAGACTGCACATGATACAACAGATAATAACTCACGAGCTAGAAAGGGGATCTCGCGAGCGGGGAGAAAAGACCGGACGGAGCTACTGCTGGTCCGCCTGCTCCTCGAGGTAGGCCTGATCCTCAGCCGATGGGTCCACCTCGGTCCAAGCTGCTAGATCTGGACATGCAAATCCAGGGTTGTTAGGAAAAACCAGCGAGTACAAGAAAACTCAACGGTAAGTACAAATAATAGCAAGTGCATCATGACAAGTATAATGTACCCAAATCAATAAGCATGAATTAACCACAATGAATAGTGAATATGGAAATAACACTAACATTTATAAGGCATGAAATAAAAGCATGTATATCGGGCCAAATGTCATGTAATCAAGTTAGGAATCATGGAGTAACTACAATAAATGACAAGTATGGAAATGACACAAATATGCACGAAGTCAATTTATTAAGTTATTATTATTAACTCGTTCAATTTGTATGTTGGTATATAACCGGTGCCATATACTTCCGCATACAAATCTAGCGAGGTTGGTTATTGAAAATTGATGGGGAGCGACGAACCATGTTTATAATGGGTCCCGTGCATGCCCGGGACAACGGTCCAGGATTATCCGGTACTGAGCCGGAATGTACCGCTAGGCACCGAGATTTACTATATGCCGAAGGTCTTATAATACACCCGAACAGGAATAGAGTGTCACCGTTCCCCACAGGATATACCTAGGGGATTATAGCACACCCGGACAGGCAGGCAGGGGGGTAGGGGTGCCAGTACACCCCTCGGAAGCGCCTGGTGGCCTCCAGGTCGAATCCAATAGGAAGTTGTACAACATATGTATGGCCACCATAAACACAGAAGCTATATCGATACCCATCAATTTCCCCCATCCCAGTGTAAGTTGTTTAAATATGATAGAGTCTCAAATAATAATGTTCACGGGGTGTTCACAAATGTACAATATTCATGGTTATCCTATTACGGGGTCAACAGGAGTATAATACAGGAGTAATGTCAGGAGCCTCCCTATTTCAGGGGTTCAAGTATACAGGAGTCCAGGAGTTCAGGAGTACCAAATATCTGGTAATAATAATATAATAATCATGTCATGTCCCCGTAACAGTGATAGTCATGAATATGTCATACAATCAGGTATCAGGGGTGGTAATGTCCGGTCAAGAGTCATGATTTCAGGTCCAGGTATTTATACCACATGAAAGCATAGCATATACCGTATGTCAAGAACAAGCGTCAAGAATCAAGTATCAGTGTCTAATGCCAAGTGATAAGTGTAGCAAGACAAGTATCGGGGTCGGGTATCACATGTCAAATATAGTATGGCAAGTATCAATATCAGGGTCACATATCACATATATCATGGCAAGCGTCGGTATCAAATATAGCATGAAAGATATCGGTGTCAAATACAGCATGGTAATATTGGTGTCAAATATAGCATGGTGTCGGTGTCAAATACCGAGTGCTGGCGACATAAATCATACATAAAGTGGAACATGCCAAGTGCCGGTGTAATTACCGTATATCGGTGTCATAATTTGTATATCAAGCACAACATGTCCAAGGCCGGGTAAATACCGAGTGCAACATCACATATTTATTTACATAGTATGATATCATGTATTAAATTTATGGTAACAGGTGCTAAGCATGCTAACATATCCATATATCAATTCTAGGTTTAAAATATAAGATCATTTATTTTTAAGTGTATTAAAAATACTCGCATAATGATAAAATAGATATATGTTAAAAATAACTGTACTCGCCTGAAACCGGGTAAAATACCGGTTAGAATCCGGGGAATTAGCGAACCGTTCAAGTATACCTCAAGCCCACAATATATATTAAAATATATAATTATAAATATTTATATAAATATTTTAGAGGGAAGAGAGAGGAGAGAGAGGAGAGAGAAAGTTGTAGGAAAAAAGGAGGGAAAATGAGGTGTATTTTGGAATAAAATTGGGATTTAAAGGAGAGGGGTAGGGGTGTAAATAGAGTGTTGTAGTTTTAGAAAGAGGGTGGGGGTATTTTAGAAAAGAGGGATTTCTTTTTATTTAGGGATGAAATGGAAAGGAAAAAGGAAAGAAAGAAAAGAAGAAAGAAAGAAAGAAATGAAAAGAAGAAGGGGGAGTGGGGTGGCCGGCCGGCCAGGCGGCGGCGGCGCGGGGGAGGCTGCACGCGCGCGCGCTGGTGGGGAGAGGGAGGTGAGGTGTTGGGTTTTGTTTGTTGATGTTGTTGTTGTTGTTGTTTTGATGGAGGTGATGGGTGGTGGTGGTGGTTGTGGTGGTGGTGGTGGTGGTGGTGTTTGGTGGTGTTGGGGAGATAGAGGAGGTGGAGGAGGTGGTGATGGAGTAGTTGGAGGGGAGAATTTGATGGTGGTGGGGGAGAATTTTGGAGAAGATGAAGGTGGGTGGTGATGGGTTTTGGGTGAAATTGAAGATGGTGGTGGTGATTTGGGGGTGTGGGGTGTTGGGGGTGCGGTGGCGGCGGCTAGGGTGGCGCCGGAGGCGGCGGTGGTGATGGTGGAGGCGGCGGCCGAGTGAGTGCGTGAGTGGAGGTGGAAGATTAAGTGGGTTTATTTGATTTGGATTTTTTTGTTTGAAAATGGCGTGAAGAGGTATGGTTTAATAGAGAAGGAGATGATTAAATGGGGATGGTGAAAGGGGGTGGTTGTCTACTGCTCAAACCATGCCCTGCTCTCCCCCCTGCTGCGTTGGTGATGAAGAGATGGGAGTGGGTGAAGGAGAAGAAAAAAAAGAAGAAGAAAAGGAAGAAAGTCAAAAAGGGAAAAAAAAGAAATTAATAAAATAAAATAAAATAAAATAGTTTAAAAAATTTTATTATTAAGTAATTTATTTATTTTAATTTCTGAAAGTATAAGTAGTGGGGTAGGGAAGGAAAAAGCATGGAAAGTTAAGACCGGTAATAAATATTATTATTTTAATAAGCTGAAAATTTGACTATTTCAGAATCCTTCTGAAAAATTCTCAAAAATAGCAAATATTATTCTAAGATGTTTGGTGAAATCGGATTCGAAAAATATAATGTATTTTTTAAAATAAAAATCCTGAAATTTTCCGGCGATACCGGCCGACACCAGGATCGGTCAAATTTTGATAAATTTTAAAAAATCCCAAAAAATGTTTTTAGCGAGAAAATGATATTCTAAGATATATTGTGAAAGCCGTTTTTGAAAATTCAATCCCATTTGAAAACTAAAAATCCAGGAATCAGTCAGCGATACCGACTAACACCGGTTTTGGAGATTTTCCAGAAAAATTTCAGAAAATCATGAAAAATCTAAAATATTAGAAAACAGTCTCTGAAACTGAAAACGGTCCATTCGGACTACCAGAAAGTCAAATCGGGCTCTTGGCTGGTATCGGTTCCCCGGTCCGGGTCAGGGCTTACTCTAGGTCTGAAAATCCAGATCTAGTACTCAATAAACTAAGCAATCACAACTCATGAATACATACAAGAAGAAAATTGAGCAATATGGTCGAAAAAATTTTGGGACGCGTATCTGGGTACGTATCCCGGGTACGGGGTGCTACAATAGGTGATGGCTAATTTAATGGTCACTAAATGCGGAATTAAAAACTATTATGACCTAAACTAAACTCTTAAACTAAACACCACGTATAACACAAGAGTGTAGCCGAATTCCCCGTGAAGGGCTCTGGACTAACTCCTCTAGATTCCCCTAGATAAGGGTTGAGGTGCCGCGTTGGCTCTCTTGGTTGAATACAAGTGTTAGCAAACAATCCCCAAGCATATAACAATTAAGCACACAATATATATCAAGCATGTAAAGATAAACACAATAGAAGCATGCAAGATATAAACAAGAGACAAAGAGAGAGAGAGTGAGCAATCGCAAACACAAGGGATTTGTTTCGAGGTTCGAGCACCCTTGCTCTACATCCCCGCCTTCGACACACGAAGGATTTCCACTATAATCGATCCCACCGGATCATTCGGTGCCGCAACACCTACAACGAGTTCCCACTAGAACTCCTTGGACTCTCGCTAGCCCGTACACACCGCAAGCCCCACAAGCTCGCCGAGACCGCACCTCAAACAAAGAGTTCGCACCCGAACTCGAAACACCGTGAACACACTTGTCCGCCTCCTCAAAGAATAAAGATGAACTTTGATGATCACAACTCTTGATCACCTAAAATCCTCTCACAACAAATCCCTATAGGTAGATATAGCAATGAATAGCTCAAGTGTTTGTGTGAGAAAACTAGGATGGAGATGGTGGAGGAAAAACTCAAGAAAATCTCTTTTAATCATTCTTAATAAAACTCTCCTTTTGATTGGAAATATTTGCTCTAAAACAAGTGGAGAAAACCTCTTAAAAGAGTTGGAAAACTGGTGAAAAATCCACTTCAAAATCTTGTAGAAAACAGCCCCCAAATGGCCCAATTTATAGGGCTCCAAAAACTAGCCGTTGGAGGCCTGACAGAACTGTCGGTCGACCGCCCGGTCGATCGGCCAACGGTCATATTTCAGACCGTTGAGTCATCGGTCGACCGGTCGGTCGACCGAGGCCAGGATACAGAGAGCAAGTCTCTCTGTCCGGTCGACCGCCCGGTCGACCGGGGCCTTTCCAGAGAGCAGAGCTCTCTGGATGGTCGACCGGGTCGGTCGACCGGCCCTCCTGTTAGAACTGGCGTGCACGTCTGTGCACGTCGGTCGACCGCTCGGTCGACCTGCTGAAGCCAGATCAGAAAACTTAGGGATTTGAAACTTGGTCTTTTTGGCTCAAATAAAATCCCATAAAATACTGAAAAATTTACAAAAATAGTTTTACCAAT
The DNA here is from genome assembly GCA_038442645.1 of Agave tequilana. Lineage (NCBI taxonomy): Eukaryota > Viridiplantae > Streptophyta > Magnoliopsida > Asparagales > Asparagaceae > Agave > Agave tequilana. The sequence goes on along the minus strand of JAVJIF010032246.1, from coordinate 122,641 downwards.
ATACTTTGATAAACAAACATGCTTGCACAAAATCAAGGCATGTTACAAATAATTTTGACTATTTTTGTAAGTTGGAAATATTGGCTCAAATGAAAAACAATATTTTTCCAAACTTGATTTTTCAAAACTTGTTTTTCCAAAACTTCACCAAATACAAAAACAAGATATTTAAACTCATTTAAAGCATAGTGTGTATGGATATGATCCACTACACAAACACGGTGAAATATCTATGTTTTTGACATTAAGCTCTAAATATGGTTTTGGTTAAAAACATATAAACTTGAATACCAAAAACCAAACATGTATATTTCTAAAAGAAAATTCTTTTATAAAAACAAACTAAAACAAGAGTGTGTGTGTGTATATGTATACTTGAGCAATCCACCAACTATTCTATCATTTACATTTTATCTAAAAATAAAATCTTATAAAAACAAACCTAGACACAAGTCTTCATCTTCTTGAAGTCTTCACTTGAAGTCTTCTCATCTTCTTGACTTGGTCCAAACACGATCCAATGGCTCTTGGATCAAACCGTGCTAGCTCCAAAACTTGACTTTAAATCCTTTGTTGAAGCTATACACCTACTAAGATCTTGATCATAAATCTGTCACTAATTAAACACAAGATCATTAGTACTATAACTACATGAGTTAATCATCATCAAAACTAGAGTGATGGGCTTTTGGGCCAACAATCTCCCCCTTTTTGATGATGATAAAACTCATGAAGTTATATATGCTTGGATTAAAGTAAAGCTCCAAAGAAGCTCCCCCTTAACTCATGCATAACAAATAAACAAATAAACAAATAAATATGCAATGTATGCTCATAAACATGTATGCAAATCTAGGAGATAAACATGCCAATCAAGCATAAAACAAATCAAATTCTTTTTCTCCTATTTGCAGAACAAAACATATATGCATAAAAATAAAAACTACTTCCCTTTTATGAATAAAGGAAGGAAAACATGCATATATACCAAAATACTTCTCCCCCTTTTTGTCAATCATCAACAAAGGGTTAAAGTAAAAAACAAAATTAACAAATTTTTCTCCCTCTTTTTGTCCGAAACATAGAATCAATAAAGGGGTAATCATAAACAAATCAATAAAAGTTTATATGCGATATACATTCATGAAGAGGAAGACGCTAAGTTAGCTTCCCTACATATATGCATTACATGAATAAGGGATGACAAGCCCTAATTCACATAACACATAATCTGTAATGCATAAGAGGATATGTGAAGCTCCCCCAACACATGTGTATCACATAAAGAAGAGTTGTCAAGCTCCTCAATACAAGATACACTCAACATGAATATATATGTAGAAGAGATGTTAAGCTCTCCTTGCATATAGGCAATACAAATCAAAAATATTTTGATTTTTAATTGTTTAAACAAAATTTTGAATTTTTCTCAATAAAACAAATTTTGAGATATCTTGTAAACAAAAATTTTAAGATACCAATTGTAAAAAAAAACATGTTGATACCAATTGTAAAATAAACATTACAAAATTTGAATTTTTCAAATAGGTAAAACATATTGATACCAATTGTAAATTTATAACAAATTTGAAATTGAAGCATATTGATATTAAATAAAAAACGATGCATAAGCTGTATTATAAAGTCAATTGAAATACTAATTGAAAATAAAGTTTTAACTCAAGCTTAGCATAAACTAATTTTGTACTTTAAATATGTAAGCCCATTGTAAAGCAAGCACATGAAAATCATATATATGTATGAAAAGAGAATACCAATAGCAATTGATATTATTGAAATAATGAAGCATACATATATAGAAAACAAAATATGAGTATATACAAAATTATCAACTTAGATACCAATTGAAAAGATCCAATGATACTAATTGAAAATAACAATATAAATCAAGTATATAACTCATAACCTACCACCCTTTATATGCACAAGGTAAAGTATTTTCAATAAAGCTTACAAGGCATACTCGCCCAGCCATCCGCCCATTAAGGTTGGAAGGGGTTTTCGAAAATAATTTTGAAAATAGTTAAACATTGAAAATCTCTTCCAAATGAAGAATAATTAACTAGTTAAAAGTAATTTTTGAGAACTAGTTAAAGATCCTTCAAAAACATGAAACCAAAATATAAGTTTTTTCATGAATCATACCAAATACACAAGAGTTGACACTCAAAATCGATTAAGCTCATAAAAATGTACATGAAACAAGGTCATGACAAAACAAATAAAGTGTGAGTGTACAAGAATCATGTGTTTAGCATTTTCATGAAAATAATCAATAAAGCTCAAAACAAACATGAAAATTTATTTTTCATATTAAAAAACAATAAACTTCTAGGTATATGTATGATTTATCTAAATCTAACAATATGCATACATATTCCAAACATAAAACGAGTCTATTAATAGTATTTGCATGAAGGCAAGAGACTCAAAAAGGATATACATGTATATTTATTAGATTTGAATAAAAATGCATATACATGAAGTAAAAACACGAAAATTGGCAAAACAATTGTAAATGAGGAAATCATCAAAACTAGGCTATACATGTGCATATAGTGGGTACAAATGAGCATGAAGTGCAAACATATATGAATCAATTTGTTGCTCACTACTTGTACATGTATAAATACAAGTTTTGATAAAAACTACATTTAAACTAATATTTACCACATGAAGCACAAAAATGAACATGCTAAAGAATATTATCAAATGAAAAGCATGTAAATAAACTAGGAGTTTAGAAATAGTTACCAAACCAAGGAACTACTCCAAATCTCCAAAACATGGTGGCCTTTCCACCAAAAAAAAAACTCCTTGATAGCGGTGCATCAAATGTATGTCCTTCAAGTCCATGCATCCACCACCAAGGCACCATTCCTCTCACGTCGTGTGAGAGCCCTCACCTACATAAAAAACACACGGTGGGAGTTTTGGTATCCATTTTTTCTTGGGTCCTTGGGGGTTAGTCTTGTAAGGCATCCAAACATTTTTATTATTAGCAAAATTTAAATGATGTATCTTATCAAAACAAAATTTTACTAAATGGCCTTTGCGGCCACAATGTGTACATTTGTACACCTTAGGATGCATATGAGTGTGAGTGTGAGCATGACGTGCAAAATGTGCATATGCATGATGATGATGTGCATGAACATGTGGAGCTTGTTTTTTTGAAAACAAAGACTCCAACCTCTTGTGATTAAATGCACATGAGCTCAAAGTGGAGCTCAAACAATCCATTTTATTTTTCAAAAATTTAATCTCACTTTCATCAATGGTGGCATGAAAAGCATGGTGAGATTGTGAAACAATTTTCTTATTCTTTTTAAAAACATTTTCTTGTTCTTTTTCAATCATTTTTCCTTTTAAAATATTATTTTCTTGAAAAACGACTTCCTTTTGTTTTTCCACCAAAATAATTTCATTTTTCAAATTAGTGTTTCCTTCACAAAGATCATTCAATTTTGAAAGTAAGGAAACATTTTCATTTTTCAAAAATTCTTTTTCTTTTTCAATGCATGAAACTTTATTTCTAAATGAATCATTTTCTTTTAGCATGCAATCAAAATTCTTTTTCAAATTTTTATTTTCCTTATTTATCATGTCATATTTTTCAAGGAGTAGTTGACAAAAAGAAGTAAGCTCATCATATGACATGTCTTCATCATCTAACTCGAATTCGGTAGTTACCTCAAGGGGGTTATCCCCTTGGACCATATAGCACATGTTGGAGATGTCGCTTCCAACATCCGAGTCACTCCCCGCATAGTATTGATCATTTTCGCCAAGGGAGAGTATGGTGTTCCAAACTACAAAAGCCGAATCAAGATTAGCAACCCTAGATAAATAAACGTCATTTAGGGTAGATCTTAAAACATGTAGGGCTTTTGCATTAGCCTCAATATTTTTGCCATTAGAACAATATGAATGTTTAGTGATGGCAAAATAAACATGAATGCCTAGGGCCTTGAGGTACAAGGACATCTTCACCTTCCATATAGGGATGTTAAGAATGTCAAACATGGGTGGTGACATGAAGTCCATGGTGTGTGTACAAATATTGTGATTAGCCTAAAATGAGGATCTTTAACTCTAGATTGTAAGACCCAAATTCAGAGCACTTGGCTCTGATACCAATTGTAAATCACCTAGAGGGGGGTGAATAGGTGATGGCTAATCTAATGGTCACTAAATGCGGAATTAAAAACTATTATGACCTAAACTAAACTCTTAAACTAAACACCACGTATAACACAAGAGTGTAGCCGAATTCTCCGTGAAGAGCTCTGGACTAACTTCTCTAGATTCCCCTAGATAAGGGTTGAGGTGCCGCGTTGGCTCTCTTGGTTGAATACAAGTGTTAGCAAACAATCCCCAAGCATATAACAATTAAGCACACAATATATATCAAGCATGTAAATATAAACACAATAGAAGCATGCAAGATATAAACAAGAGACAAAGAGAGAGAGAGAGAGTGAGCAATCGCAAACACAAGGGATTTGTTTCGAGGTTCGAGCACCCTTGCTCTACATCCCCGCCTTCGACACACGAAGGATTTCCACTATAATCGATCCCACCGGATCACTCGGTGCCGCAACACTTACAACGAGTTCCCACTAGAACTCCTTTGACTCTCTCTAGCCCGTACACACCGCAAGCCCCACAAGCTCGCCGAGGCCGCACCTCAAACAAAGAATTCGCACCCGAACTCGAAACACCGCGAACACACTTGTCCGCCTCATCAAAGAACAAAGATGAACTTTGGTGATCACAACTTTTGATCACCTAAAATCCTCTCACAACAAATCCCTATAAGTAAATATAGCAATGGATAGCTCAAGTGTTTGTGTGAGAAAACTAGGATGGAGATGGTGGAGGAAAAACTCAAGAAAATCTCTTTTAATCACTCTTGATAAAACTCTCCTTTTGATTGGAAATATTTGCTCTAAAACAAGTGGAGAAAACCTCTTAAAAGAGTTGGGAAAACTGGTGAAAAATCCACTTCAAAATCTTGTAGAAAACAGCCCCCCAAATGGCCCAATTTATAGGGCTCCAAAAACTAGCCGTTGGAGGCTTGACAGAACTGTCGGTCGACCGCCCGGTCGACCGGCCAACGGTCATATTTCAGACCGTTGAGCCATCGGTCGACGGTCGGTCGACCGAGGCCAGGATACAGAGAGCAAGTTCTCTGTCCGGTCGACCGCCCGGTCGACCGGGGCCTTTCCAGAGAGCAGAGCTCTCTGGACGGTCGAACGGGTCGGTCGACCGGCCCTCCTGCCAGAACTGGCGTGCACGTCTGTGCACGTCGGTCGACCGCCCGTTCGACCGGCTGAAGCCAGATCAGAAAACTTAGGGATTTAAAACTTGATCTTTTTGGCTCAAATAAAATCCCATAAAATACTGAAAAATCTACAAAAATAGTTTTACCAATATACTTTGATAAACAAATATGCTTGCACAAAATCAAGGCATGTTACAAATAATTTGGACTATTTTTGTAAGTTTGAAATATTGGCTCAAATGAAAAACAGTATTTTTCCAAACTTGATTTTTCAAAACTTGTTTTTCCAAAACTTCACCAAATACAAAAACAAGATATTTAAACTCATTTAAAGCATAGTGTGCATGGATATGATCCACTACACAAACACGGTGAAATATCTATGTTTTTGACATTAAGCTCTAAATATGGTTTTGGTTAAAAATATATAAACTTGAATACCAAAAACCAAACATGTATATTTCTAAAAGAAAATTCTTTTATAAAAACAAACTAAAACAAGAGTGTGTGTGTGTGTATACTTGAGCAATCCACCAACTATTTTATCCTTTACATTTTATCTAAAAATAGAATCTTATAAAAACAAACCTAGACACAAGTCTTCATCTTCTTGAAGTCTTCACTTGAAGTCTTCTCATCTTCTTGACTTGGTCCAAACACGATCCAATGGCTCTTGGATCAAACCGTGCTAGCTCCAAAACTTGACTTTAAATCCTTTGTTGAAGCTATACACCTACTAAGATCTTGATCATAAATCTGTCACTAATTAAACACAAGATCATTAGTACTATAACTACATGAGTTAATCATCATCAAAACTAGAGTGATGGGCCTTTGGACCAACAATTATCTCCAAATATGATTGCTTCATTTCGTCCATTCATCAAGAGATATATCCTTGAAATCTTCATTTTAACTTTGGATTTTGAGAAAATATTCTTTCTTTTTAACTTGGGAAGTAAGTCATCTCCAAATTCGAATTTAAATATGATTTCTCTCCTTTTATCTTTGACTTGGAGTTTAAGCAACCTGAATTTAAGTTGATTTTCTCCTTTACTCCAATTAGGGTTGGGATTATCTCTGAATTTCTTTAACTTGTTGGACTTCTTTTTAATGTTTTGGACTTCTTTTCTTTTCTTCTTTTAATTATAAAGACATGCACATTACTGAGCAAAAATACAATTACATAGCATTGTTTATAAAAATAAATGTGAAAATATCTTTAAAAGTATGCACATTTGATGAACAATCAGCAATCCAATAAATTTATAATTTCTAAAGGTGTAATTCATTTAGGTGAGAGATTCTTGAAAGAAGCTTAGCCATAAGAGTTTGCTATTTTTGGCAGCCATCAAAAGATTGTAATCTTCTCAGTGAGAGTTGTAAGTAATTCTTATTGTGCTCCCCAAAAGTTTAATAAAGTTTCTCCTCTTCTCTGTAAACGTACACACGATCTGTTTGATCGATTAAACTACGTTATATTGTGTGTTGTCTTTCTATCCACTTCAGGAGTATTTTCTTCTCGTTACCCTAGTAGATACTGTGATTAGTTTCTGCTGCGTCGCCCTACTCGATCCGGCCGTGGGGGCGTCCTGAATTCACAACAATTGATATCAGAGTATACAAATTATTTTCAACATAATTTCATCTCTAATAAATGTCGGCGAGGAATTTATTGTAATAAGTGTATCATAAAGGACCAGTGTGCCAAAGGTTCCTCTGTTTAGTACTATATAATGTAATGTATATCATGACCTTATTTACTAGTACTATAATTTTGTTTTGTTTTGTGTTGTTATTTTTGAATCAATCTGGGTATTCGAGGCCGCTTAGTGCACTCCGACTAATCCTGTGCGATTTGTGCACTCCTCCTTGAGAAGTTTTCCCATGCAGCCCTGAGTGAATCATGAGAATAAAATTTCCAAGGGCAAATACTTTATAAAATAACTAATATTAATCTTAACTTGCTACCGACTACTGTTTATAATAATTAATTTAATAAATGTAATTTCATTGTTGACAGTTGACATCTCCAAAGAATGACTGCCCAATTAAAAAACCTTGCTTGCTAATTAAACAACGCGTTCTAGATCTCTGAGATCTAGGGTTCTGTTGCACAATCTGTAGGCCCCACCACGCCCGGGGTTCCCGGTCTCGTTCCGTGGTCACATTCCGGTCGCTAAATAAACTCTACAAATGTCACCCACTGGGGCGGTGACCGCACACCGCGTGGCCAGAGAGCTCCAAATCCGTTTGCGCTGAAGGCCCGTAGCCCAATTTCGGAGGGCGGTAACCTCACCAAAAGAAGCACCTCACTCCCCACCACAACGCCACCACCAACTAAAACCCCGACAAAAATAAAAGAGAAAAATTAAACAAATAGGAAAGGAAAGAAAAAAAAACCCAAAGCCAAAACCCTCACCGTTTCTTTTTTCTCCCTCCCCTCTCTCTCTCTCTCTCTCTCTCTGATTCCTCCCCCTCTTTGTACCGATTCAAAAATTGAAGGCCTTCAGAAACCCTAACCCTTACAGAAGCCCTAATTGCGAGGAGAAATTGAATGGAAGGGGGAGCAGGGCCTACAATCCGAGGACGGCGGAGGAGGTGTTTAGGGATTTTAGGGGAGGCGAGCTGGAATGATCAAGGCCCTCACTACTGGTACCTAATTTCTTGATTTTTCTCCAAAAAACTCGAGGAATTTGTTAATTTGGCCGGTCTTTGGTGTTATTTGGCGCTGATTTGTTTGGTTTTGTTGTGTTCCAGAAGTCGAGAAGTTCTACCAGCTCTGCGATCCCGGTAAGCTTGCTTATCTATTTCTAATTTGAGTGGTCTGATGATAGGTTTTCAGTTTTGTAGTCTTGGATTGATGATTTTTTTTGAGACTTTTTACCTAAATGGCTGTTTCTTTGGGGACCCCTAAAGACTATAAAATTTTGTTCCTTTCTTGGGATAGTCTATTTTAAAACTGCTTGTTTGAAAAGAAAAGGACAAACATTTTACGGGTTTTTTTAGATATTAGACAAACAATTTCTTGAACTGCAGAAGGACTTGAACTTACTAATATCCTGATGTTTCTCCAGGATAGGCATATCTTCTTTGTTAGAAATGCACTGACTCTGAGCCTTATATATAGTGAGTTTTTCTTATTTTTTTTAAAAAGAAATTTATGAAAGTTGTAGCCTGGTCTTGGATAGGGACCTGCTATAAGGTCCATAACCCAGCCTACCTCATTATTGCAGTGAGTTCCTTTCTTAGTATCAGTTAAAAAACGGTCCATTGCTGTTGATAATTTTGAATTTAACCTATGATGCTTCATATCCCCAGTTGTTATTATTTTAAATTTTAGGCTAGCGAGAGACTGTTAATCTCACATCATGGTGGCCCACTCAACCTTAATTAATATTGGATTCCTAATAAAAGATTAGCTGATATGTTGTTATGCCCATATTAAAGTGACAATTGTGTATAGTTTTAATAGTCACCTGGGGTATAAAAGAACTATGATGGGTGGTATTATCATGGGTGATTATTTAGCAATTAAAAGACCCACTTCTCTCCTCCCGTGAATGACACAACAGACTCCTTCCTTGTTTTGAGGAATAACCATCGCTAAGAGAAAAAGAGAGTTTTGTGGTAAAGAGGGAGACAGAGAGAAGAGGATCAAATTGCTCTAGGGTTGCAGGTTCAAATCAAAGGAAAGATCAAGGATTTGTCTTCTTCCATCAATCACAAGGATTCTCGTCCTCATTCAACTTTCAATGGCTTCAGGTATAGTGCATTTATTATTGCTCATTTTATGCATTTGATTATCTTGAGTTGTATGTGATTCATTGATCCATGGTCTTTATTCCGCATATAATTTCTATTTTTTCCAACATTTGGTATCAGAGCCATGATTAAGAATCAATACAACTTGGATTTAGGGATTATGAAAAGTTAGGGTTTTGATTTACAATTCATAAAATTTAGATTTTTGATCTTTTAATTGTAGAATTTGTAGAGGATCTTATAGCCCTAATTTCATGTTCACATTCCTCTAATTATGCAATTAATTTGAGATCAAAATCAAAGGAATTGAAACCCTAATTTTTTGTAATTTTGGGATTAAAAATCGTCTAGGCAGAAACTGCTTTTTATAACTGCCTCGTCGACGATTAGTCGACTAATCAAAGTTTGTAGTCGACTAATCCCTTTTCCAGAAAGTTTGCAACTCTCTGTTTGCTGCAGGAGTCGACTATATTTTTAGTTCAATTTATGACTAGTCGACTAATTAATGTATAGTCGACTAATCATATTTATTAGTCGACTAATTCAATGACCCGAGAATTGAGAACTTTCTGTTGGATTCAGGGGTCGACTAATTAATTTTGTAGTCGACTGATATGTGTGTAGTCGACTTATAATCTGGGTATAGTCGACTAATTTCTTTTGCCCTAGTCGACTAGACCTAAATGTGTAGTCGACTTGACTTGACCCAAGTCGACTAATAATTTCTTGTAGTCGACTAATATTTGTTAATAATCAATCATTAAAGTATGTTACACATTTAAGCTATTGTGTTAATATAGATTGATACTTGGTCAAGTAATGTATTGAGATATTATGGCTTTACTCAAATAAAAGTATTAGAGAATATTATTGGTTAGTTTGGTATTCATAAGGTTTATTGATTTAGTAGTTGCCAAAGTGACCTAGGTTAGTGAATCTTATGAATACACAACTACATAAAAGACTTGTCAATATAAATGACATTAAAGAACAATAATACTCTCGATGGCGGTTCTAGTTAGGAGATTGGGACTGGCCCAAAGGAAAGTCTCTTTCAAATAATTAAGAACCGGGGTAGGGTAGTATAATTTATGTAACTTAGTGGTGTAGAATTGGATACCCAAAGGTAACAAGACTTACTATCTGAGTAACATAAATTATATTAGACCTACATAGGTGATAAAAGTTCTCACCTAAAGAGTGAACACTAGATATGCTTGGGTTTCGCCCAAAGGAGAAATCAGAGTGATATCAATAGTTCATCTTAATTAAATTTAAAACTTGTATTGATTCGAGGCATTAATGTGAGCTTGTCCTATTATGTTTCAGTGAACGTCCCTACTTCCCTCCACACTCATGCCACTAGCATTCCGGCCTTGGACGGTACAAATTTCTCAGAATGGTTTGAACATGTACAGTTCACACTGGGTGTCCTAGACCTAGACATGGCCTTAATAGTTGATAAACCTGATGAAGTAACTGCTGAGAGTACAGCAGAACAGGTCAGCCATGCCAAAGCTTGGGAAAGGTCTAATAGGCTCAGTTTAATGTTCATAAAGATGACCATAGCCAATAACATCAAGACCTCACTCCCACCTACAACTAGTGCATCTGAACTGTTGTCTGCAGTAAAAGACCGATTCAAGTCAGCAGATAAGTCTTTAGCTGGCACCCTCATGGCTGAACTTACCACCATGAAATATGATGGTAATAGAGGAGTTCAGCAACACATACTGAACATGTCTGATAAGGCTGCTAAGCTAGGATCACTGGGTATGAAGGTTGATGAGTCCTTCTTGGTTCAATTCATCCTCAACTCACTTCCTCCACAGTTTGGGCCATTCAAAATCCACTACAATACTCATAAGGATAAGTGGAACTTGAATGAGCTAACTGGTATGTGTGTTCAAGAGGAGGTGAGGCTGAGGCAAGAAGGACAGCACTCAGTGTTGGCAGTAACTTCAGGGGTATCCATAAGAAAAGTAAATATGGAAGAGGTAAGAGATTTCCATCAAAGAAAGGAAATGACCATGGGGAAAGTAGCCAAGGTCATAGAAAAGCTTTCACTGTCAAATGCTACTTCTGTGGCAGAAAGGGACATGTGAAGAAGGACTGCAACAAGAGGAAAGCTTGGTTCGAAAAGAAAGGTACATATCTTTCTTTTGTATGTTATGAATCAAATCTTGCTGAAGTTCCTTCTAATACTTGGTGGATAGACTCTGGAGCCACAACTCATATAACTAATTCAATGCAGGGATTCCTTACAACCAGGAAACCGAAGGAAAGTGAGAGATTCGTCTTTATGGGGAACCGTCTCAAAGTGGAGGTCGAATATGTTGGTGTTTATCGACTGATCTTAGAGACGGGACATCAGATGGATCTTGAGGATACTTTTTATGTACCTTCAATTTCAAGAAACTTAATGTCTTTATCCAAATTAGATGTTTTTGGATATTCTGTTTTGTTTAGTTGTGGAAAACTCTCTTTAATGTATAATTCAATTCCGGTTGGAAATGGAATTTTATGTGATGGTTTATATAAAATTTCATTGAATGATGAGTTTGCACAATCTTTATTGTCTCTGCATATGAATGTTGGTATTAAACGTGGCTTAATAAATGAAAAATCCTCTATCTTGTGGCATAGGAGACTGGGGCATATCTCCAGGGATAGAATAATAAGATTAGTGAAGACTGGGATTTTGGATAACCTAGACTTCACTGATTTTGATGTGTGTGTGGATTGTATTAAAGGAAAACAAACCAAACATACTAAGAAAGGTGCCACAAGAAGTAAAGAACTCCTTGAAATAATTCATACAGATATATGCGGACCACTCTCCATTCCATGTTTTACTGGAGAGAGGTATTTCATTACCTTTATAGATGATCTATCACGTTATGGTTATGTTTATCTAATTAATGAAAAGTCTCAGGCTGTTGACATCCTAGAGGTGTTCATTACAGAAGTCGAGAGACAATTAGATAGAAAGGTTAAAATCATTAGATCAGATAGAGGTGGTGAATTTTATGGTAGATATGATGAGTCAGGACAACATCCTGGTCCATTTGCCAAATTTCTAGAAAAGCGTGGCATTTGTGCTCAATACACAATGCCAGGTACGCCTCAGCAGAACGGTGTTGCTGAAAGGCGGAATAGAACACTTATGGACATGGTTAGGAGCATGATGAGCTTTGCAAATGTACCCAATTCATTGTGGAATGAAGCCTTAAAAACTGCTATGTATATCTTGAACAGGGTTCCTAGTAAGGCTGTCCCAACAACTCCTTTCGAGTTGTGGACTGGTAGGAAACCCAGTTTAAGACACTTACATGTTTGGGGTTGTCCAGCAGAGGCTAGAATTTATAATCCACAAGAAAAGAAATTAGACTTAAAAACAATATCTGGGTATTTCATTGGTTATCCAGATAAGTCTAAGGGATACAAATTTTATTGTCCTAACCATAGTACAAGAATAGTTGAAACTGGTAATGCCAGATTCCTGGAAAATGGTGAAATTAGTGGGAGTACTGAACCAAGAAAGGTAGATCTTGAAGTGGTAAGGGTAAATATCCCAATTACCTTTCCTTCAAGAGAGATTGTTGTACCTCAGCTTGATCATCAATTTGAGATTCCAGAACAACAAGTTAATGTTGGTTCACCACTCCATGAGGATATTCCCATTGAAAATATTGTAGAACCACCACAACCGGCAGCTTTGAGAAGATCTCAAAGGGAAAGAAAATCTGCCATTTCAGATGATTATGTGGTATATCTACAGGAATCTGATTATGATATTGGGATTAATAAAGATCCAGTTTCATTTTCACAAGCCATAGAATGCAATGATTCTAGTAAATGGGTTGATGCTATGAAAGATGAGTTGAAATCAATGGACCAAAACCAAGTCTGGGATCTCGTTGAATTGCCTTATAACTATAAGAAAGTCGGGTGTAAATGGGTCTTTAAGACCAAGCGCGACTCTAAAGGCAATATCGAACGATATAAGGCTAGACTTGTGGCCAAAGGTTTCACTCAGAAGGAAGGCATTGACTATACAGAGACCTTCTCTCCAGTATCTAAGAAGGATTCTCTTAGAATCATTATGGCACTTGTAGCTCATTATGATTTGGAGTTACATCAAATGGATGTGAAAACTGCTTTTCTAAATGGAGATTTGGATGAGGATATCTACATGGAGCAACCTGAAGGGTTCGCAATTAAAGAACAAGAACACTTGGCTTGTAAATTAAAGAAATCTATATATGGACTTAAACAAGCTTTCAGGCAATGGTATATAAAGTTTAATGATACCATTACCTCTTTTGGATTTACAGAAAACACTGTTGATCAGTGTATATATCTAAAGATCAGTGGAAGCAAGTTTATTTTTCTGGTTCTGTATGTAGATGACATCTTATTAGCCAGTAGTGATCTTGGTTTGCTGTATGAAACTAAGAGTTATCTAACCAAGAACTTTCAGATGGTTGATATGGGTGAGGCAAATTATGTTATTGGCATAGAGATCTTCAGGGATAGATCTCGAGGATTGCTAGGATTGTCTCAGAAAGGGTATATCAATCGAGTCTTGGAAAGATTCCATATGGAAATGTGTTCAGTCAGTCCTGCACCCATTCAGAAGGGTGACAGTTTAAGTGGTAGCCAGTGTCCCAGAAATGACTTAGAAAAGGGTCAAATGCAGAAAGTTCCGTATGCATCAGCTGTTGGGAGCTTGATGTATGCTCACACATGTACCGGGCCAGATATCAGCTTTGCTGTTGGGATGTTGGGAAGATACCAGAGCAATCCAGGAATGGAGCACTGGAAGTTGGCTAAGAAGGTTATGCGGTATCTTCAAGGGACGAAGGACTATATGCTCACATACAGGAGATCTGATCAGCTGGAGGTGATCGGCTATTCGGACTCAGATTTTGCTGGTTGCCCTGATAGCAGGAAGTCTACTTCAGGTTTCATTTTCCTGCTAGCAGGTGGGGCAATCTCGTGGAAGAGTGTAAAGCAGACTATCACTGCTTCATCCACGATGGAGGCTGAGTTCATAGCTTGTTTTGAAGCCTCGAATCATGCATTGTGGTTAAGGAATTTCATCTCAGCACTTGGTGTAGTTGACTCTATTGCCAAGCCGTTGACGATATATTGTGACAATACAGCAGCCGTGTTTTTCTCTAAGAATGATAAGTACTCTAATGGTTCTAGACACATAGAACTTAAATACTTGGTGGTTAGAGAAAGAGTTGAGAAACAAAAGGTGTCAATTGTAAGTATAAGTACCACTTTAATGGTTGCTGATCCAATGACAAAAGGATTGCCTCCAAAGATATTCAAGGAACATGTTGTAAGAATGGGTCTTTTGGGCAATCTGTAAATGTGTATTTGGTACTTATGTAATTGACATTATTGTACAAATAAAAGTTTGTTTCTGTGTTTCCTGTTATCCAATTATGTGTGCACATATTATGTATGGATGTATGTTAAACAGGAAATGTCTTTACAAGACAATTACAGGGGTCATTTTGGTTATGCACTCAATTAGTGAGGGTTATCAATGTTGTGGTACATAGAAGGGAGTATGACGTGGATGTTGTATAACCGCTATGACTCGCATTGGTAGTCCAAGCTAATTGCAGTATTACGGTATTTCATATTTGGGCTTATCAGTTGTTATTATTTTTTAAATTCGTGATCACGTGTCAAATTTTTTAAGTATGGAATCCAATAGGGTCAAAATAATTTTCAAAAAGAGTCTTTTCTTTTATTTATTTTCTAAAGTTTTAACCTAATCGGTTAGTGGTCCAAGTGGGAGAATGTTAATCTCACATCATGGTGGCCCACTCAACCTTAATTAATATTGGATTCCTAATAAAAGATTAGCTGATATGTTGTTATGCCCATATTAAAGTGACAATTGTGTATAGTTTTAATAGTCACCTGGGGTATAAAAGAACTATGATGGGTGGTATTATCATGGGTGATTATTTAGCAATTAAAAGACCCACTTCTCTCCTCCCGTGAATGACACAACAGACTCCTTCCTTGTTTTGAGGAATAACCATCGCTAAGAGAAAAAGAGAGTTTTGTGGTAAAGAGGGAGACAGAGAGAAGAGGATCAAATTGCTCTAGGGTTGCAGGTTCAAATCAAAGGAAAGATCAAGGATTTGTCTTCTTCCATCAATCACAAGGATTCTCGTCCTCATTCAACTTTCAATGGCTTCAGGTATAGTGCATTTATTATTGCTCATTTTATGCATTTGATTATCTTGAGTTGTATGTGATTCATTGATCCATGGTCTTTATTCCGCATATAATTTCTATTTTTTCCAACAGAGACTTCTGTTTCTTTGTGAAGACCAGTCCCATTTTTGCTCTTGATATGGAGTCAGTTTTTATTTCTTTGGTCAGTTGTTGTTGACTTTGGAAGTTCTTGCCTATGCATCTGTGGTTATCTGCAATGTTCTATCTGATAGCAAGGGGAAGCATGAACTTGGTTTATTCCGTTTTTAGAATGGGTTAAGAAGACGGATTTTCAAAAGGGTTAAATTGACCTTTCATTTGTGGCTGCTTGGGTTGGAGGAGGGTTATGAACATTTTGCTGTACTAATTGATAGGTTGCTTAATGATCTGCCTGGAAGTGGATTAGTTAGCCCATCTTTATGGGGGACTAGCTCATCATGACCTGTCCTGTTGGATTATCTTAATCCACATGCCACTTATTTTTGTGTTTGGCAGCTTAAGGCAGGTTAATCCTTAACACATATGCTGTTTTTGCTTTTGGCAGGTTAGAGGAATTAACTACCCCCCCCCCCCCCCCCCCCACCCACCCACCCACCCACCCACCCCCTTGACCTTTACCAAACTGTACCAAAGGGAAATTGGTTTTGCTGTATTTCAAATGTGAGCAATTATCACTTCGACAGGAAAAAAATCTTCTTGAAAAATGATTCTGTAACTCATGTAGTAAAAATATTGGATGCTAATGTATAGTTGACCAACTTATGACTATATTATTTCCGTTTTGAGTATTTTGATGTTTCTCTGAATTAGGTGTATGTTTCTGTCTGCTTTATGACAGTGTGTAGGAAATTTTCTTATCTATGAGTTTTCTATGACTTTGTCTCAGTAACAGTTGAAAAGGTTTCACTGTCATTGACACATATTACATTTTACTTATACTGATAAAAGACACCTCTAGTTCTGATTATTCTGAGTATTAGGTGGTAGCACTTATGGTAATTTAGTATGCCCGTTATATCTTTTGTAGGATGGAAAATTCTTTGAGTACTTAAAGTGGACTCTAGATTTCTTTTTCAATATGAAAGTTTTTGCCAAATCATGTATCTTTGTTTTCTTCCTTATAATGTTTTAGAGGAAACTTTTTCTAATGGAGCTCCTTTCTGATAACAGTTGAACATATTTCATTACTGTTAATGTGTTTTAATTGTATTTTTGATGTTAAGCTGATAAAAGACCCTTTATTTTTGATTCCATTGCAACTGATAATAGCTTTACTCATATTGGGCTATGATAACCTGATTGAAGATGTCTCTTTTGGTTCTGATTTCATTTGAGACTTTAGGTAGTAGTAGGTTGCACAGCTCAGATCTGGATTTGAATAACCTATTCCAGATCCAAATCCAATTATGATATCAGGTTTTGAATCTGAGCCAATTACCAAACAAGTTCACTGCCTATGGATCTGCTGATCTGGATGTCATGTTTTGGTAACTGAATCTGTGATTTATCATCATAGCCACCATCTTCTCATTGCCTTCTCATTGCTGTAGTTGTTACGAACCTCGTTACCTCAACACATTTTTAAGCCATCATCTTTACACCATGGTTGTTCTCGTCATCTCCTCACTGCATTCTCATTGCTGCCTGTTGAGACAGAGAAATAAATTGCTGCCGTCATCACGGTTCAAAGACTCGGCCGAGTCGGAGACGAGTCAGCCGAGTCGTATCCGTCTCGGCCCACTCCAAGACGAGTCCGAGTCACGAGTTGGTCGACTCAACTCAGAGGAGGCCGACTCGGCCGAGAATCGGACTTCACTCGGTCGACTCGACACTATGATGATGATTTTATGCCTCATCGCAATTCAATGTGGAAATAATTACATTAGCATGTATTTAAGAATGTGTAATTTACTATATTGTGCATGTATTTTAATATGCTTATACCGATGACGCGTGTATTTATACTTTCGCTTTATGTTTAGTGTGCTAGGTGATATATTTTGGACATGTGATACATGAACGTGGATGTCTACATTTTTTTAAGATTTGTCGTGATTTTTTCAGAATTTTTTAGCTTTATATGTAGCGTTTTGCGCGTATCGTCCGATACCGATCCGAGTTGCCGAGACCGATCCGTCTCAGTGCCCGCCGAGTCGACGGCCGAGACTGCGACTGTGAACCATGGCCGTCATCTACATCTCTGCAACATAGGGATGAATAAATGGTGTTGCCTAAATCCCAACAAGTATGGAGAAATTGAGAGGGAAGGGGAGTGGGACGAGTGGGATTGTTTATTTTCAGTTGTGCGTGTGGAGAGGAGTCAGAATTTAAAGATTCTGTTGGATTATTTGTTTGAGAACTTTCTCTCAAACTAATTATAGGTTTCTTTCCAATGAAAAATTATCTATTCTATTATTATATGCACTGTGTCCACCAAGTCTCCAGAGCTAGCTGCTCGTGATCATCAAGTGTATCTTGTTTCTATTGCATGGAGAAGTGGAAAATTTTCGAAGCTTTGTTTTTTTTTTGAGACAATAGAGTGACAAACTTATTAACATGACTTAAAATCATAGTTATTTTATAAGTTCTGTGCTGCAGCTTATGGATGTTATTATCGAATCGTATGTTACATATCTTTTACACTATTATGCTATTCAATGATTATTCTGTCAGGAAAAACGTTGCTGCTGATACTGTTGAACGTGGTTGTGTTTGCAGACAAAGAGAACTTGTGTTTGTATGGACTTCCGAATGAGACTTGGGAAGTTAACCTGCCCGCTGAGGAAGTTCCTCCTGAACTTCCTGAGCCCGCATTGGGAATAAACTTTGCTAGGGATGGCATGGATGAGAAAGACTGGCTCTCCCTAGTTGCAGTTCATAGTGATGCATGGTTATTGGCTGTTGCCTTTTATTTTGGGGCACGTTTTGGCTTTGACAAGGACGCCAGGTATATATTTATTTCCTGTTTTATAATGGTTGATTACTTCAATTTCCTACTTTCTAACTATTTCCCTTCGTTTTATTGTCTCGTGCAACATGTTTTTCTCTTGGTTTATTCTGTTAGTGATCTATTAATTACTTGTTGGAGCCTTTTTGCTGACAAATGCATAGTGATGGTCTGATCAATAATTCTTATACATTGATGCATTTTTTTTAATTTAATATACTTCTAAAATTTTCACATGTGCATTGTTGTTATTTTCTCTCCATTCAACTTTGGGTCTGTAGGCAAATTGAAAAATAACACCAACCTTTTCTTTTAGAAATACTAGCATTGTTTTATGGGCTCAAATGTTGGGAAATTAGGAAAGACATGTATGCAAAATAAGTCTTGCAGAAATGAGAATGTTAAATGGATGAGCAGCAATATTTTGGGAGACAGGATTAGAAAAGACATGAATGTTTCTAAGAAGTTAACATCTATGTTGCACGGACACGGTCATTCCAACATATACATGACACGAAGACATGTGACAATTTTTTAGAAATACACACGATTCGTGTGTTCGACACACATGGTTTCATGAGTGCCCATGTGACCGTGTTACATGGGTTTAAGAGTATTCAGATGGCGAGAGACAAGTAATGTGCTAAGAAGCCACCATTACTAAGACATGTTGCATAATTGCCTTACATCTTGGTCCTTAAATAGTGCTGGTCTTATAGCATATTATAGAACAACACAACATTTCTAAATAAATATACTAGTTCGATGCGAGATTGGATCGCAGTTAATGTAACAATGAGGACTACAGGTAGGTCTAAAGGAACATGTATGGAGGCAATTAAAAATTATGCAGTAGTTGTTAACTTGGTTGAGTATCTGGCTTTTGGAAGATGAATTGAAGGATTCATGTAGGCAACCTCGAAAGTTGGCATGGAGGCTTTGCTGCTGTTGCTGTTGTTGTTGGATTAGATGTTGTTTTCTTGATTTATTTATAGGGTCTCATGTAGGCTGCTTACAATTAAGGTTTTTGTTGTGTGAACGTGTCAATTTCATGTCTTGACAAAAAAGATCTTTATGCAAAATTGGCAGACGATGGCTCATATGGTGGAAGGGTGCGGATAGTTTCATGAGGGCCACTTTTAAGCAGTTTAAGAGAAGTGAATAATGTATTTCTGCCTTCCCATTTTTCTCTTTGCAGATTTTATAGCCTATAACAACAGAATATACCACTTTTTCCTTTTTGTGTTCTTGCCTTCTTTTCCCATAGCTGTTAGTAAAGATGGTACTGAATCTTCATAGGTAAATGTCTGCATTATATACTGGTTTAAGAGTAATCAATGCTGTGCCTTAAATTGTCAAAAAAAAAATTGTAATCAGATGGGTAGCTGTTGCTGTTTGTGATTTTGTCGTTCTTTAAGTTTATACAGCTCCAAGACCCTTCTATAGTATTAGAAAAGTAGTAACATAAACGAAAAGTGAGGGAGAAAAAACCTACTGCTATCAGAAGCTGGTTTAGGTTTACCACAACCTAACAACTAAAAAAAATGGTGATCAAAACCAATGATTGGGAAAGTCAGCCAAAAGTATACCTATGGGATTGGAGCAGGAGTGTGCTGTTCGTTAACACCGCTAGAAAATTGGAACCATTGAAAAACATCATGATCATCTGGTATCTGTTCTATATCAGTTGACACCATTCATCGCAGGTTCTAAACAAACTGATCCCTGCTGGAGTCCAAGTAGATCTTGCATTTGAAGTACCAACGAAGACATAATGGTGTTTTCAGGGGATTTTTTTTTTTTTTAATAGTGAAACCAATAAGCAGAAAACTGGCATTGAACTACATCTCCAGTTAAAAACATTCTCAAAGCTTAGTTACCTTTGTGCTTAAAAGTTGAAAACCCTTCGTTCAATGTGGGAATCCAATCAGTCAAAAAAGGATGTGATAGTGAGCATATGGGTTGGTTGGGGGAAGTATACCAGTAAAGGTAGATTGTGGCCAATATTTTTGATGTTTCCTTTGGGCTTAGTTGTTATATTTTTTAAAGTTGTACGTCTGTTCTCTATAGAGTGTTGGGTTATCCTGTATAGGAAGCTGAATTCTTATTTTATTGTCGTATTTACTATAGTATTTTATTTTGATAAACTTTATTATGACTGAAATAAGATTGCTAAAATTGCAAAGAATTAAATCTCGGAGTTATCAGTACTTCCTTTATGGCTTCCTCCTGTACTAAGGAAAAAGCTTTAGGCTGTTGAGTCAGGTTACCCTCACACTCCTGCATTAGCTAAAAAAGGAGAGAGAGGATTACTTTCACAGCAAATGCCACTTTATAATATATCATCCTATTTTGTCCAGATAAAATCTGCGTTGCACCCTAAGCAATTTGGTTAATGTTATACTTATTTTAGTATTATATTTATATGCATCGGTAAACATGATAATTGTTCTGGTCTAGGACTTGAGTCTTCAGCTTTAGTGAGGAAAATTATTTGTACTCTATAGTGCACCCAACTTTGATGACCTTCCGCAATTAGATTAAGATTGAAATGACGCTGGGAAAGCTTCCTGTGGAAACCTGTGCTCTCAAAAATGCGATACCTTAATTTAGGAATATCTGAAAAAGAATATGCATCTGTGCTAGTTGAATTATAAAATGGGTGAGTAGTTGGATACTGTTGTATCTTGTCCAGGTTTAGGCATAAGCTGCTTCCTGTTGTCATAGAGACAAACAGTGTTAATCTTGATGGAAGTAACATTTTGGATTAGAATTTAGCAATGGCTATTTGAGGGAGCATCAACTGCTGAGCTGTCTGTCATAATGTCTTATCATACTAGGTAGTGGTTATCCCTGTTTTAAATATCGGCCGATACGGCCGAGATATCGTCCGATATCTCCTTTTTTGCTTGCTGCCGATACGATATGGGGAAATCGTTCGCCATATCGTTTGCTGCAAAAAATAGCCGATATTTGAAATATCGCCCGATAAATTACCCGATATTGGCTGATAAATCGTCCGATATATCATCCGATATGAAATAACTTATTTATTGCACGACTGCATGCAAATGTACATTGTTTTTTAACTATCTCTGCAAGCATATTACATCATTTTTATTAGGTAGATGATATGTATGACTCTAAACCAAATCTTAATTATCAATATTTCATTATATATAGTGTCCAATATGAACGCCCGATATGCGCGCGTATCCCCAATATCTCCCCCGATATCCGATATCCGATATGAAAAACCCCCATCTGATTCGATTCCGATATCCGATATTTAGTACCTTGGTAGTTATTGAAGCAGTTTTGTCTTGCTTATGACACTTTGTTTCAGTTGGCTTTGGTAAGCTCAATGGAGGGGAAAAGAATTCCACTCACCCGTACATCACTTTCATTAATGTGCTGTTTTGAATGATGGAAAGAGTACAAGGAAACATGTAGTGTTGAGTATGCCAGTATTGTTGAGCGTGACATGTGAAATATTCAAAAAGCTGACACTGAGATTGGTGTATATTTATAGGTGTGTAGGTATGCAAATACGTGTGCAAGGACAGTCAATTTTGAAGTGTCCAAGTAGTGTTGCCTGATAGGATCACCTTTGAGGAACTATGAGGTGGTAGTCCTGTTCGAGTTCCCTTTTAGCACAAATAAGTGGTGTATACTAGCATGATCATGGATAGTAACTCTTTTTCAGCCATGAACATTTTTTGGGCACAATTCTATTCTTATATTTGCAATTCCTGTTTTCAGATGACGCTTTTGCCGGTTACTTATATTGATGTGAAACGTGTATGCGTGTGAAAATCAGCAATAAAACACTCAAACTATGCTTCACCAACATAAAACGATCGTTGTTAGGAAAGAATTAAAACTAATAATCTAGCAAACTGTTGATCCAATAACATGCATAGACTAATCAATATCAATTCAAGAATAAATTAATAATATTATCTATGTTACGCATGCAAAAGATTCTACTACCAATAAAGAAAACTATGGAGCTGAAGGGAAGTAGGTGCACACAATCTCACATTTGTGGACAACAATTAAATCAATAAAAATTCAGCGATTAAATATCGGACTTGAAATAACTGATCGATATTAGAAACGTACTTATTGAGGATTATTGTGACCTCAGTGTCCTTAGTATCCTTGTGATGACTGTAGATGTGTAAAAAATCATCTCCACGAATGCAACTCTTCAAACTGTGCATGATTTGAACTCCGAATGAGAAAGATACAGTTTGGAAACCAATTTGAGACCTTAACGGGTCTGTTTTGCGTTGCGGGTTTACTATTTATGTGGGTTCATAGTACTGTAGTAGATCCGATACTGTAGCTACAATGTAGCAGCACTGTAGTAATATTTTTCTGTATTTTAAATGCTTTTTCTAGGGTTTTTGTGATGAGAATTGAACTAGTTTGTGGTGACAGATTTGAGGAAGAACTAGAATTGAGATTATGGATAGAATATAAAAATTAGGGTTTTGGGAGGGGGGATAAACAACTAGAGTTTGGAGGAGAAGAAAGAGAAAGAAAGGGATAGACTAGTTAGGGTTTCACACTACTAATTTAGGGTTTCTCTAAGGGCTTCACACACAAAGAGAGATTCGAGAGAGATCACAACTCACATAAATTTGGGAAAAATACTTCATAATAATTCATTGCCTTCCATATTGTTTGATACAAGAGGTTTTTTTATAAGCTTGTACAAAATTTGAATACAACTCAAATTAAAACTCCTAATCAAAATAGAATTACAATTTTAAATTTTAGAAACTAAACTTCTAATAAAATACAACTCTAAAAATAAACTCAAAATAAAAAAATAAAATACATAGAGTTCTACTACTAAGAAATCGGAACGAGACGTCTTCTCCACCGATGATACACATAGCTTGATGTCCTCATCATTCTCCCGTGTTGGATAGAATTCGACTCCGTCGAGTTAGAAGTGGAAGTGCTTTCAGCCGCTTCAAAATTTCGTGATCAATCTTTGGCAATTCACTTCGTTCTATCCATGTATCATTAATTGGTACTTTTTTGTCTAACAAATCAGATATTTTCGAATCTCACCATCATGGGTGGTGATAATTTTATCAAATAAGAATTTATCAATTTGACATGTTGTATAAGGTAAAATATCTGGTGGTGGTGAGAGGAAAGGGCTCTCGAAAATAGACTCAGGAGAAGACTCATCAACAAATGGGATAATATTAGGACCTTTATAATCCACTAAACATTCAATATTGAAAGTAAAACTGATACTAAAATCTACAGAAAGATCTATAATATAAATATTATCGTTTAATTTCATCAAGATTTGAAATGGATCAGAACTACAAGCATGCAGCTTTTAAACAACATCACAAACATTAAAAATATTTAATCTATTCTTATCGTCAGTTCGTATCTTATGGTTGGCGTTATTTTGTGCAATTTTATCATTGATTTCATCGTGTGGTGTGTGCACGTGTGATGTAAAAAATGATGCAACTGGTGATGCAGACTCAATGATTTTATACTAATCGGCTATGGGGATAAGGTCTATGGAGAATTTTGATTTGGTACCTAACATAGGCCATAAGAGAAAAGGAGATGGTATCAGCAGTAGAGGAGAAATGGGTTGGTGATCAAAACAGGTAACGATAGTAGGGTCGGTAATAAAGGAGGCGGAGAAGGTGGTGTAGGCAGTAGAGCCATGAAAGGGAGATGACAGATGACAGTAAACCCCTTAATCACATGAGTGACTTTCGTAGCACTTAGTTGTGGGACTCAAACTAATGTTTATGCAAGTCATCGCATATTAATTTGCAATTTGTTTTTTTTTTTTTCAATCTGAGACATAGGGGCTGTTTGGATTCAAGGAAGTGGGCGGAAGTAAGGAAATGGGGAAGTGTCATTTCTCACTTTCCTATCTATCCAAACACCGGAAAAGGAAAATGAGAAAACCCTTTTTCCTTTTCTCTTTTCCCTTTTACCCAACCATTTCCTCACTTTCAGGGTGCTACAATTAATTTTGTGGTCATGTAAATCTCATTTGTAATAAGTTGTAACTCAAAACAGCTAATTATGTGATTATGTAAATCTCATTTGCATTCTAACTACAATCCAATTTTTATTTTTCTTAATTAATTTTTATTTTAATATTATTTTGCGGTCAACTTTGTGGTTAATTTTTCTACTTCCACTTCCACATAACTATCCAAACACCAGAAAAGACATAACATTTTTCAAACTACACTTCCCAACAACATCCAAACACCGGAAAACTTGCTAATCAATTCTCAAGTTCTAAAGGGAACTATTACTACTTCCTCACTTCCATAGCCAAACAGCCCCAAAGATGGAAAATAAAAAATTGTTCCCTTTATCCTTTTATCCGTTGGGGCATATGGTACTGATTTAACTATTTTTGATAGATCTGCATTATCAGTGTACATATCCATATTTACGTATTCATATTTTAAACAAGAATATTCATGTTTGTGAAATACAAACATGGAACCAAATCAGGACCGGAGTACTAGTACTAGACTTTTCGCACGTGTAAGAAACTACTATAAGTGTGAATTTAATCTCTCATTCTCCTGGGAACACATTTAAACACTTTTCTAATAGCAATACGACTCACATTCTCCAAGACAACATATTAAGTAATTCCAATATCACTTTAATAATAATTTAACTTTTATAATTTTTAAAGAGGTGGGGCCGTGATGTGAAGGTGAGACCAAGTCAATTAGAATTATAGACCTCAAAAGGGTTTGCATTATAATGTTGAGATCTTGTTTACTGTTATTTGCCATCTTGAAGCCAGTTGAAAGAAATTGGATCTGTGAACATTGTGATGATAACTAATTTTAAGTCATGTGGTGAAGGTGTGTTGTTATCTTTAATTAAATAGAGACATTTCATCTAAATAATCTTGACATTTTTTTTTTCTATAACACATATTTTTAACTGGAATTAAAATTGTGATTTTTAATTAAATATCACTTTTTTTTAATTCTCTAATCTAATACATTTTTGACTAACTGGGATCCAAGAGCTCTATTGACGAAGTGCACATTTTAGATGGTTTAGATGTACCAAGCTCCATCTAGGTTAAGCTTACAATCGCTTGGAATGTGCTGTGTATATTGTTGGCTATTGAACTTGCTTTAGACATAAGTACTAAAAATTTGAACTATTATAGTTAAATTAATTGTGGAGATGAATTTTAGTTGCTTAAGATTATAAACTTAATATTCATTCTAGCTTGTGAAGGTAGGAGTTAGGCTGTCTCAAACAGTCTGGAAGATTATAAAATATGTTATCTTTCAAAATTCCCCCCCTTTGTCTTATAATATAAAGAATTAAATTTATTAACTTTTATGGGGAGTGATTGTGGCCTGCCTTCACAGAGATGTCCTTAATGGTTTAATAGAGCTTAACGAAGAAAAAGGATTCTTGCAGCTAACCTCGAAATTTTGGGTGTTGTAGTCATTCTGGCCTCCATATTCTGTAGGAAGTAATAAAGCTGCTCCCCATAGTTTTGACAAGCATTTAATGCTATTAAGCCATTGTTTCCTTCATTTTTCTGCATTGGTGCTTGATTCCATGTGCCTAGGATTTGGATTCTCCTTATATAGATTGTAGACTAAATATCTGTTGGCTTCTCTGGAACTCAAACATAATTACAAATGGGAACCAGAAAGTTAGATATGGTTTGAATCAGATGTCAGGTTTGACCTACACACTAGTCTCACTTTGACTCTGATATGAAATATGATGAGTTCTATGGAATTACAAGTTTAAATGAAGTTTAAGATAGAGTTGCAAAACAAAAGGGCCAAAGGTTGGAGAATAATAGAGGTGAGGAAAAATCATATAAGAAAATATTTAGCGCGATAAAGTGGTCTGAGGTGTTGCTTGCAGGTTTATTTTATTTTATTTTATTTTATTTTGCTTTTTCTCTTTTGTTGCTTGTAGTATTTGTGGTTGTTGGTACTAGAATATGAATATAGGACATATTTTCAATGAGAATAAAAAAATGTGTTGCATAATTACTCTGGTTAGCTACAAAGAAGAGTAATATTTGCCTGCTTGGTTTGATTTTTAGTCCCTCTTATAAGAGTTTCGGTGTGAGCACTGCCTTTTCTTGCAAGTTTTTATGGTGTTGGCTATTAGCAAAAGATTTTTTTTTCAAAAAAATGTAAATTAAAGAAAATTATAAAAAACATCTTTTTTCATTTCTTTTCCATTTTCTCCCCCTTTCTCTTGCTACTTTTTTCTGTTTATAATGTTCTTTTTATTGTTACAAGTATCTTTTGTTCATGTAGTATATGCATGTATGCATGCTTGACACAGTCCACGCCTATCCAACCCAATACGCTGTCAGACATGACATACTCATCAAAGGGGCTATTGAATGAGATGCATGAACTTAAGCGGGGGCCTGCACTTTGATTGGACCCTTGCCAAAGGTAACATAGTAAAACCAACATTTGGCTTCGAGAAGTGAGCTTGTGGGGAATCATCTGAGGCTTAGTTGGTGACTTGGTGCCTGATTATTGGGATTGAAGGGAAGAATCACCAAACAGGCCCTAAGAGTAGCAACTATTTTTGGGTTATTTGAGTTAAAGGGAAGAAGGTGATTTGTTAGCCTTTTATTGTTGGTAACTTTGATTTGTTATTTTTTGTAAACTGGCTAGAGCAGTTATGGACACCAGGCAACAGTGGATTACGAGTTTTCCAAGAAGTTACATGGAGTTTTTGCAAGACAAATTCACTATCCTGTGTAGCAAAGATGCGCATGCTTCGTTGGATGTGTGGTAACACGCGGAGAGATAAGGTGAGGAATGAGGATATTCGTATTAAGATAGGTGTAGCCTCTATAGAAGAGAAGATGAGAGTAAACCGCCTACGATGGGTTGATCATGTGCGACGTAGACCCGCAGATGCGCCAGTCCAGCGAGTAGAGCGTATCAATTTAGGGCAAGTTAAAAGAGCGCAAGAGAGACCAAAGAAAACATGGATGGAGGTAATACGACTAGATATAGAGGCTAACGGTTTTAGTGAAGGCGTATTTCTCGATAGGAATGAGTAGAGAAAGCTGATCCATGTGCCCGATTCAGCGTAATTCTCTTTTGGTTCATGTAGCCTACCCCAAATACTTGGGACAAATGACTTAGTTGTTGGGTAGTTTCCACAGAATATAACTAGCGAGATTCTTGCCTCCATTATGCCTTTATCTATTCCTTACAAGTTTCATCTGATATGGTATGTGGAGTAATAGTCGATCATGCACCATGCTTTTCTCGTGCTCTTGACACTTGCCTTGTTTGTGGGTCAACATGTCAAATCAAGTACACAATTTTTTGCATTTAATCAGAGTTTAACCAAAGCACACATATAGACTTGGCTACATCTGGAGCATAAATGCTTCCCACGCAAATTCAATGTTACGGTATTCAAATACAAGATCCACTGCGGTAAAGTTGATTTACATTATTTAAAGAAATTAAAAACTAAAAATCAAGTATTTTATAGTTTTCTT
This sequence comes from Agave tequilana, assembly GCA_038442645.1. NCBI lineage: Eukaryota > Viridiplantae > Streptophyta > Magnoliopsida > Asparagales > Asparagaceae > Agave > Agave tequilana. The sequence goes on along the minus strand of JAVJIF010032246.1, from coordinate 94,819 downwards.
ATCCGTGCATCAAGTAGGTACAAAATGAACGGTCGAAAGTAGTATATTACTTAGATTTATGACTTTAAACAAACAAATTATCAATCCGACCATTTGATCATGATCTAAATATTTAAAAACTCATACACACCAACTTTTATTAGATTTTAAATATCTATACCGTTAAACTAATTAACACACTGTTCAGGTTGTTTATTCTGTACATGCTTGATGTATAAGCAAAACATATTCAAAACACTTGAATTTTTGGTTTTAAGCATTTTTAACAATGTAGATCAACTCCAAAGGATTGCATCTTCAATTTGAATGACCTAACCTTGAATTTGAATGGGAAGAATTCATCTTCATATCCTTTACAAAGGACCCAAGTGTGTGTCTGTATGTAGACTTGGCTACTTACGAAATGATTTGAGCATGAATAATTTTCACTCAAATTCAATGCTATGACATTCAAATACAGGATTTACTCCGTTGAAATTTATTTACATTATTTAACTAAAAATAAAAAAATTAAGTGTTTTTGTAGTTTTCTTGTTCATGCATCAAGTAGACACAAAATGGATGATTGAAAGTATAGCATAATTATTTAGATATATGATTTTTAAGCATATAAAAATTCTCTTGACCCGATCATTTGATCATGATCTGAATATTTAAAAATTCTCACATCAAATTTTGTTAGGTTTCAAATATTCTACGCCGTTAAACTAATCAACTCACTGTTTTGACTGTTCATTTTCTGCCTACTTGATGAATAAGCAAAAAGTATTCAAAACACTTGTATTTTTGTTTTTAAGCACTTTTAACAATGTAGATCAACTCAAACAGAGTGGATTTTCAATTTGAATGACCAATGTTGAATTTGAATGGGAATGATTCATCTCCATATCGTTCCCAAAAGACCCAAATCTCTCTCTCTCTGTGTATATATATAGACTTGTGTGTGTGTGTGTGTGTGTGTGTGTATATATATAGACTAGTATAGTTCAGAAGGCTTCGAGCCGAATCCTTCTCACTCAAATACCATGCTACGATTTTTCAAATACAAGATCCATTCCGTCGAAGTTAGATCTATATTATTTAAAGTAACTAAAAACTAAAATCAAGTGTTTTGAACACTTTTGGCCCATCCATCAAGTAGGCGCAAAATGAACGGTCAAAAATAGCATATTGCGTAGATCTGTCTTTAGACATATAAATTATCGATCTGACTATTTGATCATGATCTAAACATTTAAAAATGCCTAAATACTAATTTTTGTTAAGTTTCAAATATTCTACACTGTTAAATAACCAACTCACTACTTTCGGCCGTTCATTTTGCACCTAGTTGATTTATGGGCAAAAGTATTCAAAACATTTGATTTTTGATTTTTAATTACTTTAAATAATATAGATCAACTTCAACAAAGTGGATCTTGTATTTGAATATTGTAACATGATATTTGAGTGGGAAGAATTTGGGCTTGAATCCTTTCGGAATTACAAAAGTCTCTCTCTCTCTATATATATATATGTGTGTGTGTGTGTGTGTGTGTGTAATATATATATATATATATATATATATATATATATATATATATATAGAGAGAGAGAGAGGAGAGAGAGAGAGAGAAATGTATATCAGCCCGCGGGCTGAGAGAACTCTCTCAGCCTGCGCTGACGTGGCTCAATTTTGCACTCCACTAACTTGCGGCCCGCTTATCGAAAGAAGTTAAATTACCAAATACCCCTTATGAAAAGCTACTTTTTCGGTACAAGACAGTGAATGCTGCTTCTTTAATTTTTTTTATCTGATTTGATATTTAATGATTTTTAATATAGTCGCAGTACTTATGAGAACTGCTACCACGGTCGCAGTCTTTTCTAAGGACTGCTACCAAGGTCGCAGTCTTTTTCTGAGGACTGCTACCAAGGTCGCAGTGTTTTTATGAGGACTGCTACCACGGTCGCAGTCTTTTCTGAGGACTGCTACCAAGGTCGCAGTCTTTTTCTGAGGACTGCTACCATGGTCGCAGTCTTTTTCTGAGGACTGCTACCAAGTCGCAGTCTTTTTCTGAGGACTGCTACCAAGGTCTGCTACCACAGTCTTTTCTAAGGACTGCTACCATGGTCGCAGTCTTTTTCTGAGGACTGCTACCAAGGTCGCAGTCTTTTTCTGAGGACTGCTACCAAGGTCTGCTACCAAGGTCGCAGTCTTTTTCTGAGGACTGCTACCAAGGTCGGTAAAAAGTTGTGAGGGAGGGTATTTTTGGAAATTACAATGTTGAGGTGATTGGCATTAAATTGGGCGGGATTTTACAGGATTTTGCCCGCCAAAATTATTACAGATGTGGGGCGGTGATGTTGCCACGCCCGCAGGCTGAGAAAACTCTCTCAGCCCGCGGGCTGAGGTACAGTAAGCCCATATATATATATATATATATATATATATATATATATATATATATATATATATATATATATTACACACACACACACACACACACAGAGAGAGAGAGAGAGAGAGAGAGAGAGAGAGAGTACACACACCCCTTTCAAAAAAAAATATATATATATATAAAGTTCATTGCATGTGATAACAGTATTAATTAAGTTTTGATCACAGATGTTTCTTCTACAGCATGTGTTGCTGATCTCTGGCTTCGGATATTTTTTTTTTGCTCTAGAGCATTTGATTCACATGCGTCTTTCAAATTAGAGGTAATATTTGAAAGGTAATAGACAACTGTGCTTGATATGGTTTTTGTTGTGGCATCATGTTTGCAGGAGGCGGCTGTTTCAAATGATCAATGGGCTTCCGACTATATTTGAAGTTGTGACGGGAACTGCCAAGAAGCAGACCAAAGAGAGAACACCCAACAACAGCGCCAAGAGCAACAAGTCAAATTCGAAGGTGAATAATCATGCTTTATATTCCATTCATCTATTGTACCATTCTCATTCACATTAAAATTAATTCTCTCTCTTCTGCTATTGATAGCCATCATCACGTCAGTCTGAGATAAAGACCTCGAAAATGGCTCCTCCAAAAGATGAGGATGATAGCGAAGGAGGAGAAGAAGAAGAGGAAGACGAGGACGAGCATGGGAACACTTTATGTGGTGCTTGCGGGGACAATTATGCTAATGACGAGTTCTGGATATGCTGTGATATTTGTGAGAGATGGTTCCATGGGAAGTGTGTGAGGATCACTCCTGCCAGGGCTGAACATATCAAGCAGTACAAGTGCCCAGCTTGCAGCAACAAGAGAGCCAGAGCTTGAACGTTTGGAAAATTTATGGTGGTTTTAGATAGCAGGTTGGAATTGGATGGACAAGGGTAATTAGGATGCAAGCAGTGAATGGATCTGCATGCTTGAGCCAAGATTCAGGTTTTAGACTTTGTTTTGTTGTTGTGCATGTTCTTGTTTGTTGTTTCCTTTTTTTTAGTGTTGACAGTGCAACTGTATGGGGTAATCTTAATTTGAAGTCTGAATATTTCTCAGCATTTCTGATAGATTGCATCCTGTTGTCACTGTTAATATTTGGGCTGAACATTATTAATGTACTAACAAATCATTCCCATGCCTGCTGCCCCTTCTCCCATTTTGGATATATTTTATGGTTTTGCTTGATTCCTTTGTGTTTTCAGAAGCTAAGTTCATTCCTGTTATTTCTGTTGAAAGATCGGCCACATTATTCATGTGTTCCTACTGCTTTAAATTATCTGTGTTCCATGTTTGTTCGATTTCTTCTTATGGACGCTGAATCCATTTCATTAATATGAGAAAGGAGAAAATTCTTGTTTCTGTTATTTGAGTTGAAGATAGAAAGGAACAAAAAGTGTGTCCATTTTTCGATTTTTCATTTTGGCACTAGATGCTTTTTGTACATAAGCATGTGGTTTTGACTTTAAACTGGGGCAACAACTATAGGTTTTGTGTTGTGCTAGCTTGTTTACTAGGTCTAATGGGAGCTCTCCATTTTTGTGGCCATTTTTTAAGGCCTGAACATCCTTAAAGCTTCTTCTCCTGCATTCACTGGGGCACATCTCCACAATACAGTGCTCCAGCAGCTTCTCATGTGGCTGTCTCTGTCTTCCACTGCATAATCTACTGCCAGCTTTTTGAAAGTAAAAATAGTTGCAAACCATCAAATATTGTATACATGATGATGGTATCCATGAATTATGGATGAAGATTGAAGGGAGAAAGAAGATAATTCATTGGTTTGGTGTATGCTCTTTTCTTGCATCCATTTTTGTAAAATCCCAAGCTGAAGGGGTATCTGCTTAATTGTAGAAAATTGCAGTTAAGAACATGTTAACTTAAGATTTTAAATTTCAAAGAAACAAGTAAAAGCTAACCATGAGCCATCCATTGAGATGAGACAAAGTATTTATGTGCTTTTCTTCTTGAGTACTGTTGCTACTATCAATTTCAGTTTCTTCCTTTTTTTATTCTATCATGTTTTGAGACACAGAAATTGCTACTTCTGTTGCAATATGTGGGAAATGAGAAGCTCACGAGTAAGTGCATGAAATATCATTCATTTCATTAGACATTGCCCTTCTCACAATTAAAAGAATAACTACATAAATACAAAGAGGAAAAAAAAAAAAACACCTTCACTCCATAGAATACACTTCCTCATCACACACACATTACGTGAAGAAAAAACAACAAAACCATTGAAAAATAGAGGTCATCAAATCTCCATGGTTGTCATAACAGCTCCATGGCCTTCCACATCTTCTTCGAGCTCTCACCTTCGGCGCTGGTCAGATCATCGAAGGAGAAGCTAGAACTCTGCGAACCTTCCTCATCGTCATCAAACTCCACCCAAACTGTGCTTATCTTCGTCTCCAGTCCCTGCGAAAAGGGATTCGTTGAAGTTTCGCAGCTCTGATCTCCAGTTTCTTGCCCCTTGACAATTTCTTCCTCTTTAATTCGTGTCACGGTTGGCTCCTTTGGTTCAAACTGCTCCATTGACGAAACCTCACCAGCTGTAATGATTCGAACCGAAGGGTAGTCCAAACTCTTTCCCACCACGAACTTCTTGCAGCTCTCATAGAACTCATAGAGACTGGAAGTCTGTATGCATGCTTTCCTCAGGATATCAAGAGCTAACACCCTTGTGTGCTTCTTGAGGCCAAAGGAGGAACTGAACACAATCTCAGCTCCTTCACAAAAGCTTTCATAAACTCGAAAACTCTCTTTCAAGACCACATTCATGGCTGATTGCGTAGCATGGCTAGATCTTGAGTTGCTGACAGGAAAACACAACATGACTCGATCAAGAAGTGCTTGGCACTTGGACATCCGGTACAGGGCTGATTCGATCGCCTTCTCTTCGTAAGGGAGAACCCCTAAGCTCGATAACGGCCTAACTGGCTCCAGTTTACCTGCTTGGTTGATTAGCCAGTCCATCCTCTCCTCGAGAAACTGGGAATAATTCAGAACAAATGCAAAGAAGGGCTCGGGGTCGCTTGACATCCACCTTAGATCGATTCGCAGGTCTGCAGATGCCCACAAGTTGCGAAGATCTTGCTCAAAGTATCGGTCACCTCCCCGAAGGAGGCGGTGGAGCAGTAGAAGGGTCTTGAGAGCTACTACTGGGTCTCTTACTGATTCAAGCCTGGTAGAGATCCTTCGAGCAAGAAACGTGATTGAGCCAGGGGAGTTGGAGATCAAGAAGAGGATTTCGCCCATGTACTTATCGTCAGGGAGCGTGTCCGAGGAGTCTGTGGACCGGAGAATTGCGATCTCTATGCTGGAGAGGATGCTCCGGCCTGCGATGGTGGCTCTACCGATAGCGGCCTGGTCTTTGATTGAGCCCAGAGCTGCCATGACCTTGCCCTTCACCTTCATCACTATGTATTTTCAGGAGGGGGAGAGGGTGCATGTGATTTATACATAACATGCCAGCAAAGGGATTTTGAGGGACAAGAGTTCTAGTGTAGAGGGTTTTTTTTTTTTTTTATTTTTTTATTATGAATGTTGTAGGCTTTTTGGATTTGGCTCCTGCCACCGAGTCTTTTGATGCTCTCTCTTGACTCTATGGAGGAGGAAAAGAAAAATAAATACTCATGTCACCCTCATTTGAAATTTGAGGAGGTAAGTTCCCTTGTGATATGAAATCTATTGTCTGTCTTGCGGCTAGGTCAAAAGATTAGGGTAGGGAAAAACTTCCACTCTGAGATATTTGTATAATGAATTTTGTAGAGGTCAACCCTTTGTGGGCATGGTGGGAGGAATCACATCCTTCAGGAATAGGGTTCCCCTGCATCAAAGCCAAGACTTATTGGCAACCTCTCAATGGGTTTTGACTCCAATAGCTAGGCTTGCTTTATCTTTCTTTGTTTTTCTTTTGGTTCTTTCTCTCTTCTTATTGGACTCCACATCAAATCATCATGTAGCCTGTGGGGAATTAAGGGAGAACAAAGTTGATGTTGTTTACTATTCCACTTTGAGTAGGAGAGAGAAAAAGGTGGTCACCTACTGATTCCCCACCACCTTCTTGACTTATCTTAATCTCTCTTTCTCTCTTAATTTGATTTTCTCTGAGAGAATTAAAGAGGTTGGTAACAGTGATTAGCTCATGAAAAATCATGTTGACATGTGCTAGTGAGATACTTCAGAATATGTTTTGAGGTCTTCTCTTTGCTTTTGCACTTTTTTCATTGTTTCATGATGCCTTGCATATATTTTCTCACCTTTGTGATTTCACTGTCAAATTTGGATGGCTGAATTAAGATGCTGAAAGTGGGATTTGTTGAGGAGATTTCTTCTTCATTGATTGGTTGAAGACACTATTAATTATTTTAGAAAAGTGATGGGGGTGAAACTAACTTGTAGGATCAATGATGCTTTCCTTTTGTTGCATTTCATTCAAAATACAAGAGGCTTGCAAGTTAACAAACAAGGGTTTTAGTTATTTATTTGACGCAGACGGGAAGCGAAGAAAATGATTGACGCGGGCTAGAGATCTCGTTGTAGTGCTAACGAATACTAAAGAAGCTTTTAGGTAAGAATAAATACCCGAATCCACGAGCCAAAGAGAACTCCTGGAATCCACAAGCAAATATGAGGAAAACTCAAAATATATTGATTAAAAGTTGAATAAAAGATTGATGAATACAAGGACCTTTATATAGGCTTACAAAAGAGTACCACTCTTATTTGAAAACTATAATCTATTTAGAAGAGGATTAGTTCTTTTGAAGAGTTCTCCTATACCAGTCTCTCCCTCTTCAAAAGAACTCATCTTCGAGTTCCTATAAGAATACAGCTGCTTGGTAGGGTCTCCGTTGAGATTCTTCCTCTTCTCAAATATACCGTTATCATATCTTTCTCCTCAAAGAGTTTCTCTCGTCCTTTCTTATCAGCAGTGGCCTTATACTTCTTGTTTGATTTATTGAACTCTATTTGAGAAAAAGCGTGATCCCAAAATCTTGATTTGTCTCGATGATCTTCATCAAACTCTATGTAGTGCTGCATCATCTAATCTTCAATGTAATCATCATCTCGAATCGGTTGATAATCAATACCAATTGGTTGGTGCTCTTTCATCATACTCCCATAACTCATCGGCTTGTTTCCATGAAGAAAATCTTTTAAAGGATGGGTGGAGATGGAATTCGGCTTACCTTGCAGAACATGTGGCACTCATGTGCTGATAGTAGCTGTTTGACTCGAATAATTTAGAATTGTCATCATTGGCACTCTTCTTTCGTAGGAAAAGATCTTTAAAATCATAAAGAATAATCATATCATGATGATGATTATCTTCCATGGATGGTAATACTTCAAGCTTGGTAATCCCAATTGTAACGCCCCGACCCCGCAGGTATGCAGACGTTACTGCGACGTATATACACAGGTCGAAAAAATCCTCACATATATACTCTAAGCATCAGTACTGACAAGAATTAGAGTACGAAAGTACGTGGTGCATTATATATTCCAACATATGAGTACAATTATAAAGTTATCACAGGACGTGATACAATATTACAAGAATATTATATCACCAATAGGTACAAATGCGAGAATATAAAGAGATATACAATTATAAATAGTACAAATGATGCTCACGAATTCAAAAGAAAAACTCAAGAGACGAGCAGGGGGCCAGGAAGAAAAGGACCCTGGGCGGTCTGCCGATGATCCACGCTTCTGTTGCGCATCTCTGATCAGCAACCAGGAGAATCCACGAGCTCCAAGCTTTAAAATCTTGACATGTAGATCCAGGGAGTCATAAACTCCCTAATGAGTGATAAGATGAGCGCTAAGTGGCGTGCAGAATCAAACACATGTGTATCAATAAATATGAGTAGAAGAGCATATATTAAAAAACATGTCGTGAGCACAAGCATATAGGAGCAGGCAATGAGACAACAAGAGAAGTAAATGTGACAAAACTAGTTATATAAGCTCAAATTACTGATTCGTAAGATTAGTACATCGAAAGAATAATCCAAATAAGAAAATCCTCATCATATACCTTACGTCTCACGCCACCGTATCCCGAGTTCATATAACCTGAGTTGACTCTTAAAATAAGAAGACAACATAAAATCGATAAAACCAAATAAAACTAAATATGGGCAAAATCGGCTGTACATGCTCGACCTACGGCTCCATGAGACAGTACGTTGAAAGAATAATCCAAATAAGGAAACCTTCATCATATACCTCATGTCTCATGTCACCGTAATCCGAGTGTATACAACCTGAATTACAAAACAGCACGACGAATTATTATTTAGCATTTATTATTATTACTCATCCGACTCATATATCTAGTTATGTATTACCAGTACACATACATCCATATATGAGTAAGTCGAGATTGGTTATTGAAAACTGATAGGAAAATAATGGATTATGTTTATAGTGGATCCCGTACATGTCCGGGACCATGACCTAGGGTGTTCCGTCATTGGTGTATGAAATTGACCGCGAGGCATACTGGAGGGCCTTATTGTGTGCCCTTTCAGGAATTAGTAAGCGGGGTCTCAGCTCACCCCGTGGAACATCTAAAAGTCCACAGGTAGAATCAAAGTTTTAATTGCACAATATATCTAATACCACTGTAGACATATTCACTAATTGAAATCATCAGTTGTCCCCTACTCGGTATAAGTTGGTCTTTTTATAGTTTATGTAATTATCAGTTTACGAGAATAGCATGAGCATGATGAGTTCAGGAATTCAGGACTACAAGAGTACATGAGTACTAGGGATACATGTCACTGTATATAATACATGATAGCGGTTACAGGGTTCCTGTAATATGATACTCACAAGTCTGGTGGAAATATAATAGGGAGCAGGTGATAAGTAGTAACATACAAGTGTCAGGTGATAGCAAGAAAGTGTTAGGTGATAACAAACATGTGTCAGGTGTCAAGTGGTAGCACAACAAATATCCACTATATAGGAAAATGGTACCGATACAAGGATCGATACGAATGCAAGAAAATGGTACCGACATAGGAGATCAGTACGTATACAGGAAAACAATACAGTTTTGGAAAATAGTATAGATAAAGATTTCAAGCTTTACACAACCATCAAGAAAAGAATAATAGTTAAATTATCAACCAGGCAAGCGGGCAAGCAAGTAAGCGAACATCCAAGTGGACCTAAGCAAAGTTGGAGCGAAGCTAACGCACAACACTAAGCGCTATCACGCTCCGCGTAGCTACTGCTTATGGCGAAGCCAGGATTCGCTCATGATGTAACTATACTCGGATGGAGTTAGCGGTAAGCGCTAAGCGCTAACTCCGCCTACAAGGCATAGCTAAGAGACCTGACGGTCTCAACGCACTCCTTCTTTCGAGGAAGTGGTTGAGAGCCCAAAAGGGCTAAATAGGCCCGAAAGCAAAGAAAGTACCTGCAGAAGTGTCAGTATCAAACACACACATATAACATGTAATAATTAAGTTATCAGTAGAATGATGAAGACCGGAGGTTGAGCAAAGTAGAAATAAAGTCAGCGAGTAGACAAGCGAACAATCAGGCAGAGCTGAGCAAGACTGGAGTGAAGCTAGTGCACAACGCTAAACGCTATCACGCTCGGCATAGTTACTGATTGCGATGAAGCCACGATAACGTATAGCTATCGCTCATAGCGCAACTACACTCGGACGGAGTTAGCGGTAAAGCGCTAAGCGTTAGGCTCACCTACCAGGCGGGGCCAAAAGACCTGACAGTCTGAGCGTCCAAAGGGCTGTAAGGAGACCATAAGGTCTAAACGCACTCCTGGTAGGTACGACAAAACCCAGAGGGTGCAAGAAATAAAACCTATTTGGTAGCCAGCCTGGGAAGTGGGCTATTCCTACAAACTATAATGTTAGTATGCACAAGCACACATATAAATATGGTAATAATTAGATTATCTATGGAGTAGTAAAGCCCGGAGGTTGAATGCAGAGCACGGAGGTTAATAGGGCCAGGAGGCCGAGTAGAGAGCCCGAAGGCTAAACGACTATGAAGGGTAGGCCACGTATAGTATAAAGTAGTAATAGAACACATCACATGCAAAGTATATATATAGGTATTTAAAGCACACTACCACATACATTCGTCATATCGATATAGTATAATACACCGATATAATACACGTGTTCACAGTATACATGTACACACCCACACCGATACAATAAACAACACCGGTACAATTCTACATGTCCATGATACAGTTACAATACCACCAATACAGATAGGCATTACATAATATAAATCACCCGTCAAAGCGAGGAAACCCAAAAGCGAGAACACTCACCTAAAATCTCGGAGAATACCTCAAAATCCTTGAACTCCAAATACACGTGCACGGACTCAGGAAATACCTACCATAACTATTTGAGAGAGAGCTAGAGAGAATAAACAGAAAGAGATCATGAGAGAAAGAAAAGAGAGTTTACTGGAGAGAGAGAAACTGAGAGAAAAAGGGAAAGAGGAGAGAGGAGCTGGCCGGCCTTGACCGGCCAGTGGTGGCCGACAGCGCCGCTGACGGTCATAATAGAGAGAAAGAGAAAGTGAGGGAGGGGAGAGAGAAAGAGAGGAGAGTGGGAGAGATAAGAAATAGAGAGAAGAAAGAAAGAGGAAGGAAAGAGAGGGAAGAGAGATTAAGAGGAGAGAGAAATCCAAGGGGAGAAGAGGCGGCCGGTGGCCGACGCGGTGGCGCCTGCCGCGACCAGGCCGCAGGGAGGAGGAAGAAAGGAAAAGACAAATGGAATAGAAAAAGAAGGAAAAAAAGAAGAAAAAAAGAAAAGGAGTGGGGGAGTTCGATGGTGGCCGCTGGATAGGGGAGGCTGCCGGGGGGTCGGTGGTGCCGATCTGGCCACGTTGGCGGTGGATCTAGAGCAGGGTTGCCAGATTTGGGGGAGAGAGAGGAAGAGAAGTGAGAAAGAGAGAAAAGAAGAGAGAGGGAGAGAAAGAGAAGAAAGAGGTAAGAGAGAGAGCCCGGGGGTGGTCAGTGGTGCTTGGTCGCCAGAGTGGGAGCCGGTCCGGTGGCACTGACCCAAGGGGGTGGTGGCGATCGCGTTCCTAGGAAGAGAGAGGGGAGAGAAGGAGAAAGAGAGAGAGAGAGAGAGAATAGGAGAAAGAGAGAGAAAAGGAGAATGGGAGAAAGAGAAAGAGAAAAAGATATTACAGGGAAGATATTTTGTGGGTGGGGATGTGCCACATGTCAAGCCCAAGAGCGGGAAAATCCAAATTAAAATATTAAATTAATATAATGCGATTAATTTGAGAAGTTCAGAAAAATTCTCAAAAATACTCAAGAGGTAGAAAACATCGCTCTGAAATATAATATGAAATTAGTTTTTATAAATTCAATTTAATTTTCAAATTAACATTCCTGGAATCAATCGATGATACCGGCCGATGCCAAACCCGCTCGAATTTTGATAAATTTAGAAAATTTTTTAAAAATATATTAAGGTAGAAAATATGATTCTAAGAAATAATGTGAAAGCAGATTTGAGAAAATCAACTACATTTGTAAATTAAAAATGCTGGAATTGACAACGAAATAGATCGATACCTATTTTGAAGATTTTGCAGAATAATTCGGAAAAACTTCAAAAGACATGAAAATCTAAAATATTGGAAAATGATATTTGAAACTGAAAATCAATCAAATTTGACTACTGAAAGATCAAATCGAGCAATACACTAGGATCGGGTCCCCGGTTCAGAGTAGAGTTGACTCCGAGTCCACGAATCCAGATCCAGTGCAAAACAATCACATAAATAATCATATAAATAAAACGAAAAGTAAGTCAAAAAATATGATCAAAAAATCTGAATACGTATCAAAGTGCATATTCCGTGACGGGATGTTACATTCTACCCACCTTACAAAAATTTCATTCTCGAAATTTCGATAAGGGGTAGATGGACACAAAAATATAGGGACAAGGTTATACTAATTAAGATTGAATAACTAAGGGTAATGTCAATAAATTGACTGAACAAAAACCAAGGGACAAGATGTCTTCTGCACTTCCTGCCATATAAATCCTCTGACGGTGCCATACTAATACTGATCTGATAACTGCTAATAAGAAAATGAAGGTTCACTTAGAGGGGGGTGAATAGGTGAAGGCTAATCTAATGGTCACTTAATGATGAATGATGCAAATAATGCGGAAGCTAAAAACAATTATGACCTAATGAAAACTTTTACACTAAACACCACGTATAACCAAAGAGTGTTGCCGAATTCCCCGTGAAGGGCTCTGGACAAACTCCTCTAGATTCCCCTTGAATGGGTTGAGGTGCCGCGTTGGCTTTCTTGGTTAAATACAAGTGTTAGCAAACAACCCAAGCAAGTATATCAATTAAGCACAATGTATATCAAGCATGTAAATGAAAGAACAATAAATAGCATGCAAGATATAAAGTAAGGGGAGAGAGAGAAAAGGCAATCGCAAACACAAAGGGTTTGTTTCGAGGTTCGAGCACACTTGCTCTACATCCCCGCCTTCGACACACGAAGGATTTCCACTATGCAAGATCCCAATGGATCTCTCCTCGGTGCCGCAACACCTACAAGCCCTCGGACTCCCTAGTCCCGTACACACGCAAGCTCACTAGCTCGCCGAGGCCGTAACTCAAACCAACCGAGTCCGCACCCGAACTCAAAACAACGCGGACACACACGTCCGCCTCCTCAAAGTAACAAATGAAGTCTTTGGTGATCACAACACTTTGATCACCTAAAAACAATCTCACTACAACACACCTATAGGATGAATAATCAATGGATAGCTCAAGTGTGGTGTGAGAAAAACAAGGATGAGAGTGGTGGAGGAAAACTCAAAGAAATCACTTTTACACTCTTGATAAAAACTCTCCTTTTAATTGGAAGTATTGGCTCTAAATTTTGTGGAGAAAAACCTTTGAAAAGAGTGAGAAAAACTGGCTCTAAAACTATCTCCAAATCTTATAGAAAACAGCCCCCAAATGACCCTTTATATAGAGTCTGGAAAACTAGCCGTTGGGGCACTGTCAGGCCTGCCGGTCGACCGGGTCGGTCGACCGCCAACGGTCAGAAATCCGACTGTTGGAGCCACGGTCGACCGCCCGGGTCGACCGAGCAACTGGAGCAGAGAGTCGAACTCTCTGTCGGTCGACCCGTATGGTCGGCCGAACTTTCCAGAGAGCAGAGCTCTCTGGAGCGGTCGACCCGTACGGTCGGCCGTCCTCCAGTGCACAAAGGCGTGCACATCTGTGCACGTCGGTCGACCGAGCCGGTCGACCGACTTCAGGATTAGTCGACTATAAAGGAAGCAAGTCGACTTATCTGAAGCCTGAAATAGTTTTCTGGGATTAAAAAGTTGATCTTTTTGGCTCAAATAAAATCCCATAAAATACATAAAAATCTACAAAAATAGTTTTACCAATATACTTTGATAAACAAACATGCTTGTACAAAATCAAGGCATGTTATAAAAGATTGGACTATTTTTGTAACTTGAAAATATTTGGCTTATGATAAAAACTGTTTTTTTCAAAACATGTTTTCTAAACTTTGTTTTTCCAAAACATCTTCAAATACAAAAACAAGATATTATAATTCATTTTAAGGCATAGTGTGTATGGATATGATCCACTACACAATCAAGATGAAATATCTATGTTTTTGGCATTAAGCTCTAAACTTGGTTTTGGATAAAAGATATGTATACATGAAAACCAAAATCCAAATAGTATTTTGTCACAAAGAAAAATCTTTTCTAAATTAAAAAATAAAAACAATTCTATCAAGAGTGTGTGTGCATGGAATACTTGAGCAATCCACCAACTACTCTATCCTTTACATTTTATCTAAAACAAAAACAAAATCTTATACCTAGACACAAGTCTTGATCTTGAAGTCTTCCCTTGAAGTCTTCTCATCATCTTGACTTGGTCCAAGCTTGATCCAAAAGCTCCTTGGATCACACCGTGCTAGCTCCAAATCTTGACATTTTATCCTTTGTTGAGCTATGCACCTACTAAGATCTTGATAATGAATCTGTCACTAATTAAACACAAGATCATTAGTAAACATAACTTCATGAGTTGATCATCATCAAAACTAGGGTGATAGGCCTTTGGGCCAACAATCTCCCCTTTTTGATGATGACAAAACTCATGAAGTTATATATGCATGGATTAAAGTAAAGCTTCAAAAAAGTTCCCCTTAACTCATGCATAGACATAAATAAATAATAATATATGACAATGAAGCTCATAAATATGTATGCAAATATATAGAGATAAAACAAAATAAATCTTTTTCTCCTATTTGCAAAACAAAACTTATCTGCATAAATAACAAGGAAGACAAATACTAAGACAAATACTTCTCCCCCTTAAGCAATGAAAACATGCATATAAACTCAAATACTTCTCCCCCTTTTTGTCACTCATCAACAAAGGGTTCAAAGTAAAAACAAATCAAACAAAATTTTCTCCCCCTTATTGTCAAAAACAAAAAAGATCAAGAAGGGGTTAAACAAATCAATCAATAAAGATTTATATGCGATGTACATTCATGAAGAGGAAGACGCTAAGTTAGCTTCCCTACACATATGCATTACATGAAGAAGGGATGACAAGCCCTAATTCACATAACGCATATTATGTAATGCATAAGAGGAGATGTGAAGCTCCCCCTACACACGTATATCATATAAAGAAGAGTTGTCAAGCTCCTCAATTTATAATATACTCAACATGAATCTATATGTAAGAGAGATGTTAAGCTCTCCTTGCATATAGGAAATACAAATCAAAGACATTTTGAATTTTTCTTATTATTCTTAAACAAAATTTTTAAAGGTATCAGAGCTCTTGTAAAACAAACAAATTTTTAAGATACCAAATTGAAAATAATCATTATTGTAAGTCATATTGATATCAATTGAAATTTAACAAATATGAAGTTGAAACATATTGATACCAATAGTAAACATAATGAAAATTTTTTTTTATTTTTCATCATAAACTTTGTGCTTAAAAAAATATAAACCAATTGAAGGTTAAGCACATGAAAATCATATATATGTATGAAATATGAGTATACCAATTGACATTGATACATACATATATAATAATAAAACAAAATGAGTATATACAAATAGAGAGTCAAATTGATACCAATTGAAACGATTCAATGATACCAATTGAAATAACAATAAGATCAAGTGTATATCTCATATAACTACCACCCTTCATATGCTCAAGATAGAATATTTTCAATGAAGCATACAAGGCATAATCGCCCATCCATCCTCCCATTGATGGTAGGGGTTTTCAAAAATAGATTTGAAAATATTATAGCATTAAAAATCACTACCAAATGAGGAACAATAACTAGTTAAAATAATTTTTGAAAAACTAGTTAAAGATCCTTCAAAAACATGAAGTCATATGTTTTTCATGAATTATACTAAATACATAAAAGTTCAAGCACTCATAGTCCATAAAGCTCAAAAAGTGTTCATGAATCAAAGTCATGACAAAATAAATAAAGTGTGAGTGTTCAAAAGTCATGTAAGTAGCATTTTCATGAAAATGGACATTGAAGCTCAAATCATGAATAACATTTTATAAAACATGAAAATTTATTTTTCAAAAAAAATATTACACTTCTAGGCATATGTATGATTTATCCAATCCTAACAATACACATACATATCCCAAACATAAAAGAGTCTATCAAATGTATTTGCATGAAGGCAAGAGACTCACGGGTATACATGTATATTTATTAGATTTGAATAAAAGATACATATACATGAAGTAAAACATAAAAATTGACAAAACAAGTATAAATGGAAGAATCATCAAAACTAGGCTATACATGTGCATATAGTGAGTACAAGTGAACAATGAAGTGCAAACGTATATGAATCAAATGTGGCTCACTACTTGTACATGTATAAATCCAAGTTTTGATAAAATCTACATTTAAGCTAGTTCATACCACAAGAAGCACAAAAACACATGAAACTAAAACATGAACATGCTATATGATTTCACAAATGAATAAGCATGTACAAAAATAAAATGGGAGTTTAGAGATTGTTACCAACTCCAAAGCTCCAAACATGGTGGTCATCCCACCAAAACTTCCTTGATAGCGATGCATCCATATATGTGTCCATCAAGTCCAAGTGCATCCACCATCAAGGCACCAAATCTCTCACGTCTTGTGAGAGCCCTCACCTACATCAAAAACAAAAGGTGGGGACTTTGGTACCCATTTTTTCTTGGGTCCACGGGGGTTAGCATTTAATGGAACCCAACAATTTTTCTTAGCAAAATTTAAAGCATATATCTTATCATAACAAAATTTTGCTAAATGGCCTTTGCGGCCACAATGTGTACACTTGTACACCTTAGTATGCTTATGAGTGTGATTGTGATCGTGGCGTGCAACATAAGCAAATGCATGATGAGAGTGATGTGCATGAACATGAGGAGTTTGTTTCTTTGCAAACAAGGACTCCAACCTAGTATGGTTAAATGCACACGAGTTCAAAGTTGAACTCAAACTATCTATTTTATTTTTCAAATTCTTAGTCTCACTATAATCAATGGTAGCATGTAAAGAGTAGTGAGAAATAAAATCATTTTTCTTCTTTTTAGAAACAACATCTTTTTCATTTTCAAAAACTTTTCTTTTTAAAGATTTATTTTCTTGAAAAATAACTTCTCTTTGTTTTTTCACCAAAATAATTTTATTCTTCAAAATAGTGTTCCCTTCACACAAATCATTTAATTTAGACATAAGGGAAACATTTTCATTTTTCAAATCTTTATTTTCTTTTTCTAAACATGCAATGTTAGATTTAAAAGAATCTTGTTCTATATGCATGCAATCAACTTTCTTTTTCAAATTTTTATTTTCCTTTTTAATCATGTCATATTTCTCAAGCAATAGATGACAAAAAGTAGATAGCTCATCATATGACATGTCTACATCCTCATCCTCAGATTCGGTAGTTATCTCAAGGGGGTTATCCCCTTGGACCATATAGCACACGTTGGAGGTGTCGCTTCCAACGTCCGAATCACTCCCGGCATAATATAGATCCTTTTCGCCAAGAGAGGTGATGATGTTCCAAGCTACAAAAGCCGATTCAACATTAGAAACCCTAGATAAATAATCATCATTTAGGGTTGATTTAAGAGCATGAAGGGCTTTTGAGTTAGCCTCAATGTACTTGCTATTATTAATATATGAATCATTAGTGGTAGCAAGATAAACATGAATGCCTAAGGCCTTGAGGTACAATGACATCTTAACCTTCCAAATTTGGATGTTAACAATGTCAAAGGTGGGTGGTGACATGAAGTCCATGGTATGTGTACAAATCTTGTGATTAGCCTATAAATGAGGATCTTTAACTCTAGGTTGTTAGACCCAAATCAGAGTACCAAGCTCTGATACCAATTGAAGGTTCACCTAGAGGGGGGGTGAATAGGTGAAGGCTAATCTAATGGTCACTTAATGATGAATGATGCAAATAATGTGGAAGCTAAAAACAATTATGACCTAATTAAAACTTTTACACTAAACACCACGTATAACCAAAGAGTGTTGCCGAATTTTCCGTGAAGGGCTCTGGACAAACTCCTCTAGATTCCCCTTGAATGGGTTGAGGTGCCGCGTTGGCTCTCTTGGTTAAATACAAGTGTTAGCAAACAACCCAAGCAAGTATATCAATTAAGCACAATGTATATCAAGCATGTAAATGAAAGCAGAATAAATAGCATGCAAGATATAAAGTAAGGGAGAGAGAGAGAAAAGGCAATCACAAACACAAAGGGTTTGTTTCGAGGTTCGAGCACACTTGCTCTACATCCCCGCCTTCGACACACGAAGGATTTCCACTATGCAAGATCCCAATGGATCTCTCCTCGGTGCCGCAACACCTACAAGCTCTCGGACTCCCTAGTCCCGTACACACGCAAGCTCACTAGCTCGCCGAGGCTGCACCTCAAACCAACCGAGTCCGCACCCGAACTCAAAACAACGCGGACACATACGTCCGCCTCCTCAAAGTAACAAATGAAGTCTTTGGTGATCACAACACTTTGATCACCTAAAAACAATCTCACTACAACACACCTATAGGATGAATAATCAATGGATAGCTCAAGTGTGATGTGAGAAAAACAAGGATGAGAGTGGTGGAGGAAAACTCAAAGAAATCACTTTTACACTCTTGATAAAAACTCTCCTTTTAATTGGAAGTATTGGCTCTAAATTTTGTGGAGAAAAATCTTTGAAAAGAGTGGGAAAAACTGGCTCTAAAACTATCTCCAAATCTTATAGAAAACAGCCCCCAAATGACCCTTTATATAGAGTCTGGAAAACTAGCCGTTGGGGTACTGTTAGGCCTGCCGGTCGACCGGGTCGGTCGACCGCCATCGGTCAGAAATCCGACCGTTGGAGCCACGGTCGACCGCCCGGGTCGACCGAGCAACTGGAGCAGAGAGTCGAACTCTCTGTCGGTCGACCCGTACGGTCGGCCGAACTTTTCAGAGAGCAGAGCTCTCTGGAGCGGTCGACCCGTACGGTCGGCCGTCCTCCAGTGCACAAAGGCGTGCACATCTGTGCATGTCGGTCGACCGAGCCGGTCGACCGACTTCAGGATTAGTCGACTATAAAGGAAGCAAGTCGACTTATCTGAAGCCTGAAACAGTTTTCTGGGATTAAAAAGTTGGTCTTTTTGGCTCAAATAAAATCCCATAAAATACATAAAAATCTACAAAAATAGTTTTACTAATATACTTTGATAAACAAACATGCTTGCACAAAATCAAGGCATGTTATAAAAGATTGGACTATTTTTGTAACTTGGAAATATTTGGCTTATGATAAAAACTGTTTTTTTCTCAAAACATGTTTTCTAAACTTTATTTTTCCAAAACATCTTCAAATATAAAAATAAGATATTATAATTCATTTTAAGGCATAGTGTGTATGGATATGATCCACTACACAATCAAGATGAAATATCTATGTTTTTGGCATTAAGCTCTAAACTTGGTTTTGGATAAAAGATATGTATACATGAAAACCAAAATCCAAATAGTATTTTGTCACAAAGAAAAATATTTTCTAAATTAAAAAATAAAAACAATTCTATCAAGAGTGTGTGTGCATGGAATACTTGAGCAATCCACCAACTACTCTATCCTTTACATTTTATCTAAAACAAAAACAAAATCTTATACCTAGACACAAGTCTTGATCTTGAAGTCTTCCCTTGAAGTCTTCTCATCATCTTGACTTGGTCCAAGCTTGATCCAAAAGCTCCTTGGATTACACCGTGCTAGCTCCAAATCTTGACATTTTATCCTTTGTTGAGCTATGCACCTACTAAGATCTTGATAATGAATCTGTCACTAATTAAACACAAGATCATTAGTAAACATAACTTCATGAGTTGATCATCATCAAAACTAGGGTGATAGGCCTTTGGGCCAACAGAAAATACTGCCAGAACTTTAGTAGACTGACTCGCTTGAATAATATGAGATAAGCTAACTTCGAAGCTGGCCAAACTTTCACCATCTAAATCTCTACTGGGTGTGAAGCTGTTCTTAACAAAGGGTCTATTATAAGGTTACTAGATGTCCTACATATACTCTGTCACTCTGGATGTAGACCAAAATATCATAAATAAAAGAAAACCCAATAAACTGATCATAGATACAATAGATAAAGAAAACTGACAATAATAAGTTCTGGATGCTGGGCATCGATTACACTGAAAAGCATAACTAAGAACTTGTAACAACTGTCCTCTGAATAATAAACTAACTGTAGATCAAATATTTAGAGAATACTCAAGCCTTACAATGTTAGCCGAAATAGATTCATCAATAAGGATTACGACAGTCTTATTCAGATACGGTGAGAAAACCCGGTTCACCAAGTCCATGCAACACATTAGGTGGCAGAAATCTGGGGAATGAGGCTAGGATATTGAACTCTGACGAAACTAGCCACGAGCGAAGTTAGGGCCAGGTAGGGCCATTGCGTAACACAATATTAGGCACTAAGCATTATGGTGCAGTGGAGCTAACACTCTGCAAGCCTCGCACTTGGTGAAGCTCATGCGGCAAAGTCAGCGCGTAACATAACGCTAAATGCTAAGCGTCAGGGTGCAAAAAAGCTCATACCTGGTTGAGTTCGCTTGGCTTGAACACGACCCTCACTTGGCGAGGCTAGTGGGGTCTGTGGTTCATCAAATCCATAAAGAATGCTGGGTGCTGTTGTTCTGAAGGGCTTAATCAAGAATTCATACTAGCCGAAATTAGTCCAGAATGTTGTCCTTTGGATGTCAACCCTATGGCAGATCAATTCTAAAAATATCGAAGCTCCGTTAAGTTGATAGAAGAGATCGTGATCGTCCCTGTATTAATATAAATAAAAACTATTGTAAATCTGTTTAACAGAAGTCCTGACTCCGAAAATTCGTTTCATACTGATGCTTCTCTCGTGTACTGGCACATTCTGTCTGATTATAAAAGTGATGACTACCCCACTTTCTGTACTGTACCTACTATATGTGCTAATCCCATAGAATGCCTACACACACACACACACACCCCCACCCACCCACCTAAGAATAGAGTGTGGAATCGAAGAAGTACTCGATATAAGACAATCCAATATACTAGAATCAAAGAATACCAGAATAGGGTGAAAGCAAACCACAACTGACCTGCTGCTATCTCACTAGTCTACCCATATTTTAAGTTGGTATAAAGACGACGAAAACGGAATAGTGAAAAATAGTAGGGATTCAAGAATCAAAGGAAGGACGATCAAGAAGAAACAAATAACTTCGCACTTGTAGTTGGATTGTATAATCAAGGCTCATGCATTTCAGTTGCAAAATTTTTTACCATTAATTTACCAACTAGTTGTACTGAAGATGTGAGAGCCTAAGCTCTGATAGTATCTTATAACGTCCCGATCCTGCTGGTATGGAGACTTACTATGACGTATATACGTAGGTCAAAATACCCTCACATATATACACTGAGCATCAATACTGGCAAGAATCAGAGTTCGTAAGTACATGGTGCATTATATATTCTAACATATGAGTACGATTACAAAGTTATCATAAGATGTGATACAATATTCAAGAATATTACATCACAGATAGGCGCAAATGCGAGAATACGAAGAGATATACAATTATGAACAATACAAAAGATGCTCAAAAGTTACAAAAAGAAAACTCGAGAGACGAGCAGGAGGTTTGAAAGAAAAGGACTCTGGGCGGTCTGTCGATAATCGACGCTTCTACTGTGCAACTCTGATCAACAATCGGGAGAATCTACGAGCTCCAAGCATCCGAAATCTGGACATGCAGACTCAGAAGAGTCATAAACTCCCCAGTGATAAGATAAGCGCTACGTGGCTTGTAAGGTCAAAACACGTGCATCGATAAATCCGAGTTGAAGAGAATGTATTGAAAATCGTGTCATGAGCACATACATACATGAGCAGGCAATGAGGCAATAAGAGAAGTAAAAATGTGGCAAAACTAGTTACATAAGCCAAAATTACCGATTCATGAGATTAGTACGCTAAAAGAACAATTCAAAGAAGAAAACCCTCATCTATATACCTTATGTCTCACGTCACCGTATCTTGAGTTCAGATAACCCGAGTTGACTCTTAAACTAAGAAAAATAATATAAAACTGATAAAAATGAATAAAACAGAATACGGGAAAAATTGGATGTACAAGCTAGGTCTACGGCTCCATGAGACTTGTACGTCAAAGGAATAATTCAAATAAGAAAATCCTCATCTATATACCTTATATCTCAGGTCACCATAATTTGAGTGTATACGACCTGAATTGCAAAACAGCGCGATGAATTATTATTTAGGATATTATTATTATTACTCATTTGACTCATATATCTAGGTATGTATTACTGATACACATACATCCATATATGAGTAAATTGAGATTGCTTATTGGAAGCTGATGGGAAACCAATGGGTTATGTTTATAGTTGGGGCCCAGCACATGCCGGGGACTACGGTCCAGGATGTTCCATCATTGGTGTATAGAACGGTCATGAGGCATATTGGAGGGTCTTATTGTGTGCCCTTTAGGCCTTGGCTGACCAGTGGTGGCAGGCGGCGGCGCCCGCCGCTGGTGGTCACAACGGAGAGAGGAAGTGAGGGAGGAGAGAGAAAAAGAGAGGAGAGTGAGAGAAGAGAAAGAGAGGAAGAGATCCAAGGGAAGAAGAGGAAACTGGCTGGCCGGTGGCGCGGTGGTGCTGGCCGCGGCCAGGTCGCAGGGAGGAGGAAGAAGTGAAAGAAAAATAGAAAAGGAAAAAGAAGAAAAAAGAAGAGAAAAAGAAAAAAAAGAGATGGGAGTACGGTGGTGGTCGCGGGAGTCAGGGGAGGCCGCGGGGGGTCGGTGGCAGCCAACTGGCTATGGTGGTAGCGGATTTGGAGAAGGGTGGCCAGATTTGGGGGGGGAGGGAGGAATAACAGTGAGAAATAGAGAGAAAGGAAGAGAGAGGGAGAAAAAGAGGTGAGAGATGGAAGAGAGAAAGCCTGGGGATGATCGGCGGTGCTGGGTCACTAAAGAACGCACCGACGCGATGACGCTGGCCCAAGGGTTGCGGCGGTGGTCGCATTCCCAGGAAGAGAGGGGGAGAGAAAGAGAGAGGACAAATAGGAGAGACAAAGAAAGAGGGAGAATGAGAGGAAGAGAGAGAGAGAGAGAAAGAGATATTATAGGGGAGATATTTTGTGGGTGGAGATGTGCCATGCATCAAGTCCAAGAGTAGAAAAACCCAAATTAAAATATTAAATTAATATAATGCGACAAAATTTGAGAAATTCAAAAAAGTTTTCAAAAATACCCAGAGGTAGAAAACATCGCTCTGAGGAAAAATATGAAATTTGTTTTTAAAACCTCAATCCTATTTTTAAATTAAAATTCCTGAAATCAATCGGTGATACCAGCCACACCGAATCCGATCGAGTTTTGATAAATTTAGACAAATCTCTAAAAGTGCACTAACATAGAAAATATAATTTAAGAAATAATGTGAAAGCATATTTTTAAAATTCAACTCTGTTTGTAAATTAAAAATTCTGAAATCGACCAGCAACACCGATCGACACAGATTTTGAAGATTTTGCAGAATAATTCGGTAAAATTTCATAAAATTATCAAAAATCTAAAATATTGGAAAACAATATTTGAAACTAAAATTGGTCAAATCTGACTATAGAAAAGATCAAATTGAGCAATATATTAGGATCAGATCCCCAGTTCAGATTAGGACTGACTCCGAGTCCACGAATCCATATCCAATGCAAAACAATCACATAAATAACCATAAAACAAAAATAAATATTGAAAGTAAATTGAAAAATATGATCAAAATATCTGAATACATATCTAAGTATGTATTTCAGGAATGGGGTATTACACTAACTCCTTTGCACTCCTTCTTTTGATTTGTTGACCTCCTCGGAAATTTCAGCAGTTGTAGGAATTTCTTCTAAAATAATGCCTTACTTTATTTCTTTTGGTTCTATGAAGAATTCACCTTGATTGCATACGTGCATGAGTTGTGGCTTCTCTTCTTTTGGACTAAGAACAGGTGGCATAAGCTTCATAACTTTATCGATAGACTATGCTTTGCTGATAGCTGCTTGAAAGTTTGATGAATCTCTTTTGGTTGACTGCTCTTCAACTGATAGTTGCTGATGTGGCTTAACAGTCTCATTTGGCCTATAAAATCTCATGAACAATCGGGGTCGATTTTTCATCTCTTCTTCCTCAAAAGAAAAGCTACGAGCTTGTAAGAATCTTTTCATCCGTCTTCATGTTCTCATCGGTGGCTTGTCTTGGTACATACACATTTTTGAAATTGATTTCATCATGCCACTGTCCTTCCTTTAAGTCTATAAGCCACAAACTCAACTTGATCTTTCGATATACTCCAGGTTAAACAACTCATCAATTTTATGATTCAAAGTAAAGTTGACTCAACATCATGACTCCAATCAAAAAAAGGAATCCTAAACTCATAAGAATTTGAGTATCCTCCTCCTAAGTCATGGATGGAATTAGGAAACCTATCTCTTCTATTAGAGTTCAAAAATCCGCCTCTTCCATTAGAGTTAGGATTAGCGAGCCTCCATTGCTTTCCATAGTACATCCCTCAATCTTCATAATTTTCTCCAAAATCTTTGTAGTGATGATGGGACTTCACAACTCGTCTTCATAGAAAAATTAAAAATTGAGGATATTATAGATGATACCTTGGTGGTGGATGATGTGGTGGTAGTCAATGTAGTTGTGGCTGATATGGTGATGGTTGATATTGTGGTTGGTATGATTGAAAATCATGTCCACTTAAGTATGTACCATCGGCTAGACTTCAATTATCAAGCTCTAGAAACATCCTTTTGAAGGTGTTTCCCCTCCTTGCAGTAATGCCCATCCTTGGGAAAAGGCTTTGCAATCTATCATCATCTCCCACCATCGTCAGAAAGTAGCCATACCTCTAATACCACTTGATGCAGACAGGGAAGCAAAGAAAATGATCGACGCTGGTTAGATCTCGTTCTAGTGCTGACAAACCCTGAAGAAGCCTTCAGGTAGGGATAAATACTCGAATCCATGAGAAAGAACTACCCGAATCCATGAGCCAAAGAGAACAACTCGAATCCAAGAGCAAATATGAGGAAAACTTAAAATATGTTGATTAAAAGTTGAATAAAAGATTGATTATAAAATAAGAATACAAGGGCCTTTATATAGGCTTACAAAAGAGTACTACTCCTATTTGAAAACTATAATCTATTCCTAAAAGAAAAGAAATGATTTAGAAGAGTCCCAATCTATCAGATAATCTAAATTCAAAATAAAGAAATAAAAAATCAATTAGAAACTGAATTGGGCCTAAAAACCAAATCGTAAACGAACTCTGAAACCATATTTGCGTAATAGGGTTGTCGACAACTGAAGGGGACTATCGACAGGTGATCTGCAGACTGAAAGCTCCTGGCTCTTTGTTAAAACCTGTCGACAGGGCTTATGTTATGACTGTCAATAGCAGGCTAATGATATGTTTATTTTGGGCTATCGACATGGAGTTGAATTTAGCCTTTCTCAGATTGTTCTCCCACATCATTATTTATTGTAAATGACTAGATAGATATCTATGTCAAGATTGTGGAGAAAGAGAGAAAAAACATATTGGGACTACAATACAGAAGGACATAAACTCTGCATCTTAACTTGTAATTCAGGCTTTTTCATTGCACTAAGGTATTCCGTCATTTATTAAATAAACATCATGGATGTTGCTATTCTTGAAATTAAAGAGAATTATAATGAATCTTTTCAAATATTTTAATTCATGTATATGGTCATTGAATAATTCAATGTGGTGAGAGAATTTCAACTTAATGAATTTGGAGTTAACGCTTTTTTTCGGCTATCTTTGAATCAGATGCTTCCCTGGAGTGGCATTAAAACACAAAAATATATACCCAAATTAGAAACTAGTTGGGGTCCTTGTAGGGCTTAATGATAGTATTAGTATTAATTCTGTCTATATGAGTAATAATGCATTAAGATAATGAGGAAGGGATAGTTAATTAGGTGCTTGAGCATGTACTTTGCAATGCTAATAATGCTTTGTTCTAAAGCGCACTTAGGATAATTAATGGAAGGGCAAACTATATGTCAATTAAAGAGAAGCATTAATCCTCCCCTTTTTTAAGTTAATAATGTCAACTATTTTTTTTGCCTCTAACCAAATGGATTGTTCTTTGGCATAATGCTTGAGCCCTGAAGGGAACAAAGCCAGCTGTTGAGAGTTTCTCACAACGCTGGAGGTTCTCTAGTGAGATGATGCAATGAGATTAATACCCTGAAATGATAAGGACTACCAAGTGCTCATGTACTTTAAGGGCATGCAATGTTGAAGGGGACATGCATGTCCTCCTCTCCTCCTCCTCCTCCCCCCCCTCTCTCTCTCTCTAAGAGAGGATCAAACCATTTCTTCTGACTCTTTTTCAAATTCGATAAATGTTGGTTGATCGTATATTTCATTATAGTTATATGATTCAGAGTATCATTTCCTATTTGATCCCTTTGAATTCCATATTCGAAGTTGCGATCGGATCTAGTCATTAAAAAGAATCGATTCGATACATTTCTTATGTACCCATAGGTGCTATATTGGATTTGAATCAGATTTCGGATCAATCAATATTGATTGACTGCCTCCGTGATGTTGTTGCTAGCAAATACCGCTTTTTTAGTTTTGGATCTTCCAAATCATTCCCGCAGTAGATCCGGACCGATTTTTTTCTGATCCTTCGATAAAAAGATTCATTCTCCTCATAAAAAAGAGGAGGTAGAACCAATAAAGATTTCTTTTTCGATTCATCTGAGAGAGAGAGAGAGAGAGAGAGAGAGAGAGAGAGTACTCATGAAAAACATATAGCCTGTGTTTAAGTGTAGAGATAGAGAGCAGAGTATAATTTGAGTGTGGGCTTGAATTTCCCCATTTGCAAAAGAGGGAGAGACTTTTGAACTAAACTAGCAAGGCTCAATACTCAGGCCACAGAAAATTCGTAAAAGGTTATTATTTTTGATATGGTCTTTTTTTCGAAGGAAAAAAAAAGTGAGCTGAAATGAAGAAGGTATAAAGATTTCTTTCTCAAATCTATTTGCAGGAACCTATATATTTTGGTTCATCATATGAAAATGAAGGTTTGATTCCTAAGAAGAACGACTGCTTTGCAAGTAGCAGCCAGATGCAAAGACTTTGTAAATATTTCTCTCTCAAAATGAGCTCAGGTGTATGAGAGCTCAAAACCATTTGCCATAACCTGTGGTTCTTCACTCAAAAAAATAGAAACACCTATGTTGTTCATGAGGAAATTAAACTTATAACACTAAATATTGCAGGCATGCATCAAACTGAGCAAAAAGTTAGAAGGCCCTTTGTTAGGATTTGTGACTGGAATAAGTCGCGAAGGTAGACAAAACTTTAGAGACCAAAGAACGGATGTGTGCAAGAAACTATGTACATTACCAGTCGATTAATACTGGGTATACTCGACTAATCACATGAATTAATTGACTAATACATTGTACAGTCGACTAGGTTGGCCAACAGAGAGTTGGGGGTCTCGAATATTCTCAGAGTAGTTGACTAGTATTTCGGTCTAGTCGACTAGTACATGGTATTACTCGATTAATACCCTGGCCAAGTCGACTAATGTCGGGTCTAGCAGTTTTCTTTTCTGGATTTGTTTCTATATTCGAGTTGAATTCGAGTTTCCTTTATTCTGAGGTGGTGATTGTTCGTATTGATGAAGTTTGTTTAGGAGCAGGAGAGTTCTATTGCCTATAAATAATCCCTTGGGGTGGCCTTAAAGGTATTCCAATGAATTTGTAATTTTTAAAGGTGTAACTCATCTAGGTGAGAGATTCGTGAGAGAAGTTTAGCCACAAGGATTCACTATTCTTGACGGTCATCAAGAGTTTGTAATTTTTTTAACATGAGGTGTAAGTAATCTTTATTATACTTTCCCAAAGTTTTAATAAAGTTTTTCCCCTTCTCCTATAGACGTACACACGATCTGTTTGATCGGTAGAACTACGTTATATTGTGTGTTGGCTTTCTATCTACTTTGAAATATCTTCTTCTTCTCTTCTTTATGTTGCCTTAGTAGATCCTGTGGTTAGTTTCCGCTGCGTCACCCCAGTCGATCCGGTCGAGAGGGCATCCTCGAATTCATAACAATTGATATCAAAGCAAGGTCAACTTGAAGATGTCTGCAATCAAGTTCGATATTCAGAAGTTTGATGGTATCATCAATTTCAGTAGGTGATAGATTAAGATGAATGCCATCTTGACCCAAAGTAATTTGAAGAAAGCACTGCACAGAAAGGAGAAAAAGCCTTACGACATGAAGAAAGAAACATGGCAGGAGTTGGATGAGAAAGCATTGACGGCTATTTAGCTTTGCTACGTGGACGAAGTGTTGGATGAGTTTTTTGTGGAGAAAATAACATCCTCATTGTAGGAGCGACTTCAGGACCACTATCTAAAGAAGTCGTTGGCAAATCGGTTGATTATGAAGTATCATCTTCTTCTCCGCATGCATGAAGGTGTAATTCACCTAAGGGGGGGTTGACTATACTAAATGGAAAATAATATGGAATAAAAATTTACTTGCTAGCAACTTAGCAAAAACCTATCACAACATAAGAAATATTAGCAAATAAGTAAATAATATAAGTGTGCAAGTAAGTAAAGAGAGAGTAGAGTGAAGAGAGAAAGAGTAAGCAATCACAAACACGATGATATGTTCCGAGGTGCGAGCCACTGTTCTACGTCCCTGCTTTCAACACTATGAAGGATTTTTACTATGACCAATCTCACTAGATCGTCAATCGTTATAAGTTCTCACTAGAACTCAATAGGCTCACAAGTCCTCTCTCGTGGTGCCGCAACACCAACACGGAACTCACTAGCTCACATGAGGCCGCAATCTCTACAACTTCACAATAGAAAGAAATTAGTGATCTTCTCTTGATCACAAAAAGCTTATAAGCACAGTCCTATAAGCAAGATGAAGACGTGAAACTCTTTGGAATTGTGTAATGGAAATAACTTGCAAAGATGTAGAGGGAAGGCTCAAGCTAAAAATCAAGAATGCGAAATTTTGGCTCAAAAGAAAATCTTTTAAGAAAAGACTAAAACTTGACTAAATCTTTTTGTAAACTTGTAAAATCTTTTTCAAACTTCTTAAGACTTATTTTTGTGTTTTTTTACAGTCCCACTATTTATAAGGGATGAAAACATGAGGAGAAAACCCAAAAGAGTCATTAGGAAAAGACTCAGAAAAGGCAAATTGGAATGTAGCCATTGGGAAAAAAATCAGAAGGAAATCCTTCTGTCGGTCGACTGGCCGATCGATCACCAACGGTCGGATTTTCGACCATTGGAGATAGCGGTCAACCGGTTGGTCGACTGTTTTTCCCAACCAGAGAGCAAAGCTCTCTGTCGGTTGACCGCACGGTCGACTGAAGTGCACACAGTGCACTTTGGTGCATGTCGGTCGACTGCTCGATCGACCGACAGAACAATTCTGCTCTGCTTACGGTCGACCAGTCTGTCGATCGACCTTCTGCCAAAAGCTTGTTATGGAAATCTTTTTGAATTCTGACAAAATAAACTTTGATCTTTAAATACAAAATAGAGTTTTAGGGATTTGATAGAACCAGTGTGTGATCATGGATCAACACAAAACAAAGTTAGAACTATATTTTGTAAAAACACTTTTCTATATCCAAAACCGATTTTTTCGAACCTCGTTTTTCCGGAACTTGATCTTGAAAATGGAAAAGAAAAATGTTTTAAACTCTTTTGAAAACACTTTAGGAATGTGAAAGATGTGTGTTAATCCCAAAAGAGGTATCAACCTATATCATCTTGGTTTTAACAAACGACTATAAATTCCATCTAAAATACAAAGAGCAAAAATACAAATCTTGATATAGTCTTCTTTTGCAAACTTGATCCTTATCTTCAATTTGCTTAGGCTCTGAGATCTACATCTTCTCGGCTTTCAAACGTGTGAGTCTTGTGATGGAGCTAAAATGCAACAAAGAGTTAACCTGAAACTTTGTTAAATAAAATTATTTAAAATATAACTACATATATTTTGTTATCATTAAAACTAGGGCTAATGGCCTTTGGGCCAACAATTTTTCCCTTTTTGATAATGACAAAACACATGGAGTTATCACAAATATTAGGAAGAGCCTTCAATCGAAGCTCCCCTAAACACATGCATATACCAAAATGTGACATATATGTTAGATGCATCAATAAAAGCATATGAATAAGATATATCAATCAATTTCTATGCAACCTATCTATGCATACTAAGAATACAGAACAAAGGAATGCATAAATGGTTTCCTCCAACCAACCAATAACCTCCAACCTCCAAAACAAGTGGTAAATGGTTGGTTTGCAAAGAATACACAAGAACACAAACACACCACATACCACATGTAGAAGATATGTATCAAATATCAACAAAAAAAGAGATACATAACTTAATAGTGATAATAACTTAATAGTGATATCATAAAAGAAATTTGTCCAAACAAAGGTTCATGCCAACCTCAAAACAAGTTCCAAACCATAAAATAAGTACTACAATATAAAAACACGTGTCCAAACACCAAATACTACATGTCCACATAAAAGAGTACATGAATAAAGACATGAAAATAAAACTCCCAGATAACTCACAAAATCTCTCCCCTTTTTGTCATCAACAGAAAATGATTCACTCTTCCTGAAAGTCTGAATCTTCAGGAGGCATAAAAGAGTACATAAATAAAGAGATGAAAATAAAAATTCCCAGATAACTCCACAAAATCTCTCCTCCTTTTTGTCATCAACAGAAAAGGGGTCACTTTTTCTGAAAGTCTAGATCTTCAAGAGGAGCTGGTGCCTCGGAAGGAGCTGGAGGTGGTACTCAGGTATCAAACGAGGACCCGATGCAGGAAGGGGCTGCACGTGGCCTCTCGGAACTGGAACAGGACAAGCGTTCCTATTATAGGTCTCGTCGACGCATGTCTGGAGATAGCGAATAGATAAGCAGATATATTGCAGGTCATTCTGAACTCGGTGCTCCATCCTTTCAAAATTTGCGGTCATCTTCAGGTCATGCTCTCGAAGCTGAGCAGAGGGAGCTGTGTATGGGTCAACAAAGGCTGAAGAGGTTGAAGAGGATTCAGAGGCAACAGTAGGAATTATAGGAGGGGGTTGAGGAGCAAGAGCATGCTCCCTAGCACACATCCCCTTTAGGAGGTGCTATTGATATCAATAGACGGTTCAATGTACCGTTCAATAGAAAGATTAAATTTTAATTATTTGAGGAGTCGGGTAATGAGCATTCCAAATGGTAAGTGCCAATTTAGGATCAGGAGGTGCTCAGAGACTATGAAATCGATGATGAGCTTAAGAATATTAACTCTAATGCCTTTTAGAAGGCAATAGATCAAGAGGGGAACAAAACCCCGAGCATGACTATATTCTCCTAATTTTGGAAGGAGATTATAGAACACTATTTTAGCTAAGACCTGGGCGGTGAGCGTATAATACTTTACCTCATTCCTAATTAAAACAGGGTTATCATTATCGTAAAGTAGGAGAGATGCGGTGAGGGTAGATTCACTATCAGGATATTCAAAATCATGTATATCAACATTATATATATCTATACCCTCACAGGAGAGATGTAGCAGATGGGCAAGTCGATCAAAAGAGATGTTAATGTCCTTGCCCAGACCCTAGATCTGATATGATTGTTTTGAAAAGACAGATTAGAGTAAAAATAATGCACAAGCACATGGTAGACGGGTTCCTTAATGGTAATGAGGTATTCAAGAGAGCTTGTGTTCAAAATATTTGCTAGATTCAAGTACTTAAAATCAGCAAGCACAACAATTCTACCAGAAATTACATGCTTATTATGGATCACAGAAAATCTATGAGATGCATTCTGAGAAACAAAGGGGTTTGATGATGATTCGAATTGTTTACCCTTCTAAAATCTAAGCCTATTTGACATGGTAAAGATAGGAAGATGATAAACAAGAGTTTGGCATGAATTTTAGAAAGATTTCCAAAAAAATTATGAAATAAAGAAGTTTTTAGGAGATTAAGGATTATACCTTGAAGAACCCAAAATTTCTCCTTGAAATCAAACAAATCTAAAGTTTTATGGAGAGATCCAATAAATTTTAAGGATTAATTTGAGATTGGAATGCGTTTGGGAGATATGGGAGGAAGGAAAATATGGAGGAGAAGAGGATGGAGTCGGTCGAGAAGAGAAAAATGAGAGAGAGTTGGGATTTAGGGCTTTTAAAATGGGTGAAAAGTACAGCTGGCCTGACTCACTGACGACCGGGGTCTAATCGAGAGCTTCTCGGTTACAGTCGGTCGACCGACTAATGCCAAATTTTATTTAGATTTTAGGTTTCCCGAATGACCGTCTGGTCGACCGGACCTCTAACAGGTCAACTCGGTTGACCGAAAAAATCAATTTTTATAAAATATGAATTAAGGGCTTCTGAAAAATATTTTAAATTGGATATTTTTATATAAAATAGAGAAATAATATCAAAAATCTTATAGGTATGAAGAACACAAGAAAATGATAAGAAAACATTTTTTATTCTTATTATATTAAAAATATATTTTCAACAATTAAATCGTATATTAAGCAATTAAAAAAAATAAGATATTGAAGCCGAATACCTTTAACGGGTTCTGAACTTCTTCTTATCATTCCTCTAGATAAGAGTTAAGGCGAGCAATTGCTATCTTCATTTATTGCCTAAATATGGTTTAAATATGACACCCAATCCTAAGATAGATATATAAACAAAATATATATACATGTATATGAGCAAATAAATTAATCTATGTATACATACATGCAAAGATATCTATCAACCAAGTAAGCATGAAAAATATGGGCAAGCAATTCATGGGCTAGTTAAGAATAAAGACATTGTTAACGGACTAGCTCAAATATAAGCAAGTCATAAAAACAACAAAAAAAAACATATATTCATAACTAAAGCATATTAACACAAAAGAGAAGCTAGCTATTCCTATGCATATATAGATCTAATTAGAATTGAAATTTTTAAATGGAGAAGTTACCAAACTATAGGCAATCTCCAAAATAGGTGCTTCTTGATAGCGATGCAATATGACAATTGATCTTGAATATCCTGGTCTAAAATACTGCATTTTTATTTTCTAAAGTATTTATTTTATTTTACTAGTTATTTTATTATTATTTATTAACTTGATTTATAGTAAAAATTATTTTAAAAATAGTAAATGATATTTTGGCCTTATATGTATATTTAGTATTATTAAATATTATCATTTTAATTACAAGCTAGTATTTTCCCCATTACTATGTTACTATTATTATTATTGTAGTTGCTATTATTGTTAGTATTGATATTGTTATTATTCTTATTCTTATTGTATTGTTTTAGTCATTATTATTAATGGTAGTATTTTTACCAAGTATTATTAGATAATATTTTTAATGTTGATAATTTTATTATTATTATTACTACTATCTCTTTTTGATTATTAGTATTTATTATTATTATTATTATTATTCATATCTTTTCCTTTTTCTAGCCCATAACCCATTACCATGAGATCTTTACCCATTAACTCAAAACCCAATCCTAATCCTAATCTAAATCCTAATAAAAATCATTCTAATCCTAACTACTAAATCAAGAAATTTAAACCCTACTGAAATTCTGATTTCTAAAATCCCTAATAACCTATAAAAAGGCTAAACTACTTCTTTTTCTACCTCCAAAGAAAAATCATGAACCAACTCTTCCCACCTCATTCTTTCTTTTCTCCTCAAGCGAAGCAAGAACGAAAAAGGGATCTTGAAGTGCAGAAATTAAGAAATATGCTAGGGGAGATTAAAAATAAGTAATTTATTTTCTCACAATTTATTTGATATAAATAATTTATCAAAAGTGATGTCTATACCATGATCTCCATGAATATTTTTTATACATCAAAGCTCAACCACAAATCTAACAAAAAAAAAATACATGTGAAGATATACCAACTCATATTTTAATTAACATATATTTTTTAGAATTTTTAACAAAAGATTTCAAAAAATAAAAAAATAAAAAAAAGGTCTCAGCTAGGCCAAACCCATGTAGATTTATTGGGGCCTTATGATTTCAGTGCTTTGGACTTGGGATCGAGTTCAGGTGAGTGTTTCTTTTCTTTGTTTAATTTTATTTAATTTTATCGTGAATGTTTTTTTCTCCTTTAGTTATAGAAGGATTTGTGATAAATAATTTTATGCAATTATGTAATTATGCTATTAAATGTACTGAGATGATATTTGAGAGTGTTTGCTTTTGCATCATTTTCTTATTTGTTGTTATCAGTTACTTGTATCATTTCACATGACCATCTGATATATTATACCAGTATGTTTACCCATATTCCTTCATGAGATTCGTTGAGTGCTAATACTATTTATTTAGTTGATCTACGTCATTTCATGTATAGTCGTCTACCAATGTTGATTAATGATTAGTTGTAGTATACCTTAGACCAGATTTGATTTTGTAATTGACTTAATTGTGAGAAATTTTAGAATATAAATTGATTGATCATGAGGTTGATTGGTTCGTGATTGAGGTTAAACATTCATATTTATAGATAAATAGTACATTTATTTGAGTTAGTTATCGAACATTTATTTTTGATGATATTTCATATGGGAATTCATTTGGACAATGAGTACGGATTAAATAAGATGTTAAC
Organism: Agave tequilana; assembly: GCA_038442645.1. Classification (NCBI taxonomy): domain Eukaryota; kingdom Viridiplantae; phylum Streptophyta; class Magnoliopsida; order Asparagales; family Asparagaceae; genus Agave; species Agave tequilana. The sequence goes on along the minus strand of JAVJIF010032246.1, from coordinate 59,868 downwards.
TTAAGACTGATTTATCTTGATACTTGGATTTATATATGGACCTAGAGATCAACTTGAGATTTACATGGGATCTTGATTCATATTTAGATGAGATCAATAATAGTTGAATTTTGATCATATGGTAGAATATCTTAACTTGATTTTTGATCTATCACATAATGCTGATTTTGGATTATTAGTTGCAAGTATTTTATTTGACTCTATTCACCGATCAATTATCTGAGTAATGATGTTTATTAATATCGAGGTTTGAGTGCAGAGACTTTCTAGATTTCATGTAGCTTGAGGATGCTCGCTCCTTAGTTACTATCTTGATTAGGATTGGAACTATTGGTGATGTAACTTAAGTTATAATTAAATTTAGATCTTGGATTTAATTGGTTTATGATAGTAGTTATACGAGTTGACATCTGAGTGACATTATCAGTAGATTTGATTATTCTTATTGGTAGTAAAACAGGTGAGAGTTTGGTTAGATATTGATGATTGATTAATTTCGAGATTCTTTATTAAAAGAACGAGATATTAGACTTGGATTTGTTAGTAGATTCGACTGAGTCAGAGTTGATCTTGGGTTGAGGAGTAGACGTAGATTGGTTTGACCTGACCTGGTTGCATTTATATACATAATTGACTAGTTACTTGGATTTCTGAATCTTGTGTTTGTTAATGAAAGTGAGAGTGTATGATGGTTTTAATTAAGATTGGATAGTGCTAATTGGTTGGATATAGATTTATTTTATATATTAGGATTTAGATATATCGATGACTTTGAGGATCTGAGTTTAAATATTTTGTCTGGATTATTCTATTCATGCCAGCAGGTCATTACTTATTTAGAATATCATGATTTACCTGAGAACTTGATTGATTATACATGACATTTACCTGATAATTATATTGTCTATGTTACCATAATTGCTGAAAAAATATTGTATACGGTAACAACACCCTCATGTTATACTTGTTACATGTCCTGTTATACTGGTATCCTGTTCATTGACATTATATATCCTGTTATACTGGTATTCTGATTGTACATGTTGACGTTGTTACCCACCGAGTTATCCCAGTGGTCTAGAAAACATGTACATTAAATAATATTGATAATTTAAATTACTTGATATTAAACAACTTACACTGGGATTGTGGAGATTGATGGAGGAGACAACATCTGTATTTTGGGTGGAGTTAGGATATAGGTTGTGCTGCCGAAGAGGGTTCCTCTGCATGGTTCCCGTGGGGTGACTGGCACCCTGTCCTATTCTTGTTCCTATTATACATGTTCCTGACTGCCTAGAGGTAGGGACTGGTTCAGCGCTAGGAGTCTGGACCGTGGTCCCGGGTATCTACGGGGTTCACCTAAAGCATGGATAATATCTCCAACCGATCAATTTTAATAACTTAGGACCCTGATTGATATGTTTAATAGGCGTAGTAAGGGATGCGTCTATTACATGTTGCAATTGTTGTTCGCTGACATAATAATAATAAACTGTTCATACTGTAATTGATTGTCTTTGCTTGATATATGTATGTATGTTGGACACCCGATGTTTCACCTGACCTGATTGGACTTCTGACTCTAATACTGACTGACTTTACCTGCCTGATATATAGATTGTGATAGACACCTGATTGAATACCTAATTGGATACACACTCGACTGTGTGCTACCCACATTACTGTTCATTTACTTCATTCATGCCATTTCTTATTTATATATATTTCTTTATCTACTCACATGTTATATGTACATGCATTTTTCAGTTTATTTTTACACATTCACTAGGAGCTCTGACTCCCTGGATTTGCATATCCAGATTTGTGGCTATTTATTCCTGATCAGGTATTTGGAGAGAATTACATGCGTTACGAGGAACTGGAGTCCCTCTCTTCTTGATTTTAGGTATTTCTGCTGTTTTATTCGTGTTATTTCTTGATTCTATCTATATCATGTCCAGTTGTCATTCTTTTCTTTTATTCATCTGCTATCATTGTGTTAGATATTTATATGTCATATTGCAGTGATATTAATTTATCACAGTAGATTTTATAGCTTGTTCAGGTTACTTTAGGCTTAGCGCATATACATGGGATATTCTTCTCGCGTATATAAGTCGCCAACTCTCATCGCGACTCCATTTTCACGTATTTTGGGAAGCGGGGTATGATAAGGTTTTCTTAGTATCAGAGCCAGGTTCAACATAAAAAGAGAACCTAGTTCATACCTGTAACCTGAGACAGTTATATTTACATTGCAATATACATAACTATCCATACGATGATATTGACTCCATTTGAAATTAATCGCTCTCTCTTTTGGAATCCATCTCTTGGATCTTTGATTTCTCTGATTTCAAGTCTTCTTTTAGAGTAATCTTGGTTCCATTTTGATTCTTGTTCTTCTTTTTGATCTATTTTCTTAATTTTGTCTCTTGAGTTTGACCACTCCATATTGAAGCCGGTAGCAGAGATCAAAGCGCGCAGCGGAAGCGAGTGGACCTATGATCAGTGAGAAGCGGCATGGAAGTTTTATCTTCTCCCTTAATCTTGATTTTCTAACATTCCCTGCTTTATCAAAATTTCAAGGATGAAATTTTTATAAGGTGGGTAGAATGTAATATCCTGGTCTAAAATACTGTATTTTTATTTCCTAAAGTATTTACTTTATTTTACTAGTTATTTTATTATTATTTATTAACTTGATTTATAGTACAAATTATTTTAAAAATAGTAATGATATTTTTGCCTTATATGTATATTTAGCATTATTAAATATTATCATTTTAATTACAAGCTAGTATTTCCCCCATTACTATGTTACTATTATTATTATTATTATAGTTGCTATTATTGTTAGTATTGATATTGTTATTATTCTTATTTTTATTGTATTGTTTTAGTCATTATTATTAATGGTAGTATTTTTACCAAGTATTATTAGATAATATTTTTAATATTGATAATTTTATAATTATTATTACTACTACTTTTTGATTATTAGTATTTATTGTTAGTATTGTTATTATTATTCATATCTTTTCCTTTTCCTAGCCCATAACCCATTACCATGAGATCCTTACCCATTAACCCAAAACCCAATCCTAATCCTAATCTAAATCCTAACAAAATTCATCCTAATCCTAACGACTAAATCAAGCAATTTAAACCCTACTGAAATTCTGATTTCTAAAATCCCTAATAACCTATAAAAAGCCTAAACTACTTCTTTTTCTACCTCCAAAGAAAAACCATGACCCAACTCTCCCCACCTCCTTTTGTTTTTCCTCCTCAAGCGAAGCATGAATGAAAAGGGATCTTGAAGTGCAGAATTTGAGGAATATGCTAGGGGAGATCAAAACCAAGTAAGTAATTTATCTTCTCACAATTTATTTGATATAAATAATTTATCAAAAATCATATCTATACCATGATCTCCACGAATATTTTTATACATCAAAACTCAACCACAAATCCAGCAAAAAAAATACATGTGAAGATAAACCAATTCATAATTTTAATTTACATATTTTTTCAGAATTCTTAATAAAAGGTTTTAAAAAAATAAAAAAATATAAAAAAATGGCCTCAGCCAGGCCAGATCCTAGGCCTGGCTGGCCTCGCCCGGCTGGGCCGGGGCTAGCCTGGCCAGGCCTGGCCTAGGCCAAGCCGGCTGGGCTCAGGACAGGGCCTTGGGCCCTGTTTCAAAAAAAAAAAAAAAAGAAGAAAGAAAAAAAAGAATTTTCGGACCAGGCCTGGGCCTGACCTGGTTTAGCCTGGGCCTAGCCTGGGCTGCCCTGCTGGATTATTAAAAAAAGGAGAAAAAAAGAAGAAGCAAGAAAGGAAGAAAGAAAGAAGAAATTGCATATTAAAATAATTTGTTAAAAATATCAAAAAAATATATAGAAAATATAAATAATATTCTACAATACTTTTACTTTCGATGATAAAAATTTTAGACTAATACCAACATAATTAACTAAAATCACCTACTTTAAAGCCATTTTCCTTAATGATAAATTTAGACCCATTAAGTATTTTAATGGTTTAAAGGCTATTAAAAATCAAATAAAAATTAAAAAAATTAGTTTAAACAAAACCTACTAAATTCATTAGACTCAGAGGATCATATTTCTAACCCTAATTTAATTAATCAGGATTAAAACCCTTACAAATCCCAAGTAGAACATTCTTTTAAAAATCTAACAATTTATATTGAAATGAACCATGTAGATTTATCGGGGCCTTATGATTTAGTGCTTTGGATTTGGGATCGAGTTCAGGTGAGTGTTTTTTTTCTTTGTTTAAATTTATTTAATTTTTGTCATGAGTGATATTGATTTATCATAGTAGATTTTATAGCTTGTTCAGTTTACTTTAGGCTTAGCGTGTGTACGTGGGGTATTCTTCTCGCGTATATACGTCGCCGACTCTCGTTGCGACTCCGTTACCACGTATTTTGGGAAGCGGGGCGTGACAGATCTTTTGAGCTTCGATGCATTCACCACTAAGGCATCATCTTCCCCCATGTCTTGGAGGAGAATGACAGACCTACATCGATCAAGTTTGGTGTGTTTTTGGTCCCAAATTTTTTGGGTCCGATAGGGTTAGTACTTTCTTGAACCCAAACATTTTTGTTTAACATATTTAACTTGGCATAATAAAATTTTGCTAAATGACCTTTGCGGTCGCAATGTGCACATATGTACACTTTGTCATACATGAAAGCATGCTTATGTTGATGTGTATGTGCATGTTGAGCATGTTTTTCATGGTGTGTGTGAGATGAATGAGGTATATGTTTTCTTTCGGTTTTTTCCTTTAGAAACATAGAAGCAAATTTGTTCATGTCAAATGCACACTTTTCAAAGTGGTATCCAAAACATCAATACGTTTTTGGATATCCAAAAATTTATTTTTTGTTAAAAGCAATATTAGGGCTTTTATCCTTACAAACAAGTTTGTATTTATCAAAATCTTTTTTCATCTTCTTAAAAGAAATAGATAAATCATTTTTCTCTTTAAAAACAATTTCTAGCTTATTCTTTAAAAAGTCATTTTCCTTTTTCAATTTTTTATTTTGTCCACGAAAAATTTCATATCTATTTTGTAATTCTTCAAAAAATTATGCAAGTTCATCCATAATTAAATTATTATCTTCCAAAGAGGTTTCGAATTTACTATGGAAGTCTCCTCTTCGTTTGTCATGAAGTAAACATGTGCGGCATCAATTTCCTCTTCGGAATCTGGTTATGAATTATCCCAAGTGGCTACCATCACCTTTTTCTTCTTATGCACGTTCTTGGAGGTAATGGCTTGAAGTGAGAGGCAATCCGCAATTAGATGACCCGTCTTCTTGCAATGAAAGTAAGGACCAATCTCCTCTTTCTTCTTTTCAAATCTCCCTTAATGTCTTTCTCTTCGGAAGTTGTTTTGTCTTTCTTTTTTATAAAACATCTTGCCCACTCTTTGAATGAGCATGGCAAAGTCCTCATCACCATCTTCCGATGATTGTTCTTCATCAAAGGATGAGGGAGTAGCCTTGAAAACTATCGCTTTCTTCTTTGGAGTCTCCCTTTCTTCTCTCACCTTCATTTCTATCTCATGGATTTTGAGATTTTCAATAAAGCCAGAGAAATCATTCTCCTCTCTATCATTGAGCTCCTTAAGGGTTGTCGCCTTGACTTCCCAAGCTTTGGGGAGAGCTCTAATGACCTTGCGAATCTTTTGGTCATTGTCAATGCTGTCACCCAAAGAAGATAATCCATTAGTAATCTTGGTGAACCGAGTAAGAATCTCATCAATACTTTCATTTTCAAGCATGTAAAATTCTCATATTGAGAACGAAGCAAATCAACTTTAGATCTCTTAACATGCGACGTCCCCTCATGAGTAATGATTAAATCATTCCAAACTTCATAAGTGAATTTGTAATTAATTACACAAGAAAGATCATCATCATTTAATGCTGTGTAAGTGCATATTGGGCTTTGGCATTGGCCTCATAGTCCTTTGCGGTTGTTTGGACTATGTATTCTTATCACCGTGAGATTCAACAAATTCTTTGGTGATGGTCTTGGCAACTCTAACTCCTAGGGACTTAAGGAATAGGTTCACCTTGACCTTCCAAATGGGACCCATCAAATTTGGGTGGGAACTTGATGCTAGAGAAGTCGTGTGATGCCATGAAAATAAGTATAAGTGCGCACACAAATAACGAATGCAACAAATGAATATAGCCAAATGAAAAGGATCTCCCTAAGGTGGTTAAAATAAAATTAGGGTTAGACTCTTATACCAATTGTAAATCACCTAGAGGGGGTGTGAATAGGTGATGGCTATACTAAATGGCAAATAATGTGAAATAAAAATTTACTTGCTAGCAACCTAGTAAATACCAATTACAACACAAGAAATACTTGCAAATAAGTAAACAATATAAGTGTGCAAATAAGTAAAGAGAGAGTAGAGTGAATAGAGAAAGCGTAAGCAATCGCAAACGCGATGATATGTTCCGAGGTTCAAGCCACTGCTCTATATCTCCACCTTCAACACTATAAAGGATTTTCACTATGACTGATCTCACTAGATCGTCAACCGTTATAAATTCTCACTAGAACTTAATGGACTCACAAGTCCTCTCTTGCGGTATCGCAACACCAACATGGAGCTCAGTAGCTCACTTGAGGCCGCAACCTCTACAACTTCACAATAGAAGAAAATCAGTGATCTCCTCTTAATCATAAAAGGCCCACAAACACAATCCTATAACGAAGATTAGGAGGTGAAACTCTTTGGGATTGTGTAGTGGAAATAGCTTGCAAAGATGCAGAGGGAAGGCTCAAGCTAAAAATCAAGAATGTGAAATTTTGTCTCAAAAGAAAATCTTTTAAGAAAAGGCTAAAACTTGAATAAATCTTCTTGTAAACTTATAAAATCTTTTTTAAACTTTTTAAGACTTGTTTTTGGCTTTTTCTACAGTCCTACTATTTATAGGGGATGAAAAGATGAGGAGAAAACTCAAAAGAGTCATTGGGAAAAGACCCAGAAAAAGACAAACTAGAATATAGCCGTTGGGAAAAAATCAGAAGGAAATCTTTCTATTGGTCGACCGCCGATGGTCAGATTTTCGACCGTTGGGGATAGCGATCGACCGGTCGATCGACCATTTTCCCAACTAGAGAGCAAAGCTCTCTGTCGGTCGACTGGGGCGGTCGATCGCACCCAACCGAGAGCAAAGCTCTTGCAGTCGGTCGATCGCACGGTCGACTGAAGTGTACACAATGCACTTTGGTGCATGTTGGTTGACCGCTCGGTCTATCGACAGAGTATTTCTGCTCTGTCTACGGTCGACCGGTCGGTCGACCAACCTTGGGCCAAAAGCTTGTTATGGAAATTTTTTTAAAACCAATCTTTTTCTGACAAAATAAACTTTGATCTTTAAACACAAAATAGAGTTCTAGGGACTTGATAGAACCAGTGTATGATCATGGATCAACAAAAAAAAGTTAAAATTATTTTGTAAAAACACTTTCTAAATCAAAAACTAGTTTTTCCGAAACTCGTTTATCCGAATTGGATCTTGAAAATGGAAAAGTGAAATGTTTTGAACTCTATTTAAAACACTTTAAGAATGTGAAGATGTGTGTGTGTCAATCCCAAAAGAGTTATCAACCTATATCATCTTGGTTTTAACAAACGACTATAAATCCTATCTAAAATGCAAAAAGCAAAAATATAAATTTTGATATAGTCTTATTTTGCAAACTTGATCCTTGTGCTCTTCTTTATACTTAGGCTCTGAGATCTACATCTTCTTGGTTTTCAAACGTGTGAGTTTTATGATGGACCCGAAATGCAATAAAGAGTTAACCTGAAACCTTGTTAAACAAAACTATTAAAAACATAACTACATATGTTTTGTTATCATCAAAACTAGAGCTAATAGCCTTTGGGCCAACAGAAGGTACACTTGTCAAGTCTCACATTGCAGAATTTTCTTCTATTATCAATGATTTAGATAAGATAGAGGTTAAGATAGAAGATGAGGATAAAGTACTTTTATTACTATGTTCTTTACCTTCTTCATCTAAGAGCTTTAGGGAAGCTATCATATATGGAGACGAGTCAACTATCAAGGTCAATGAAGTCAAGGAGCATCTACTCAATAAAGAGAAAATTGACACCCAGTTGGTAGGTCATTCCATCATGATGATTCTGTTGGCCCAAAGGCCCATCACTCTAGTTTTGATGATGATTAACTCATGTAGTTATAGTACTAATGATCTTTGTTTAATTAGTCTCAGATTTATGATCAAGATCTTAGTAGGTGTTTAGCTTCAACAAAGGATTTAAAGACAAGTTTTGGAGCTAACACGGTTTGATTCAAGAGCCTATGCATCAAGACCACATCAAGTACTCAGGAGGAGTCTAGCTCTTTGGATCATAGTTTGGACCAAGTCAAGAAGGAGAAGAAGACTTCAAGTGAAGACTTCAAGAGAAGACTTGTGTCTAGGTTTATTTTTATTAAGATTTTATTTTAGATAAAATATAAAGGATAGAAAGTTGGTGGATTGCTCAAGTATACCATATACACTCACACACAAGATTTAGATGTGTTTTCATAAAAGAGTTTTCATTTTGGAAAAATACCGTTTTGATTTTTGGAGTTTAATATATACATGTATTTTAACCAAAACTATTTTAGTGTTTAGTGTCAAAAACATAGATATTTCATCATGTATGTGTAGTGGATCATATCCATACACTCTATGCTTTAAAAGTGTTTAAAATATCTTGTTTTTGTATTTGGAGAAGTTTTTGAAAAAATCTATTTGGAAAAATACAGATTTTGTTTCAAGCCAAAATTTCTAAGTTACAAAAATAGTTCAAAATATTTGTAACATGTTTTGATTTTACTCAAACATATTTGTATATCAAAGTATAATACTAAAACTATTTTTGTAGATTTTTAGAGATTTTATGGGATTTTATTTAAGTCAAAAAGCCAAATTTTTAATACCCATAATCCATGTTCTGGCTTCTGCCGATCGACCGGGCCGGTCGACCGAGCCAGGAGTCGGTCGACCGATTCGGTCGACCAACGTGCACAAACGTGCACGCCAGGTTTGGCTGGAGGGTCGGTCGACCGACCCGGTTGACCGCCAGAGAGCTCTGCTCTCTGGAAAGGTCCGATCGACCGGGTCGGTCGACCGGCAGAGAGTTCTGCTCTCTGTTCCAGGCCATGGTCGACCGGGCTGGTCGACTGCTGGCGCAACGGTCAGAAATCTGACCGTTGGCCGGTCGACCGACAGCCGTCCAGGCTGCAATTTTGCCCCAACGGCTAGTTTTTGGTTAGCCTATAAAGGGGACTTTCTTGGACTGTTTTAAACAAGATTTTTGGAGAGTTTTAAACCTAGTTTTTTCCATCTATTTCAGAAGTTTTCTCCACTAATTTGAGAGCAAATATTTCCAATTCAAAAGGAAGTTTATCAAGAGTGTTTTCAAAAGTGATTCTTGAGTTTTTCACCACAACTTCCATCCTTATTTTTCTCACAATCACTTGCGCTATCCATTGCTATACCTATCCTATAGGGATCTTTGTTGTGAGAGAATTTGAGGTGATCAAAGTGTTTAGATCACCAAAGTTTACATCTTTGCTTTGAAGAGGCGGACTTGTGTGTTCACGATTGTTTCGAGTTCTAGTGAGAGCTCTTTGTAGAGGTGCGACCTCGGCAAGCTTGCGTGCTTGGGGTGTGTTGTTCTTGCGGGATCAAGAGAGGGACTAGAGAGTCGAAGTGTTCTAGTGGGAACTCATTGTAGGTATTGCGGCACCGAGTGATCCGGTGGGATCGATTATAGTGGAAATCCTTCATAGTGTTGAAGGTGGGGACGTAGAGCAAGTGTGCTCAAACCTCGAAACAATTCTCCCGTGTTTGCGATTGCTCTCTCTATCTCTTACTTGTCTTTATATCTTGCATGCTCATATTGTCTTTATCTTTATATGCTTGATATATTGTGCTTAAATTGTTATATGCTTGGGGATTGTTTGCTAACACTTGTATTCAACCAAGAGAGCCAAAGCGGCACCTCAACTCTTATCTAGAAGAATCTTGAGGAGTTAGTCCAGAGCCCTTCACGGGGAATCCGGCTACACTCTTGTGTTATACTTGGTGCTTAGCTTAAGAAGTTTTAGTTTGCATTAATAGTTTTAATTTTGCATTAATTGACCATTTGTAACGCCCCGATTCCACGAATACGGGGACGTCACCGCAACGTATATACGTAGGTCAGAACTACCCTCCCGTATATACGCTAAGCATCAGTACAGACAAGAATCAGAGTACGGAAGCAAATGGTGCATTATACATTCCAACACATATGTACAATTACAGAGTTATCACCAGTAGTGATCTAATATTACATGAATATCATATCACTAATATGCGCAAATGCGGGAATACAAGCAGATGTACAAGAGTAAAACAGTATAAAGGTACTCGCGAGTTTAAAAAGGAAAACTCGAGAGACTCACAGGGGGCCTGGAAGGATGGAACTCTGAAAGGCCTGCTGGGGATCCACGCTACCGCTGCGCTACTCTGAACACACGCTCCTAGCTCCAAGACCTGGACGTGAGAATCCAGGGGAGTCAAATGATACTCCCCAGGCGAGTGTAGAAGCAAAACCAAGTGGTGAAGCAGGGTGAGCACAATAATGCATATATCAAGTGGGAATACTCAGAAGGCAGATAGGATAGAGCAGGTATGAATAGATATGGCAGGATAATCATAAAACAGGATATCCGAATAAAACCAATCCGAGCTACCAGGTAGTTATAACATACTACTCATAAAACAGGAAATCCGATATAAAGTCCGGGAAAAGCAAATACGGTAAGGCACATCACAGATTCATAGCTATTTAAGATGTAGGCTTTGGTATGCGTCCCATTCCACATACCTCTACTTACAACTTAAAGAGCCGGTTATTATGACACTTTATTATTACTCGTCTAACCCATATATCTAGGTATGTGTCTCGGTGTATACCCGGTATATATCCCAACTCACATACATCCATATATAAGAAAGTCGAGGTTGTTATTGGAAATCAGCGGTTGTATCGACGAACTATGTTTACAGTGGACCCCGTACATGCCCGGGATAACGGTCCAATATTGTTCCGTTGCTTGTGACGGAACCCAGCCGCTAGGCCTCAATATCAATCAATATGGTACCAACAATACAATACAGGGAGCAAGCACTCCCCTCGGTCCCCTGGAGGCCCACAGGTCAGACCGGATATAAAGTGCACAACCTAATGCCACTGTAAACACGAACACATATCGATATCCGCATGTTTCCCCCGACCCAATACAAGTTGATCCATTTTAGAATTTAATAGTTTAATTATCACTTTACGGGAATAATCAGGAACAAGGCATGATCAGGAATACAGGAGTACATAAGTACTATATAATCAGGTCACTGCATGTAAAGCAGGAAAACAGGTCACTGATCATGATACAGTATAACAAGTCAAGGTTCCCGTAAAGATGACAATCACAAGTCAAATACATCATGCTGGGTGTAAAGTGATAGCATGACAAGATGGTGATATTTATCAAGCAACCAAGCATATAAGAGATTGATAATAGTCTGGGTAAGTCAGGTCATACCAAGAGGGTCTTACCAATAGTAGCAAGTCAGGTGGTCAGGTGGTATACACCAGATGTCAGGTGATATACATGTGTTAAAAAGTGGCATGTAACTGACAGGTCTGAAGTAATGCCAAGTGGTAATGTAAAAGCAATGGTCCAAAGTCCAACAAGTCCAACGACCACGAAGGGTCGGCCACGCATAGCATAAAGCAATAAAAGATATAAAGCATGAAATACAATACATGAATACTAGAGCGAAAATACTATCATAATCAATGGAATGAGAAGCAATAGGGTAGCGAGTGAGAACACTCGCCTGAGTCACCAATATACCGAAATATCCGTAATCCACTGAAGTTCGGGATGCGCCATAACCTGTGATATAAATATGCAATGTGAGGATGAGAGAGAGAAGGAATAGAAGATGATGTTTGACAAGTGACAAGTCAAGTGATACCTATGTGTGATGGAAGTCCAGAGGCTAAGGTTCCTATTCAATAAAGAAATCAACTAAGGCAAATAGTCAAAGTTAGTCGACTAGGGTGGAAGGGTGTAGTCGACTAAGGGTCTCTAGTCGACTAGGAACTAAGGTAAGTCGACTAAAACGGGTTTCTAGGGTGTTGGGATTTTTCCACAGGAGAAGCAGATTTTGGCCCAAAACAGACTAATCGGTCGACCTCCGGTCGACTGCCGGTCGACTGGGTTTACAAGGGCGGTAGGGTGCCGGTCGACTACCGGTCGACCGGATAAGGTGCGTGAGCTCCAGGTTTTCTAAGCCGGTCGACTGGTTGGTGAACCGGTCGACCGCCTACGCAAGAATGTGCACGTTGGTGCACATCGGTCGACTGTCCCCCTTGGACCGGTCGACCGAAGTTCTGAAAAGGCTGCTGTCTGTTCTAAAAAATCAGATTTTTGTGTGGTTGTGTGTGATGGCCTAAAGACATGATTTGAAGATACATGAATACATGATATGGGGACACAAGCATACAAGGAAATAGACAAGTCTTGGTGAGTAGGAATACTCACGTAGATCGGTCATGTGGAGCTTGAAAGGATCGTGGTTGACGATATCACCAAATCGGTCCACGGCGATACCTCGGGTGAAGAAGGAGACGATCCCAATCCAAGTAGTAGTTGCTTGAGATGGAGATTGAGATGGAAGAAGGAATTGGTGAAGGCTTTCTCCTTGGTGAAGTGAAGGAGAGAGAAAAAGGAAATGAAATGGAGAAGGAAGGGTATTTATAGGAATTGGGATTTGTGAAGGAGTTGCAATTAAATAATTGTGAGGGGCTTAATTGCAAAAGGGAGAATGAGGTGTCTTCCTTGGCCAATAGGAGCTTGCCAAGTGAGGGGGTGAGGTGGAGGTTTGTGTGGTGGAGGTTAATGGAAGTGTGTGGAAGTGATGAGGTGGAGGTGATGAGGTGGAGAAACTTAGGGATGAAGTAAAGGAATGTGTGGTGGAGAATTAAAGGAAAAGGAAATAGGAAAAGAAAAAGAATTGGAAAAGAGAAGATATTTCTCTAACTCCAAAAATGAAAATATCAGAAACACAGATTCCCGGGATTGAGTCGTGGATGCGGAAATCTTTCGGGAAAATACCGGATGCGTCCCGAAATCAAGTATCTCGGAACGACCCGAAATAAACATCAAAAATCCATAATATTATATTAAGAATAATAGTGAAATCCTTTTTAAGAAATACTTTATAGTTTTAAAACTAAAAATCCCGGAACCAATAAAATACCGACTCCGTTGGGATTTTCATAAAATCATAAAATCCTCAGAAAAAGTATTTAAGTAAGAAATGTGATTCTAAGAATTAAAGTCTAAAGGACCATCTGGAAATTCCTAGCTGTGTGTGAATTAAAATTCCTGGAATCGGTTATCTACCGACTCCGGTGGAATATCCATAAATTCGTAAAATCTTTAGAAAAAGGATTTAGGTAGGAAATATTACTCTAAGAAGAATTGTCTAAAGACTCTTCGAGAAATTCCAAGTGGTTTGTGAATTAAAATCCGGGAAGCGGTCAACGACACTGGCCGACACCGGTTTTGAAGAAATTCATTTTAATTCCAGAAAAATCTAGAAAATCATAGAAAATATATAATAATGGAAAATGATATTTAAAACTAAAATCGGTCAAATCTAATCACCGGAAAAACCAAATCGAATAATATACTATAATTGAGTTCCTGGTTCGGACTGGGACTGACTCCGAGTCCACGAATCCAAATCCAAGACAAAACAAACATATAAGGAATTCATAATACAGAATAAATACAGGAAACAAATCGAAAAAATACGACCGAAAATCTGAATACGCAACTAAGTACGTATTCCGGGAACGGGGTATTACAATCCACCCACCTTACAAAAAATTGCGTCCTCGCAATTTCGTTAAGGGGTGAATTGAACACAAAGGGGACAAGGGTGGAATTTATACTAATTAAGATATGAAGCACTATAGGTAGGGCTCTCAAGTCAACTGAACAATAATTATCCTCCGCACTTCTGGCTGTATAAATCTCCGAATAATGCTGAATGATACTGATGATGTCGTGGCTGTGTAATAAATATACTGATGATGTCGTGGCTGTGTAATAATTTTGCTGATGATGTCGTGGCTGTGTAATAAATGAATAAAGAAAACCCTAATACTCCTGAGCATAATAATAAGGAAGACCGATAATTAAGAATCCCAACTGTTGTCTTCTGAAAGATAGCCAGATCAGATTCGATCTGGAGAATACCAAGCTTCATAGAATTTGCCGAGAGATCCCATAATAGCTTCATGCAGAACCAGCCACTACCTTCCTAGTCTAGTCATATCTTAAGATAGTATAAGGCTTCATAAAACCAAAACATAAAACCAAAACAGGGAAAGGATAGGAGAGACTAGGAATCAAAGGAAAAGATAGTCAAGGAGGGATTTGAAATCAAAGGAAAGATAGTCAAGAAATAGATAACTCTGCACTTGCAGTTGGAATGTATAACCAAGATTCATGTATTCCAGTTGCAAATCTCTTTACCATTGATTTGCCTTCTGGACGTACTGAGGAGGTTAGAGCCTAAGCTCTGATACCAACCTGTAACGCCCCGATTCCACGAATACGGGGACGTCACCGCAACGTATATACGTAGGTCAGAACTACCCTCCCGTATATACGCTAAGCATCAGTACAGACAAGAATCAGAGTACGGAAGCAAATGGTGCATTATACATTCCAACACATATGTACAATTACAGAGTTATCACCAGTAGTGATCTAATATTACATGAATATCATATCACTAATATGCGCAAATGCGGGAATACAAGCAGATGTACAAGAGTAAAACAGTATAAAGGTACTCGCGAGTTTAAAAAGGAAAACTCGAGAGACTCACAGGGGGCCTGGAAGGATGGAACTCTGAAAGGCCTGCTGGGGATCCACGCTACCGCTGCGCTACTCTGAACACACGCTCCTAGCTCCAAGACCTGGACGTGAGAATCCAGGGGAGTCAAATGATACTCCCCAGGCGAGTGTAGAAGCAAAACCAAGTGGTGAAGCAGGGTGAGCACAATAATGCATATATCAAGTGGGAATACTCAGAAGGCAGATAGGATAGAGCAGGTATGAATAGATATGGCAGGATAATCATAAAACAGGATATCCGAATAAAACCAATCCGAGCTACCAGGTAGTTATAACATACTACTCATAAAACAGGAAATCCGATATAAAGTCCGGGAAAAGCAAATACGGTAAGGCACATCACAGATTCATAGCTATTTAAGATGTAGGCTTTGGTATGCGTCCCATTCCACATACCTCTACTTACAACTTAAAGAGCCGGTTATTATGACACTTTATTATTACTCGTCTAACCCATATATCTAGGTATGTGTCTCGGTGTATACCCGGTATATATCCCAACTCACATACATCCATATATAAGAAAGTCGAGGTTGTTATTGGAAATCAGCGGTTGTATCGACGAACTATGTTTACAGTGGACCCCGTACATGCCCGGATAACGGTCCAATATTGTTCCGTTGCTTGTGACGGAACCCAGCCGCTAGGCCTCAATATCAATCAATATGGTACCAACAATACAATACAGGGAGCAAGCACTCCCCTCGGTCCCCTGGAGGCCCACAGGTCAGACCGGATATAAAGTGCACAACCTAATGCCACTGTAAACACGAACACATATCGATATCCGCATGTTTCCCCCGACCCAATACAAGTTGATCCATTTTAGAATTTAATAGTTTAATTATCACTTTACGGGAATAATCAGGAACAAGGCATGATCAGGAATACAGGAGTACATAAGTACTATATAATCAGGTCACTGCATGTAAAGCAGGAAAACAGGTCACTGATCATGATACAGTATAACAAGTCAAGGTTCCCGTAAAGATGACAATCACAAGTCAAATACATCATGCTGGGTGTAAAGTGATAGCATGACAAGATGGTGATATTTATCAAGCAACCAAGCATATAAGAGATTGATAATAGTCTGGGTAAGTCAGGTCATACCAAGAGGGTCTTACCAAATAGTAGCAAGTCAGGTGGTCAGGTGGTATACACCAGATGTCAGGTGATATACATGTGTTAAAAAGTGGCATGTAACTGACAGGTCTGAAGTAATGCCAAGTGGTAATGTAAAAGCAATGGTCCAAAGTCCAACAAGTCCAACGACCACGAAGGGTCGGCCACGCATAGCATAAAGCAATAAAAGATATAAAGCATGAAATACAATACATGAATACTAGAGCGAAAATACTATCATAATCAATGGAATGAGAAGCAATAGGGTAGCGAGTGAGAACACTCGCCTGAGTCACCAATATACCGAAATATCCGTAATCCACTGAAGTTCGGGATGCGCCATAACCTGTGATATAAATATGCAATGTGAGGATGAGAGAGAGAAGGAATAGAAGATGATGTTTGACAAGTGACAAGTCAAGTGATACCTATGTGTGATGGAAGTCCAGAGGCTAAGGTTCCTATTCAATAAAGAAATCAACTAAGGCAAATAGTCAAAGTTAGTCGACTAGGGTGGAAGGGTGTAGTCGACTAAGGGTCTCTAGTCGACTAGGAACTAAGGTAAGTCGACTAAAACGGGTTTCTAGGGTGTTGGGATTTTTCCACAGGAGAAGCAGATTTTGGCCCAAAACAGACTAATCGGTCGACCTCCGGTCGACTGCCGGTCGACTGGGTTTACAAGGGCGGTAGGGTGCCGGTCGACTACCGGTCGACCGGATAAGGTGCGTGAGCTCCAGGTTTTCTAAGCCGGTCGACTGGTTGGTGAACCGGTCGACCGCCTACGCAAGAATGTGCACGTTGGTGCACATCGGTCGACTGTCCCCCTTGGACCGGTCGACCGAAGTTCTGAAAAGGCTGCTGTCTGTTCTAAAAAATCAGATTTTTGTGTGGTTGTGTGTGATGGCCTAAAGACATGATTTGAAGATACATGAATACATGATATGGGGACACAAGCATACAAGGAAATAGACAAGTCTTGGTGAGTAGGAATACTCACGTAGATCGGTCATGTGGAGCTTGAAAGGATCGTGGTTGACGATATCACCAAATCGGTCCACGGCGATACCTCGGGTGAAGAAGGAGACGATCCCAATCCAAGTAGTAGTTGCTTGAGATGGAGATTGAGATGGAAGAAGGAATTGGTGAAGGCTTTCTCCTTGGTGAAGTGAAGGAGAGAGAAAAAGGAAATGAAATGGAGAAGGAAGGGTATTTATAGGAATTGGGATTTGTGAAGGAGTTGCAATTAAATAATTGTGAGGGGCTTAATTGCAAAAGGGAGAATGAGGTGTCTTCCTTGGCCAATAGGAGCTTGCCAAGTGAGGGGGTGAGGTGGAGGTTTGTGTGGTGGAGGTTAATGGAAGTGTGTGGAAGTGATGAGGTGGAGGTGATGAGGTGGAGAAACTTAGGGATGAAGTAAAGGAATGTGTGGTGGAGAATTAAAGGAAAAGGAAATAGGAAAAGAAAAAGAATTGGAAAAGAGAAGATATTTCTCTAACTCCAAAAATGAAAATATCAGAAACACAGATTCCCGGGATTGAGTCGTGGATGCGGAAATCTTTCGGGAAAATACCGGATGCGTCCCGAAATCAAGTATCTCGGAACGACCCGAAATAAACATCAAAAATCCATAATATTATATTAAGAATAATAGTGAAATCCTTTTTAAGAAATACTTTATAGTTTTAAAACTAAAAATCCCGGAACCAATAAAATACCGACTCCGTTGGGATTTTCATAAAATCATAAAATCCTCAGAAAAAGTATTTAAGTAAGAAATGTGATTCTAAGAATTAAAGTCTAAAGGACCATCTGGAAATTCCTAGCTGTGTGTGAATTAAAATTCCTGGAATCGGTTATCTACCGACTCCGGTGGAATATCCATAAATTCGTAAAATCTTTAGAAAAAGGATTTAGGTAGGAAATATTACTCTAAGAAGAATTGTCTAAAGACTCTTCGAGAAATTCCAAGTGGTTTGTGAATTAAAAATCCGGGAAGCGGTCAACGACACTGGCCGACACCGGTTTTGAAGAAATTCATTTTAATTCCAGAAAAATCTAGAAAATCATAGAAAATATATAATAATGGAAAATGATATTTAAAACTAAAATCGGTCAAATCTAATCACCGGAAAAACCAAATCGAATAATATACTATAATTGAGTTCCTGGTTCGGACTGGGACTGACTCCGAGTCCACGAATCCAAATCCAAGACAAAACAAACATATAAGGAATTCATAATACAGAATAAATACAGGAAACAAATCGAAAAAATACGACCGAAAATCTGAATACGCAACTAAGTACGTATTCCGGGAACGGGGTATTACACCATTAGATTAGCTAGTCACCTATTCACCCCCCTCTAGGTGATTACAGATTCCGGGCAAGTTCATTATTCAAGAGAGAAGAGTAATAATAGAAGTTTCACGAGTAACTCAAAACATAAAAGTATGACGTGCAATTATTATCATAAGAAGGGGCACATTAGAGCTGATTGTTGGCATTGAAAGAAGAAACAATCAGATGCTAATGTCACTGAATTAATTGGAGAAGATGATGAACAGTGCGATATTCTATCTGTTACAGACAGATCAGTTGGTAAAAAAATAGATGAATTATTAACTCTGGATGTTCACAGCACATAAATTCCAATAGGAAGATGTTCTCTTCATACACTTCGGTTCAAGGTAGAAGTCTTTATGGGGAATTTTGTTACAAGCAAAGTGATTGACGAAGGAACAATTTAATTTCGGTCTCATGATGAATGCATCACTACTCTTCAAGATGTTCGTCATGTTCCTGAATCAAGGTGCAATCTAATCTCTCTTGGAGCCCTACAAGGGGAAGGGTTTAGTTTCAGTTTTGAAGGTGATTTTATGGAAGTCGATAAAGAGGCCCATGTGAAGTTTCAGGTCGAACGTATCGACAATGTGTATATGTTGCGAAACTCGAAAGTTACAGTTAGTGGATTGTAGTCCTTAGTTTCGAAAGTGGCAGTTGTGAAACAATCAGAGATTATGATGGTTTTGAGCTCGGATATTTAGTTATTACCTAAAGAGAGATTGAGACTAGGCATGTAACAAGATAGTCCAGATCGTTACTCCTATGGTGGAGCAAATTCTCATAGATTCTGAGTGGATCAAGGAGATCGTTGGGTGATAAAATTCTAGTTGGGTCTGAAATTATTTGACCTAATTAAGATGTGAACCCAATGAGGGGGTTATGGAGAAGAGGAGTGAGATGGAGATGAAGTCAAGATTGGTTCAATTCTGTGTGGATGCAAGCACATGGAGCATGGTGGCTACTCTCGGACTTGAACGTATTCGAGTCAAATGAGAGATTGTTAGGATTTGTAACTGGAATACGTTGTGAAGGTAAATAAAACTTTAGAGATCAAAGAACAGACCGTGTACAAGGAACTGTGCACATTTTTAGTCGACTAATATTGAGTATAGTCAACTAATCTCATGGATTAGTCGACTAATATATTATACAATCAATTAGGTTGGCCAACAGAGAGTTGAGGTTCTCAAATCTTGTCTGAGTAGTCGACTAGTATTTGGGCCTAGTTATCTAATACATGGTATTAATCGACTAATACCCTGACCTAGTCGACTAATATGGGGTCTGATAGTTTTCTTATCTGGATTTGTTTTCAGATTCGAGTTGGATTCAGATTTTCTTTATTCTGAGGTGGTGATTGTTCATATTGAAAAAGTTTATTTAGGACCAGGAGAGGTCTATGGTCTATAAATAACCACTTCGGGTGGCCTTCAAGGTATTCCAATGAATTTCTAATTCCTAAGGGTGTAATTCATCTAGGTGAGAGATTCGTGAAAGAAGTTTGGCCACAAGGGTTCGCTGTTCTTGGCATCCATCAAAGGCTTGTAATTTTCTCAGCGTGAGGTGTAAGTAATTCTTATTATACTTTCTCAAAATTTTAATAAAGTTTCTCACCTTCTCCCGTGGACGTACATACGATTTATTTGATTGATGGAACTATGTTATATTGTGTGTCGGCTTTGTATCTACTTTTGAATATCTTCTTCTTCTCTTCTTCATGCTGCCTTAATAGATCCTGTGGTTAGACTTCCTCTGCCCTGCTCCAGTCGATCCGGTCGTGGGGGCGTCACCAAATTCACAACACCTTTGATAATCTGAGACGAACAATTAGAGAAAGAAAGATAGAGCGCTCATTTATTATGAAGGAAAAAATGTGTCCTTTAATTAGCTTTTGAGTTTCAATTTTCCACTTCTTTAATCCCTCGGGTAACTCCAAACCTCACTATTTTTTTGAAAAAAATTCAATAATATTCTAGCTTTTTTAAAAAGAAGTTTGCTACTTTTCATAGTTGCACTTGTACTTTCTTATATATATATATATATATATATATATATATATATATATATATATATATATATATATATATATATATAAATAGAGAGAGAGAGAGAGAGAGAGAGAGAGAGACTTGTGTCATTTCAAAAGATTTGAGGCTGAATCCTTCCCTCTCAAATACCAGCATCCGACATTCGAATACAAGATCCACTCTATTGAAGTTGATCTATATTATTTCAAGTATCTATAGACCAAAACCAAGTATTTTAAATACTTTTTTCCCATGCATCAAGTAGAAGAAGGCTTAAATAGTGAGTTGGTTAGTTTAAAAGTGTATAATTTTTAAAACATAACAAAAATTAGTTTGTAGGGGTTTTAAATAATTAGATCATGATCAAATGGCCGGATCGAGAATTTGTATGTCTAAAGACAGAACTAACCAACTCACTACTTTCGGCCGTCCATTTTGCGCCGCTTGATGGAATGTGAAAAAGTATTCAAAACATTTGATTTTAGTTTATAGATTCTTGAAATAATATAAATCAACTTCAATAGAGTCGATTTTATATTCGAATGTCAGAGTGTTGTATTTGAGTGGGTAGGATTCAGGTTCAAATCTTTCTGGAATGACACAAGTCTATCTCTCTATATATATAAAGAGAGGGAGAGGAGGAGAGAAAGGGATTTCATTTCAGCCACCTTTGTCAAACTGTAATCAGGAAAAAAACTCACCTGCAAAATTTAATTTGCTTCAGCCACCTTTTTTTAAATAAAAGGCACGCACCCATGTGTTAAGCGCAAAAGCGCTACTGAGGGTCGCGCGCTAACGTGTCGAGCTCAAAAGCGTCGTTGAGCACACTTTAGAGTGGAGAAAAAAACTTAAGTGCTCTCTGTAGGCCCAAAGGCCCATCACTCTAGTTTTGATGATGATTAACTCTTGTAGTTATAGTACTAATGATCTTTTGCTCATTTACTTTCAGATATTCAGTCAAGAGCTTAGTAGGTGTTTTGCTTCAATAAAAGATTCGAATTCAAGTTTTGAAGATAGCACGTGTTGATTCAAGAGCTCGTGCATCAAGATTGCATCAAGTACTCAAAGAAGAGTCGAGCTCATGGATCATGTTTGGATCAAGTTGAGATGGAGAAGAAGACTTTCAAGAAGGCTTGTATCATGTTTGTATGTTTAGGGTTTTTATTTTTAAGATAAAATGTAAAGGATAGATTAGTTATGGATTGCTCAAGCTCATTTACACACAAACAAAACATTTCATATTAAATAATTTTAGTTATTGAAAAATACAGTTTTGGTTTTGGTCTTCAAAGAATACATTTTTCGTTTTCATAATAGATTTCTTCAAAAGAAGTTTATATGGTTTATATTTGTATTGAATTTCATCCATACACATTGTTGCTTCATAATCATTAAAAAACTTATTTTGATGTTTCTAGTTCATGGTTTTAAGTTTTGTATTTATCAAAACTTATTTTGAGCCTATTGTAAAATATAAGTATATTTCATCTTCTATGTATATTGGATCATTTTCATACACACTATACTACAAATGAGTTTTAATATCTTGTTTTTATATTTGAACAAGTTTTGGAAAAATTGATTTTTCATTTTGAAGTTATTTTTGGAAAATATGGTTTTCGGTTTAAGCTTTAAATACTATACCTCAAAAATAGTTCAAATTATTTGTAGTATTTGTTGATTTTTGATCATACATATTTGTACTTCAAAGTATTTCAACAAACCTATTTTTTGTGGAATTTATGGGATTTAAATAGAATTTTTATGGGTTTTCAAAGTTAGATTTTAAACCCTTAACATTCAGGTTCTGGGCTGCTGGCAGTCGATCGATCGGTCAACCGAACCAGGGCTAGGTCGAACGACGTGCACAGAATATGCACAAGGTCCATCACCTCAGCTCGGTTGACTGACTGGTCGATCGTAGCAAAGGCTTACTCGACCAAGCGATCGACCATCTGTCACTACCTTAGTCTCGGGTAGGTGCCGGTCGACCGAATGGTCAACCGACAGAGAGAACTTCTCTCTGTCGCTTGGGGACAGTCGACTGGCAACCCCAACGGTCATAAATAGGACCGTTGGTCGGTTGACCTGCCGGTCATTCTGACCCCATAACAGCTAATTTTTTGCAGCCTATAAATTAGGGAATTTTGGCCAGATTTTGGGTAAGTTTTTTTAGTGTGTTTTCAAGAGCTCTTTTACAGAGTTTCTCTACAAGTTTTATAGTTTCATTTTTATATTTAAAGAGAGTTTTTCAAGAGTGTTTATCTTGAATTTTCAAAAGCATTCTCTTGAGTTTTTTCACCACAAATCTATCTAGTTTTTCTGACACAAGCTTGAGCCTTTCATTGCTATACATATCCTCTAGGGATCCATGTTGTGAGAGTATTTGTTGGTGATTAAGAGAAGAGATCACCAAATGTTCCAATTTGAATTTGTAGGAGTTGTAGAGGTTGCGGCCTCGGCGAGCTTGTGGGTTCGCGAGTGTTATTCTTGCAGGACTAGTGAGGGACTTGTGGGTCCAAGAGTTCTTGAGGAAGCTCATTATAGGTATTGTGGCACTGAGTGATCTTACAGGATCGATCCTTTATTGCGGTGAAGGCGGAGACGTAGAGCAAGTGGCTCGAACTTTGAAATAAGTCTCCCTTGTTTGCGATTGCTCATTTCTCTCTCTCTCTCTCTCTTGTGTTTATATATCTTGTATGATTTTATTGTTAACCTTTTTATATGCTTGATATACTTGTTCTTCATAGATATATTTGCTTGGGATTGTTTGCTCACACTAGTAATTAACTAAGAAAGCCATAGTGGCACCTCAACTCTTAATTTAGAGGAATCTTGAGAAGAAAGTCTAGAGCCCTTCACCGAAAATTCAGCTTCACTCTTTGGTTATACATTGTGTGATAGTTTAGTTTGCATAATAGTTTTTAATTCTGTATTAGTTTCCATTAGAATAGCAAGTAATCTATTCACCCCTCTCTAGGTGAACTACACTCCTCGTAGTATTAAGTTAATGACTGCGACCATAATTACAGTCCTCACAAAAATGCCCTATTTTTGAATTTTTATTAGGACTGCGACCATGAACGCAGTTCTCACAAAAATATCATATTTTTGAGTCTTTATAGGACTGCGACCATGATCGCAGTTCTCACAAAAATACCATATTTTTGAGTCTTTATAGGACAGCGACCATGATCGCAATCCTCTTTATAGGATTGTGACGATCACAATCCTCACAAAAATACCTTATTTTGAGTCTTTATTACGACTGCAACCATGATTGCAGTCCTCACAAAAATATTATGTTTTTTAATCTATCTCCCTGCTGAGTAATCGATTCGATTTGATCTCCTCTATTGTCTCGAGATCGAGATCTAAAAATCCATGATAATAAAGTCGTTCGTGGCGAGACACACCTGCAATGGGAAGCTTGCTTCCTTCAGGCCAAGGGTGAAGAACAACGCTGGATATGAGAAAATGGTAAAAACGGAAAACAAAATTATATGAGAAGAAGGATCCAATCCGTCTGATTGCTTTTTGCTGACATGGATGAGAACTGAGGCCAAATAAATTATGAAGCTGAGTTTTTTCCAATTATGTTAAGAAATAGGTGTGTGTAGCCAAATTTTCATATATATATATGAGAAAAATGTATATCAGCCCGCGGGCTGAGAGTACTCTCTCAGCCTGCGGTGACGTGGCTCAAATTGTCACCTCACTGACTCGCGGCACGCTTTTAGATGACTGTTAAATTACCAAATACCCCTTATGAAAAGCAACTCTTTTTGGTTCCCTTCCTTATTGTTTATTATTATTTTCCCCTTTTTTTTGCCGCTCTTTATAGGATATTCTATATAAATTACTTTTCACCCTATTTCTTGACCTCTTTTTGAAAGATCTAGTTTCACCTTTTCAGTTTGTGATAAACTTTTTTCTGAAAATATAAAATCTTTTCAGATCAATTTTTTTCTGCAAAATATTTAATGTCGACGTCTGAGCAGTATACCGGCGATCTTAATATGGAAGATATTGCATCTGGTTCTACTTTCTCTCAGAATATTGAAAATCTTGAAGGGTTGACATCTCTGCATGTCGATCAACAGGTTTTAATTGTTTATATATATTTTAAAAACAATTTCTTAAATATTTAATGTTTTCTCTTTAGACTGTGAGGTACTGTGACCTTTTTAATATTCGGTCGCAATCTTATTTGAAAATAATCTCCGGCTGTGAATTCTTTTTTTCTAGGGTATGCGTCTTAGGTCGCAGTCTTTAGTAAGGAGTAATATATATTTCTTCACATACGGATAACTGCGACTTAGGTCATAGTCTTTAGTAAGGAGTAATATAGATTTCTTCACATGCGGATAACTGCGACTTAGATTGCAGTCTTTAGTAAGGAATAATATAGATTTATTCACATACTGATAACTGCGACTTAGGTCGCAGTCTTCAATAAGGAGTATTATAGATTTCATGTCGTATGTGAAATCTTATTTTTATTTACTGCGACTTAGGTCGCAGTCTTTAGTAAGAAGTAATATAGATTTCTTCTCATACGGATAACTGCGACCTTGGTCGAACAGCTGATAAGAAGTAAATTGTTTTCATCTCTTATGCGACCTTGGTCACATTTATATAACTTATATTTTAGAATACAGTGATATCTAAAAAATATTTATATTAATTTAATTCGTGTAAATTCTTTTTGTAGGATATGAATGCACATGCAGAAATGTCTGGAAGCTCAGATAAGTTTATAGGGAAACAGTTCCTGTCGCATATGGAAGCAAACAATTTCTACAATTCTTTTGCAAGGAATAGAGGTTTTAGCGTGAGAAGAAAAAG
Organism: Agave tequilana; assembly: GCA_038442645.1. Taxonomy (NCBI): domain Eukaryota; kingdom Viridiplantae; phylum Streptophyta; class Magnoliopsida; order Asparagales; family Asparagaceae; genus Agave; species Agave tequilana. The sequence continues at coordinate 34,444 of JAVJIF010032246.1, read as the reverse complement.
TACAGATAAGTCACGGAAGCCTCCTCATGAGATGATTTGCAGAAAATTTTGCTGCAACAAGGAAGGTCTGAAGAAGTTGTGTGACAAAAGACAGGAGGGGCTTACAGTGCATCGTCGAGTTAACACTAGAGTAGGTTGTCCTGCTGAGATGCATATCCGTCTTCGTTTATTTTTGGACTCAACTCGATATTGGGTTATCACAAAATTTGTTGATACTCATTCACATGAATTGTCTAGCCCGGATAAGGTACATCACCATTACTCTCACCAGACTCATCGTTCAACAATTAGCAGAAGCATTATGAGCAATCTGGTTGATGTTGGAATGCGGCCTTCAAATATTTCCCGCGTTGTTAATGCAATGAGCCAGGGAGAAGGCTGTAAAGAAGTGCGCCCTCAATAAGTTATTGATTTCACTCGTCAACGTAGAAATAACTGCGGTCATGAGTTTATTGTTATTATCAAATATTTTCAAGAGAAAGCCGAGACCGATCCAGAATTCTTCTTTTCAAGTGAAGTTGATAACGCGGGCACACTTAGAAGCATTTTTTGGGCTGATGGAAGAGCTATTTCCTCGATCTGAGCTTCTGTGATGTGATTGTTTTTGACACCACATACAGAACTAATAACTTGAGCTTGCAATTTGCTCCATTCACTGGAGTAAATCATCACCGGCAGTCAATTTTGTTCGGCTGTGCAATGCTTGCTGATGAGCAGAGGGATACTTTTGTTTGGTTATTCCAAAAATGGCTCAAGTGCATGCATGGAGTTGAACCGAAGCTGATTATTACTGATCAGGATGCGCAGATTGGTGAGGCCATCAAGATTGTTTTCCCGACGTCTCGGCACCGTTACTGTTTCTGGCATGTACGGAAACATATTGCCGAGCAACAAATCCCAATGGCTAACAAGTATGGAGAAGATATGGTCTCCGATTTCCATGCTTGGTACACCTCTCGCGATATAAGCACTTGTGAGGAATGATGGCGTCTGATGAGTGAAAAATATCAGTTAGAAGAAGAAGATGACAGTTGGTTGATGAAGATGTACAGGCTTCGTGGACATTGGGTTAATGCATATCTCAAGGTATTTTCTGTGCTGGAATGACAACCAGTCAGAGGTCCGAGAGTATTAATTCCTTCTTTGATGGTTTTGTTAACTCAAACACTAAACTAGTGGAATTTGTTCACTAATATGATAAAGCCGTTGCTTCCCGTCGTGCATCTGAATCTCTTCAAGATTTTAGGGGTTTGAATTCTGTGCCCAATTGTACATCCAATCCATATGAGATACAGGTTTCGAAGTTGTATACACCGAAGATTTTTCAGTTGTTCCAAAAGGAATGGGCAGTTGTAATGACACTGTTTTCAGAAGAGGTGGAACATGACAAACCTGGATCAACATATTTGGTTGGTAATTTTTTAGAATCAAAAGACAGTTGGGAAAAGGTCAGTTATGATAAGCGAGAGGAACTTCATGTTTCTTGCAGTTGCTCGTTATTTGAAACAGAGGGTATCCTATGTAGACATATTCTGTGTATTTTGTGGCGCAATCACGTTACACATATACCAGAATCATATATACTTCAGAGATGGAGGTTGGATGCTCGTTACAAAAACGTTGCAATTGAAAATGGCATGAGGCCTTTTTCCAGTCAAGGCACTCCACGGACGGCTAGATTGTGGACAGTTCGTTCAAAATTTAATGCAATTCTGGACATGGTCGCTGATTCTGATGAAAATATTTCAAAGTTGGAGGAGTTTTGGAAAGTTTTGCTCAAGATACCACTAGAGAATACAGAGCAATGTCAGGAAATGATCATTCATCACATCCTAAGACTGCCGTTGGTTCCAGTGGATCCGTTGTCATATTGCGAGATGGTGAAGAATTGAATATACGTGATCCAATTGGTCCTGTACCAACCAAGGGGAGACCTAGAGCTGCATCCAGGCTTAAGTCTGATTTTGAAGATTCTATATATCAGAAGGAAGTTAAGCATCAAAGATGTGGTAACTGCCAAGAGCTGGGCCATTACAGGACTGGTTGTCCGTTAATGGTATATTACATTAAACCAGTTAATCATTTTTTATAACGATTAATCTTTAAAATTCTTACTATTTATTTTTTTATTGGCAGAAGAAGTAGGTTTGGGTTGCCTCCATCTTGAAGGAACAAAGACTTCAATTTTTTATGAAGTGCGACCAGGGTCGTACAGTGTAGAGAGATTAAGTCGCATTCTGACACTGGCGTGTAATTATAATCAGATTTATTATCATTCTTTGATTTCTACTGTATTATTTTTGTATGTACTTGTACTTTAAAGTTTTAATGCTATAAAATTCTACTTTATAGTTTAATTTTTTTTGTACATAATGTAGTCAGAGACTTTGGTCGCAGTGTACATGGTTAATTGCGACCAAGGTCGTAGTGTTGTTATTGATAAAGATGGCCAGCAACTGCAATCTAGGGTCGCACTATATGTACTGCGACTTAGGTCGCAGTACGTTAGGTAGGTGTTTCCTTTATATTAACACGCATAGCGACCAAGGTCGCAGTGTTGTTGTTGATTAAAACATTGCCGCCATCAACTGCGAACAAGGTCGCATTGTATTTTATTAAGACTGCGGCTATCAACTATCGCAACCTTCTTTTTAAAATTTTGAGATGGTGAAGACTTAAGTCGCAGTACGTTAGGTATGTGTTTCCTTAATATTAACACGCATAGCAACCAAGGTCGCAGTGTTATTGTTGATTAAAACATTGCCGCCATCAACTGCGACCAAAGTCGCATTGTATTTTACTAAGGCTGCGGCTATCAACTGCGACCAAAGTCGCAACCTTCATTTTAGAATTTTGAGATGGTGAAGACTTAAGTCGCTGTACGTTAGGTAGGTGTTTCCTTTATATTAACACGCATAGCGACGAAGGTCGCAGTGTTGTTGTTGATTAACACAAGTACTGAAGGCATGTTTGTTTCTAACATCAGTACGCAATAGTAAAAGCCAAGTTGTAACAAATGAAGACTGTAAATAATCAATGGAACTTATAATAAATAAATGTATAGAAATGTGTATAAATTAAATCAATACAACAAAAAAATTATGCAATGAATTGCACTTGAAATATTTTTTACATTTATAAAAAAATTGTGGTATATCAATAATTTGTCAACTATCAGTCTTCATATGTCGTATGTCGTATAATGTCTGTTTCTTCATCCCAACTCTTCTCTACATCTGCAAGTATCATGTATGTAAGCTCACTTCTTAGTTTCTGTACACCAGCAACCGTAACAGCATCAACAGCTGATAGATGATAGCCAGACGCTATGCTTTCCATGTACTTGCATACATATATAGCGCAATCAACACTGAAATTTCCATAGAGCAATCATTAAATGAAATTAGATTTTGTACTAAAAAAAAGTAGAAAATATGAAATGAAATTAGATGTCAAAAATTTATATACCTGTTTGCTTGTTGGGGGCATTTTGCGTATTTTATTTTAATTTTTCTCATTAATTTTTTGGAATGAATCTCAAAAATCTCTAATAATCTTTCTTTCTGCAATGTCAATAGGAACAAAAATTAGTATTAATCAAATTAATTGTAAGTTTCCAGTAATCAAAATATTAAATTTGAACTCACCATTATTCTTGCATCTCTTTGGTAAAGCTTTGTTATACTACCTTTTTTGTCAGCTGGGACCAAAAAGTTGTAAAAAATCCACTCTTCTATGGAGCAATCGAATACCAGCAAGGTCCAGTGAAATCCCGGCTCGTCGGCACTATGTTTGTGATTGATCGGGAAGAACATGTACTGCACGTCAGCTGTCCAGTTTTTCAACAGCTTCTGCTTGATGAAATGACCTTCCAGATCTTCAATTTTATTTACAACACCGTGCTGCGGACAAGAAAAAAAAATTTAAATCAAATACAAAATGAATTTAAAATATAACAAAAAATTAATTAAAATTAGGAGTCATTAAGTCAAGACAAGACACTGCGATCAAGGTCGCAGCGTTTCTTACTATCATATTTTAAAACTGCGACCTTAGTCGAAGTACATGCCTACACAGTGATAGAGAACATGACTTAGTCGCAATATATTTTAATTACCTTAGTCGCAGCTGCGACCTTAGTCGCAGTATATTATTTAGTCGCAGTACATGAGTTAGTAGCAGTACATTTTAATTATAAACTGCGACCTTGGTCGCAGCTCCGACCTTGGTCGCAGCTCCGACCTTGGTCGCAGGTCGCAGCTGTTACATTTGTCGCAGTACCTGAGTTAGTAGCAATACATTTTAATTATAAATTGCGACCTTAGTCGCAGTACATGTGTTATAGCAGTACATTTTAATTATACACTGCGACCTTAGTCGCAGTGTATGATTTATGCCTACACAGAGCTAGAGAAATTAGTAATCTGTTCCAGAGTTGATATTACATTAAACCGTAAAGGAGAAAGTAGATTTTTACCCAAGCTTCGCTTCGGAAGAATATGCTTTTTAATCTTTCTCTTTTCTCAAGATGCTGCATGTAGAAATGAATTATATTTGCATCTAAGTCTCTACTGAACATCAGGTCCTCAATGTCATTCCTTGAAATGATGATTGCATTATCGGTATCCTGATACGCAGTAGAACTGCAAGATATTCAAAACAAAGTTAGTAATTTAATTGTTCTTATATAAAGGTATAACAGAAATTTTTTGATATGAATTAACTTACTCAGAGTAGGACTTGTCGAAGAAATTTTTTATAAGAGCTTGTTGATGGGGCTGCATAATTCTGTATGATGTGGTTTCGGTCAATTCTCTCGATTTTGGCTCAGTAGAGGAAATCTCTTTGTCGCCGAAACCAGCGGTAGAACTCGCAGCCGCAGGCTGTGGAAGAGGATTTTCATTTTTTTTCTTCTTCTGTTTTGGATAAACAAAGTCGGAGTCATCGCGATCTCTTTCAGCGCGCTTGCGTTCTTTGACTCCCTTCTCTATTGTTCCTTTAGAGGTTTTCAAAATAGCTTCTTTTGAGGATTGCTTCTGAGGCGGAGTATGTTCTTGAATTTTTTTTTCAGAAGCACTATCTTTTTGGGGTTCTTGAATCATTTGACTTATATCCACATAAAATTTTGCATATCTTCCCCATAAAAATTTAAAATAGATTCAGAACCCATTATTTTATCCTCTTCCAGTTTTTTCTTCTTCTCCTCTTCAGCCTGCTTCTCCATCTGCTCCTTTATTCTTTTGTTCACTATCTGCGCCTTCCTCCTCCTCCTCTCCTGCCCCTCCTCTTCCCTCCTCCTCCTCTCCTGCCCCTCCCCTTCCCTCCTCCTCTTCTCCTTCTCCTGCTCCTCCTTTTCCCTCCTCTTCTTCTCCTTCTCCTCTTCTTCCCTCATTCTCCTTTCATTCTCCTCCTCTTCCCTTCTTCTATTCTCCTTCTCCTTCTCTCCTCCTGTTCTCCTTTTCCTTCTCTTCTTCCCTCTTCTTCTCCTTCTCTTTCTCTTCCTCTTCCCTCTTCCTCCTTTCATTCTCCTCCTCTTCCCTTCTTCTATTCTCCTTCTCCTTCTCCTCCACTTCTCTCCTCCTATTCTCCTTTCCTTCTCTTCTTCCCTCTTTTTCTCCTTCTCCTTCTTCGCAGCAGCAGCTGCTCTCAGCAGCTCTTCTTCTTCCTCTTCTTTAACCTTTAATTTCCTCTGCTGCCTTTTTTGGTTTTTCTTCTCTCTTTTTTCTCTCCTTTTTAATTTTAATTCAGCCTTGAGTCTTTTCTCAGTCTCCATATTTTTAATCTTTTTTTCAAGCTGAGAAACATAATCTCTCAAGTGCTGATTTTCAGACCTCAATTGTTTTATTTCTTCTGCTTGAACATCCGGTGGAGGTGGCAAATAAGGTTCTTGCTCACTCGTTTCAGCCGGTTCTGGCTCCTTTTCCGCCGGGATGTCAGCTTCATTATATGTATGGCCTCCTTCATCTCCTTCACTTTCACCTTCTTCTTCTTCTTTTTCTTCTTCTTCATCTTCACCTTCATCTTCTGCTACTTCTTCTTCCTCCTCTTCCCCTTTAACAGGAAGGCCAACCATATTTTTTTCAGCATTAGAGATGTTGGCCATTCGACTCAAAATCTGAAAATAAACAGAAAAAGGTAAGCTAAAAATAAAATAATGAAATAATGATACTGCGACCATGGTCGCAGTTTATTTATGAAATATTTTGGATAAGAATGCGACCATGGTCGCAGTATGTTTGTCGTGCACAAATTTATCTGCCAAGACATGCAGCTCAACACTGCGACCATGGTCGCAATTCTATTGAAAAGGGTATTTTCAAGAGAATGGACCATGGTCGCACATTATTTGTGAGGCAGAAAACGAACTGCGAAAGGTGCAGCTCAATACTGCGACTATGGTCGCATTTTATTTGTACTACAAATAAAAAGAAGTTTAACTTACAATATTGCTGTCAATCTTTTTTAGATCAACTTCAAGTAGAGATCTGCTAATATTTTGGAGGTCCCATCTTACTGCGCGTGGGGTTTTTTCCTCCAAACCAGACCTCTGCTCAAAAATAGGTGCCCTCTCACACAGCCAATACTGCAAAAATGAAAAATTAAATTAGTTTCCACAAATTTTCTCAATTTATGGGTAAATTTCATACAATGTTGGTCAAATTTGAGATTTCTACTTACAATAATTTGCACGGAGCATCCTTGCAGCTCGTACGTGGTTTGCCTGAAGATGTCCATTGAGTCAATCAGGAATTGCCAAACAGCTTTTGCCCAGCATATTGTCCTCATCAGTTGCATATTGGCAATCTGTTCCACAATATACCACGGCACCGTGCATTTACTGCCAGAGAAGAAAAGAGTGGCCGACATGTATAGGATGACTAATGTGGTAAAGTCTTAAGCTGCAAGTCTATTTATGTCTCTTATAATTTCATTTATAGACAATTGCTGCTCAGATTGTTCATCCGGTGTCACATCTAATATATCCCTCTTCCTTCTCTTGACAAGAAGATCATCCAAAGTATCTTCAATAGATACTTTTGTGATCTTCTTTATATTGGGGAAAAAATGTTTTATAACCCCTCTATCTTTCATCGTACATGTCTTATTCATCACAAAATCTGCCCCATTGACAGGTAGACCAAAAGTTAGGGCAACATCCTCCACTGTTAACTCAATCTCTTTGCCCCCAATTGTAAAGGTCTTTGTATTCCTATCATACTGGTCTAAAATACGCAGTACGGCAACGTTTGATTTTAAAGCCTTTTCAGCCCCAAATTCTTCATTGTAGAACGCCATGAAGATTGGGCCAAATGGGGTATTCTTCATCGCCTCTACGAAATCAGCCTGTATGTACTTCTTAAATTTCTTCATTAACTGGCACATTGGTTTTATGCTTGATCTCAGAGGACGAACCTGTATCTGTTGTTTACCTACGTAGGAAGAAAAATTAAACACTTTAGACCAATGATTATTTAAAAATTATAAGGGAATAAAAAGCATATTTGTTTTTTAATAAACTGCGACCTCGGTCGCAGTCATGCATTGTAAAAAAAAACAACTAGAACCAGGACTACACTGCAATCTAGGGTCGCACTACATGTACTGCGACCAAGGTCGCACTGCGACCAAGGTCGCATAAGACTACAGTGCAATCAGAACAACTGCGACCCGGGTCAACACTGCGACCAAGGTCGCATAAGACTACAGTTCAAACAGAAACAACTGCGACACAAGTTTGATAAAAACATATTATGTAAAATAAACTGCGACCTTGGTGAAGACTTGAGACTACAACTCTTATTTAAACAACTGCGACCCCATGTCGTCAGTATGTAAGAAAAAAAAAGTAAGTTTCATATACTGCGACCTACGTCGCATTCGTCTACAAGGAAAGGTAAAAAAAAAAAATTCCAAAGTCGCACAGATCTGAACTGCGACACAGTAAAAATAGAAGTAAATAATAAAAACTTTCAAAAAATAGGACCTTTATCGTCTAAAGTTTGAAAATCTCTTTCTTAATTGCGACCATGGTTCCAATATTTAAAAAAAATTATAAAAACATGCGACTTCAGAAATAAATCTTTAAAAAATTTAAAACTATTAAAATACACAAACCCTAAAAATTTTTGAAAATATCATTTTTGTAGTACCTTTTTCGACGGATGATTTCTTAGGCGCCATCAGTTGCAAATATGTTTTTTAAAAAACGGATCAAATTTTTGAAGGAAAAGAACTAATTGGATCAGAACCGCCGGTTGAAGTTTTAAAGCTGTAAATTTTTTACAATAAAGTAAAAGGTTGTGAGGGAGGGTATTTTCGGAAAATACAATGTTGAGGTGACTGGCATTAAATTGGGCGGGATTTTACATGATTTTGTCCGCCAAATTTTTTTACAGATGTGGGGCGGTGATGTTGCCACGCCCGCAGGCTGAGAAAACTCTCTCAGCCTGCAGGCTGAGGTACAGTAAGCCCTATATATATATATATATATATATATATATATATATATATATATATATATATATATATATATATGGAGATTCACTATATGTCAAACCATAATTAGGTAAAAAAACTCGGCTTCATAATTTAATTTGTTACAATCACCTCTTTTTTAAAACCAATCAGGTGTGCCCACGTGTCAAAAGTAGAAGCGCTCTTTAGTGGCGAAAGACACAAATGCCCCGTAGTAGTCCCTTCGAAAAAAGGTGACCGCTTTGAATGCGGACTTCTGGCATATAGAGGACTACAATCATAATTGCAGTCCTCACAAACATGCACTATTTTTGAGTCTTTATTAGAAGTGCGGCCATCATCGCAGTCCTCACAAAAATACTATGTCCCTGAGTTTTTATAGGACTGTGACCATAATCGCACTCCTCCTTATTAGGATTACAACCATGATCGCACTCCTCACAAAAATATCATGTTATTGAGTCTTTATAGTACTAGACCATGATCACAATTCTCTTTATTAGGACTGCGACCATGATCGCAGTCCCCACAGAACTGTCTTGTTTTTGAGTCTTTATTATGACTGTTATCATGATCGCAGTCCACACGAAACACAATTACTCAGCCTATATTAGGACTGCGACAATGATCGTAGTCCTCATAAAATATCCTAATTTTCAATTAATAAAAGGAGTGTAACTCTAGTCGCAGTCTTCTAATAAATGACTGTATTCATGAGTCACAATTTTCACATCATGTTCACCATCATCAGCAGATCCCTTTTACCGACATCGAATGGTGCATATTGTTTTTTAGATCTAAAAATTACATCAATCATAAACACAAACAAAACTCATCACGAGCACAAACAAATAAGATTTATAAAAGGTCGTTTCCAAAAAATTTAGTCCGGGGGCTCCACTTTCTGAGTCCCCAAGGAGAGGCTCCCCGTCCCCTTTTAACCCCCACGGTGACTTGATCACGCAGGTCAATCCGCAAATTGCTCTGTGTTAGGATCAGTATTAAGGGGAGAGTAACATCAGGGGCGATGAGAAAGGGTTAAAGAAAAAAATGAAAATATATAAGGAAGTGATGGTTGGGAGGAATCAACTTATGCTGATGCGAAAGAGGCTGTAACGAATAAAAAGATGGGGGGTAAGTTGTTTCCTAATTATGAAAAAAGTAGGTGGCTGAAGCAAATTCTCTCTCTATAAATATATATATATATCATGTGGGATTTCTTTTTAGTGTTGCAAAAGTAAACATTTTTATTATTAAAATAAGTATATATTTTTGAAAGGGGCATTTTGTTTCAGCCACCTAAGTCAAATCATAATTAGGAAAAACTCACATGCATAAGTCTATTCGCTTCAGCCACCTCTTTTAAGGAAGAATATTGGTCCACGTGTTAAGTGTTGAAGCGGTCATCAGCGATAAAATACGAAAATGTCTCTTAGTAATCGCTTTAAAAAAATGGATCGCTTTGAAAATTGTCGATTTTTGAGGATTGCGACTATGATTGCAGTCCTCATATACTGACCATAGTATAGAGGACTGCGATTATGATCGCAGTCATCAAAAAATGTCTTATTTCTGAGGACTGTGACTATGATCACAATTCTCACAAAATGTTCGCAACCCTATTTCTGATGATTGCGATCATGACACAGTTCTCATAAAATGCACTATTTATGAGGAATGCAACCATGATCACAGTCCTCTTTATTAGAACTGCAACCATGATCGCAGTTTTCAAAAAATGTCTTATATTTGAATCTTTATGAGTACTGCGACCAAGATTGCAGTCCAAAAATAGGACTACGAACATGGTCAGAGTCTTCACAAAATGCCCTATTTCTGAGTTTTTGTGAGGACTACGCTCATGATTACAGTTCTCTTTATTATGATTACGACCATAATCACAGTCCTCACAAAATATCCTATTTCTGAGTTAATCCTCATAGAAAACTGTGATTACGAGTAACAATCTTCATATCAGCATTGTCATTATCATTAGCATAGTCCTGTCTACTAACATTGAATGATCCCTAATATTTTTGAGGTCTAAACACAAACAAAACTCATCGGGGGTCATGGTTGAGGGGAGAGCGACGTCAGGGGTAATGGGAAAGGGTAAAAGAGAAAATAAAAATATATAAAGAATTGGGTTAGGAGGAATCAATTTATGCTGATGTGGATGAGGCTGTAGCAAACAAAATTTTAAAGGTGAGTTTTTTTTCTAGTTATGAAGCAAAGCACTGCCGCCAGCTTTCACTCATTTGACGAAGGTCCTGATCCGAATTTGCTTTTGAGATTAAGCAAGTGTAAAAAGTCTAGTGTGATTTGATTTGCACGACATTTTCTTGTCATATAGGTCATCATTTACTTGTCTCTTTCTGCGACCTGCTAGCCAGATCATAGATCTAACTTCGAGAAGTCTAAAGTGCTTAGTCTTCAAATGTAAGAAATTGTGTTTACTTGATCTTGAGGGCTGATTACTTTTTTGTGCGATATTTTGGCCGTTTTCGCCATTACCTACATTTTTTGACTTATGCAGTGTCTAATCCAATGTATTACTCTAATAAAGTTAAATTTCAATGTGAAGAGAGATCCATCATGTAATTTTATGAGTTATATTTTATGCGCTAATTTCTTTATCTGTATATATTTTTTAGTGTATACTGCATCAAAAGAATTTTTCTAATTTATTATTTAAGACTTGTTTGACTTAATCTAAAGCATAAAAGATTTTACTTTCATTTTAAAAAATACCGTGACTTCTAGTATATAAAAAAATTAATTTTTTGACTCATTCTTTTAAAAGATAATCTCTACATGACAACCAACATATACCACATTTTAGAACGCAGATAATTTTAAAAATCTTAATTTATAAGATGTATCTTTGAAATTTTCAGCCAACTAATTTCTCTAACCATCTTGAAAGTAAAAATGATACGACCGACCTGGGACCCACCAAACTGGGATTACTTCTGTTGATCAATGAAAGTCTAGAGAGAATTCATTCTTTATTGGATAGCTAACTCCCGCTCAGAATACACGTGTGATTTCCGCATCCACAAGGATCTATATGGAAGGCCGCCAAAATCATTGTTGATCGAGAGATCAAAACCTTTTGCACATAGGCCCCAGTGTCTCCCCCTATTGGGATCTAGATGATTGATAGGAAGTATTCAAATTGAGTTTATCATTGCCTCAAGCAACTATCTCCAAACTCCAATATCAATTGTAACAATAATTTTAGCTCAACAAACTAATTGCACCATACGACAACCATTCCAACACTTCACCACAGAGAGACAACACAAACCTGAGCTGACAATCAACATCAATCCAACTGAGCAACTGACGAAACAACAGTCTAAATGACCTTGAGAAGAACCCAACATGAGCCAACAATAACTTAACAACTGATTGAAACACCAGTACAAATGTCTTCAAGAAGTCCCAAATAAATCTGAGGCGAGCACACCAAATAACCAACTTTAGCTTAGCAACATGACTGTGCCATTATGGCTGCCTACATACCACCTACTCAGGGAATCAAGCTACATATAGTTCATCCTCACGAGCTTCACCGAGCTCAACCAACTTCCTTCTTTATAGCAACGAACCCACTAGACTGAGTCAAATGGATCTAATCAACAACATGATCGTTGTGGAGAACAACAGTCATCAACTTGAGCTTTTGATCTAGCTCACCAACATGAGATCCACGCTTCTTTACAACCCATTTTCATGGATTCAACTTGGTTAAACAACTTCTCCAACATGTTCAGTACCCAACAAGGCTACATGGCCTCCACTCGGTGTCACAACCAGTGAGATCCCAAATGATACTAAACAACTGGACAATGTGGAGTAACATCACTCTCCACCTGCTTGATAATAACAACTTGGTCTTCATCGCTACACCTGTTGGAGATGGTAGGCTTCACCATCGAAGCCTCATCCAACGTGACATGTCCGCTTTAGACAAATTTCTTGTTTTTTTGGATCCTATAACTTGAGCCTTTCAAGTTTTATTTGCATCTCAAAAACACCAACTTGTTCGCGTTAGAGTCCAGCATGACTTTCTTGACATCAACATAGGCCGGGCAATCAAATATTCTAAGCGAATCATGATCATGAGCAGTTCCGCCTGAACAAATCTCCAACGGAGTCTTACCTCCTATCATAGTTGTTGGTAGCCTATTCAAGAGACGACTGGCATACATAATTGCCTCAGCCAAAATAATTTGTCTAACAATGCATTAGATAACAAATACTGAACCTTCTCCAGCAAGACACGGTTTATCTCTGTAGCTACACAAACTTTCCGAATTGTGAAGTGAGTTTCAATACCATATTTCTGGCCAAATTGAAGGTACTAATCCTCATACTCCTCAACATAATGAAAATGGAGCACCTTGATCTTCCTTTCTGTCTGATTCTCCATTAGCTTCTTTCACTTCACTAATAACTTTAGGACTTCAACCCTTTGTCTCATAGGATGTACCCAATAACGCCTAGAATAATCATTTATAATAAAGACAAAGTATTAATGGACTCTAAGCAATGCAGTCTTGATAGGATCCCAAACATCAACATGAATACAATTAAGAAGACCATGCAAGTGGTGAGTAACAGTTCCGAATCTCACATTCTTCTTGCCTGAACAAAATTTCATGTGATTTCAAATAGCAGATCGATGCACGTCCTAATGCTTGATCAGATTTCAAGCCAACTCCTTTGAGCCTTCTATACCATAATCTGGTAGAATTGCCATCTAAATATTTTAAAGACGCCAATACAACAACTGCGCTACCCTTTAACTAGTACACATTATTGCTTCAATGCCCTTCAGAACAACCAATGACCTGCTAGACATCTTAAGAACGCCTTCTCCAAGAGTTTCTTTCGGCCTTTCAACTCCAAAGCTCCAACTGAGATCAAGTTCTTCTTCATCTGAGGGACATATCTCACATCATTTAACTCTCTCACCATCCCATCAAACATCTTGATAGAACAATACCCTTACCAACCAACCAGCATGTGTGATCATCTCCATGGACATCAGATCGCCATTCAACTCCTTGAAGCTAGCAAACAACTCCCTTCTGAGACAAATGTGATAGGTAGAGCCCATTATCTAATATCCACTTAGACATATCTGAGTTGAAAATAATAGGAGTGATAAAAAATGAAAAATCAGATGAGTCCGAATCATTACCATCCATCTTCATGACATTAGCCTTTGTAATGCCTCTATCCCGTGGGTACGGAGACGTTACTGCGACGTATATATACAGGTCAGAAATATCCTCACATATGCTAAGCATCAGTATAGGTAAGAATTAGATTACGAAAATGCGATGTTCATTATACATTCTAACATATAAGTACAATCACAAAGTTATCACAGGATGTGACACCATATTACAAGAATATTACATCATCGATAAGCACAAATTTGAGAATACAAAGAGATATACATTATTGAATAGTACAAAAGTGTTCATGAGTTATAAAAAGAAAACTCGAGGGACGAGCAAGGGGGCCTTGAAGGATAGGGCTCCAGACGGGTCTACTGCTAATCCATGATGCTACCGCTGTGCAAATCTGATCAACAGAAAGTTGATTGAGAAGGGAAAATTGAATTAAAAATGAAGAAAAAGTTAAGGTTAGAAGGTTCTTAACCTCTTCTCAATGTAACCCCATAGCAAAAGCTAGACGGGTCGATCCATAGGGAAGGATGCGATGGAAGCATTTCAGAACGAATTCTCTAACAATTAGCTTGGAAAAGAAAGAATTGTGATTGTAAGCAAAGGTTTTAAATAGAAAGAACAGACATAGTCAACTAATCATCTACCATAACCAAACACTAGTCTATCAAAAATAAATATCATATTGAACCTATAAAGATTAACGCTAGATTGTTGCTTTAAATCCAAGAAAGAAAAGTAAGAAAGAAAGTAAACCTTGATTTCAATACACTAAATAAAATTAAGCATTGGTTTATCAAAGTCTCAAAGTATAGTATAAGAAAAGTAGTTTTAACTTAAATTAAACTATCAAAGTATTTAAGTATAAATCAAGAATAATTATTGAATAGTATGCCCTGAAGCTAGTTTAACTCAATTCATGACTAATTTTCAAGTATTATTTACTAACCTAGGGTTTCTAATACGCATAGAGCTCAATCAATTTATTTTTATAGATTTAGGTTTTAGTTGGTGGAGAGATTAGTAAGCTATGAGAGATTTAGTTACACATATTCATGGTGACATTAAGCATGGTATTTAAAAATTGCATACAAGAGATGAAATTAGACTAAAGAAAATTCAAATAAAAATGGCAAAGAGATTGAAAGAAAATAATGACTTTTTATTGAATCTGTCACCAACTCAGCACAAAGCCTTCTCCTTTCTTCAACTCTTCTTCAAGGGAAAAAAACTAGAGAAATACAAGTAAATTCAGAAAGAAAGAGGATCTAAAGAAAAATGCTAAATGTAGCTTCTAAGATCATCCCTTCCTCTGTTACTCTGTAGGGGTATTTATAGGGGATTTAAAAGTAGCATCCTAGTATAACTCCTCCACCAAAACACTACATCAACTGCGTCAACAAGGCCGCGAAAACGTGATTTTGGCTGCGTTTCCTCGGCAAAAGCGTGGCTAATGGCATGCGCGTTGGTGCGTGGCCTCCTCTGATCCGTTCATCTAGTAATCTATCTTCAGAATCTTCAATGTATCTCTGGATTTTGAAATATGATGATCTCTTAGATAACTTAAAAATCAAGTTATCTTTAAATCTGAATTAAATTTAGATTTTCTATTTTTTATCTTTATCTTATAATGCAAGCAACCAGATTTAAATAGAAGTCTACCTCTATCTTTAATTAGGATGAGGATTCATCTTATTCTATCCTTCTCCTCCTTTAGATTTTAAATTAAATTAATTTAAAAGCCAAATTTAAATGAGAGAGAAAAGATGCTTTCTTTTGTCTTCCCAATTAATTTTCATAATTCTTGTGGGCTTTTGAGCTTCTTTTAGGCTTTCTCTTGGATTATGGAGGCTTGCACATCACTAAATAATAAATAAATTAAATAGTAATATTTAACAAAAATTAAACATGAAAATGTAAATAATAATTGCATTATTGATGACCAATCACACTCTATACCATCTTATTGCTTGTCCTCAAGTAAAAAAAAAAAAAAACTAATCTAACTATCCTAATATTACTTATGTAGGTATCACAATTGCACTTAGCACGTGCGACAAGCCGTTAAATCTCTAGATTACCACTAGAGGATGAGTGTTGTTTCATGAGGTTTTTAGTGGATTACACCCATAAAATCCATAAAAAAAGAAAAATAAAATGTTAGTATTTTTGAAATTTTATTTTAAAAGAGGAGAATATTTGAAATATCTTTGAAAAAAATTAAGCAATTTATAAGTTTGTAGGATTACCAAATTGATCATTCTTATACTTATTCTTTATTCAAGTACTTATTTATCAATTTAGGTTAGGATTCAAACTAAACTTCTCATCGAGTATTTTATCTTACCTTAAGTCATATGCATTTTTGTGAACGTGAATTTCTTTACTTAGAAATTTTCAGTGCCAACTCTTATGCCTCATAATTTTATTTCTCTTTTTCTTATATATATTATTATAGTAATAATATTCTCTAGTTCTATTAGGCTTTCTAATTTCCCATGTAACGAGTTTTAGGTTGGTGACCCCAAACTAGATGATTTAGGGCACCGGGTGAGAAAACACCCCTAAGAATTAAAACTCAAGCAAACAAGGCAACAAAACTAAAGATTTATATAAAATCACTTTTAGGTGTGAATATTTATGCTTTATGAGGCACAATTATCCAACTTAATCAGATGATTTTTATTTATTATATTTATATATTTTGCCTTATCTTTTTTTATTATATATATATTTTTATTAGGCACAAGAGTTTTTGTTTCAAATGCTAAGTATGTAAGGGTTTTAAGAATTCATATTTCATCAAGGTAAAAATATTAAGACTAAATTACTTTTTTAATTTTTCCTCTTAAAGCTAAAAATCAAACAAATACTTCAATTTTGATCAAGTAGTAAGAAATCCTAATTTTGATTTTTCTATTCCTTAAAATTAATTTAATTACTTGCAAAAAATAAGTCAAAATATTATTTCTTTTTTTAAAAAGTTTTTTTAAAAAAATTATTTTGATATTTTTGTTATTAGCTTTTATGTTATTAATTTTCCTATGTTATGTTTGTTACTCCCTACGCCTATCTCATGCATTGTTCTCAATGTATGAATGTATGTATAAATGCATGAAATAAACTAGAAGAGAGGCAGAGTTATCGATACATTGGGTCAAAAAGACCCATTGCTGTGTCTGCTTCTGGTACTGATTCTAAGAACGGTTTCAAATGTTGACCATTTACCTTGAATTCATTACCATTCTTTGGGTCGCATATCTCTACGGCTCTATGTGGGAACACAGTACTGATTCTAACAATGAATGGCTCTGTCCATCTTGATTTCAACTTTCCTGAAAAAAAGTGAAGTCTAGAATTATAGAGGAAGAATTTTGTCCTAGGACAAACATTTTTCTCATGATAAACTTATCATGAAAAACCTTAACCCTATATTTCGTAATCTTTGCATTTTCATATGCCTCGTTCCTTAACTCCTCAAGCTTGAAAATTTGTAATTTTTGAAGTGCACCAGCCTTATCTAGGTCAAAATTTAGATGCTTAATTGCCCATAAGGCTCGGTGCTCTAACTCGACAGGAAGGTGGCAAGCCTTTCCAAAGACTAGCCTATAAGGAGATATCTTTAGAATCGTATTAAAAGTGGTCTTATATGCCCATAATGCATCCACCAATTTGGTGTACCAGTCCTTCCTGTTTTGATTCACAGTTTTCTCCAAGATATGCTTAACTTGCCTATTTGAGACTTCTACATGCCCACTGGTTTGGGGATAGTAAGGTGTGGATAACTTGTGTGTTATGACATATTTTCGCATAAGAGCTTTAAAAGTTCTATTGTAAAAATGTGTACCATTATAACTAATTATAGCATGAGGGATTTCAAAGCGTGAAAAGATATTTTTTTTAAGAACTTGACCACAACTTTGTTGTCATTTATCTTGCAAGGGATGGTAACCTATTTGGATACGTAATCCACAGCCAACAAGATGTTTTGGTGCCCAAATGAGTTAGGAAAAGGATCCATAAAGTCAATCCCCCAAATGTCAAAGAGTTCTACTTCTAGAATTGGGTTTAAGGGCATCATATTACGTTTCAAAATCCCTCCTATCATTTGGCATCTTGTGCACGTCTTGCAAAAGTCAAATGAATCTTTAAACAAAGTGGGCCAATAGAACCCACTATGTAGAACTTTTTCGGCTGTTTTTCTGGACCAAAGTGTCCACCGCTTGCAAATTCGTGACAAAAAATTAGAACACTCTTTACTTCCTCATCGGAAATACATCTTCTAATGATTTGGTTAGAATAATATTTAAAAAGATAAGATCCTCCCAAATGAAATATCAGACTTGAGACAAGAACCGATATACATCTTATTTTGACCAATGAGATGGGGTTTGGTCTGTGGCTAAGTAGTTAACTATGTTAGCAAATCATGGTTCTCTAAACGTAGCAAATAGTTGTTCATTAGGGAAGTTATCATTGATTGGCAACTCGTTGGAAGGGGCATTTGGAACACGAGAGAGGTGATCAGCGACGACATTTTTGACACCCTTTTTATCTCGAATTTCGAGATCAAACTCTTGAGGAGGAGGATCCAATGAATGAGTCGGGCCTTCATGTCCTTTTTGAGCAATAAGTATTAAAGTGTGGAATGGTCAGTAAATATGGTGGTTTTGGTCCCAAGTAGGTATAGAAATTTTTTTTCAATGCGACTACTACTGCCAGTTCTTCTTGGTTGTAGTATAGTTTAATTGGGCATCACTAAGAGTCTTACTTGAGTAGTAGATCACATGCTGCTTGTTATCTATGTGTCATCCTAGGGCAGCGCCTATGGCAAAATCAGAATCATCGCACATGATCTCGAATGGTTTTGACCAATCTAGAGGAGAAATTATGGGCACAGAGATGAGTTCCATTTTGAGATTTTCTCAGGCGTTAAGACATTCGTCATCAAAGATGAAGGGCACATCTTTAGCTAGCTAAAAGGCTTGTTAAGGGTCTAGCAATTTTGCTAAAATCCTTGATGAACTTACGGTAGAAACCGGCATGTCCTAAGAAGGAACGAATGTCTTTCACACATTTGGGTATGGGAAGCTTGGCTATGACCTCTATCTTCACATTGTCCGTTTCAATTCCTTTCCTAGAGATCTTATGACCTAGGACAATCCCATGTTGTACCATAAAGTGGCACTTTTTCCAATTTAAAGTCAAATTCTTTTCTGTGCATTGTTTGAGCACAAGTTTTAGATGTTTGAGACATTGATCGAAAGAGTCTCCATAGACAAAGAAATCATCCATAAAGATCTTGAAGAAACGTTCGATTATGTTAGAGAATAAGCTTAACATGCAACGTTGAAATATCGCGGAGGCAGTGCATAAACCGAAAGGCATTCAGTGATAAGTAAAAGTCCCAAATGGACACGTGAACATTATTTTTTCTTGGTCCTCTAGAGCTATGGGGATTTGGTTATACCCTGAGTAACCGTCTAAAAAATAGTAATACTCATGGCCCGCTAATCATTCAAGCATTTGGTCGATAAATGGAAGAGGAAAATGGTCCTTGCGAGTGGCAGCATTTAACTTATGATAATCAATACAAACTCGAATCTTAGTAGGGAGTCTTATTTGAACTAACTTATTTATCATTCTCTACCACTGTAAAATTAGATTTCTTAGGTACCACATGGACTAGGCTGACCCATTGGCTATCAAAAATGGGATAACTTATCCCATTATCTCAAAGTTTCACTATTTCAGCTCGTACAACTTCTTGCATGATAGGGTTTAACCTACGCTACGGGTCCCTCTTTGGTTTTGCCTCTTCATTTAGATGGATTCGGTGTTGAACTATAGTCAAACTTAATCCCTTTATGTCGGTCATCGTCCAACCAATTGCTTCCTTATGTTTCCTAAGGATTGTCATAAGGTGTTCCTCTTGCCTGTTAGTTAAGTTGGATTCTCTTATTCACCTAGGTAGGCATACTTGAGATGCTTGGAAAAGTTTTTTTAGCTCTAAGGAAGGAGATGACCCGATAGGTAGAGGAGTAAGACTTATTGGCTCCTGATCTAATGAACTTGGGCTTGATTCTCATTCAATCGTAGAATTGACTATCTCGTTAAGATTGAAATCCTCAGATTTCAACTCGGTGTCACACTTTGCTTCTAGTTCTATCTCCTTTCTATGTTCACTAGTCACATTTTCAATTAGGTTGACCTCAAAGGGTTGGTCGTCGATGTCGTAGGGGTGTTTACCTAAGTTGAAAATATTGATTTCCTTAGTCATATCTCCAAAGGTCAATCTCATAAATCTGTTTCTATAATTTACAAGTGCACTGGCAGTTGCAAGGAATGGATGTCCTAAGATGACGGGAGTTTGGGACCTAGGATTAGACATGGGTTGTGTCTCTAGAACAATGAAATCCACTGGGTAAATAAATTCTCCTTTATGTATAAGGACATAGTTGATTTCTCCCTTTAGAACCTTAACTGATCGGTCAGCTAACTAGATCGTAGAGTTGGGCTCAGTTTGCTTAACTCAAGTTGTTGATATACGAAAAAGGGAAGCAAATTAATGCTTGCTTCCAAATCAAGAAGTGCTCTACTAATTTCGGCTTGACCTATTGTGCAAGAAAGGGTGGGACAATCAGGATCTTTGTACTTGACTGGGATCAGGTTGGACAATAGCTCACTATTATTAGTGGCTAGAAAAACCTTCTTGGGCAAATTTGTATTTTTTTTTGGGTGCACATGTCCTTAAGGAATTTGGCATAACTAGGGACTTGTTGGATTGCATCAAGAAGTGGTATATTAAGCCTAACTTGATTGAACACCTTAAGTATTTTCTCCATATATGCATTATTATTATTCCTAAGTCCATTCGAAAATGGGGCTATAGGTTGGTGCACTTGTTTGGCTGACTTGTTAACTTTGGTTTATTTGGAGTTTTGTGGAGGTGGAGTGGAACTATACGGCGTGGATGTTTGAGCTGGGTCCAGTGGCATAGATACTTGATTATCAACTTGTTTTCCTGACCTCAACATATAAATCAAGTTACACAGGTTTGGATCTTGAGCCTCATTGGCTTGCCTAGGATTCCTAGGGTTTGGCAATAGTTGGCTTGTTAGAGTTCCTTTTTGTTTCTCACTAATTAGATTAGCTTGTTGACTCAATTGCATCTCTATCCTAATCATGACTTGAGCTAGTGTTTCTTGGCTTTTAATTGGAGTGTCCACCTTGCTTTTCATATTCGAGAGTCTTGTTTCCATATGTGAATTCTTGAAAGAGGGTGAAGGATTTTGGTTGGAGAAATTTTGTTGATAAGGAGGTTGTTAGAGAATTTGGCCTTATTTGATCATTGTTGTTTGGGCCCAATGAGAAATTTAGGTGATTTCTCTAACTGGAATTATAGGTGGATGAATATGGATTGTTGGCGGGCCTTGTGAAGGCTGCATTCATATGCTCGGGTAATGTTTGATGAGCTAAAAAGACGGAACATTTCCTAAACACGTGATTCATAGCCTGACAGTAAGTACAGCCCGCCGAAGGTGTTGGGCCGACTTGGTTCACTAAGACTAGCTCCTTAGTCTAGTCTTTACATCACAGTAGCTAGTTTAGCTTTGGTAGCTATGGTTGCCTCAATAGAATGAGCACTTCCTTTAGAATAGCTAAGGTCATTAGTCTTAAATTTTTTCAGAGTTGGTTCCCATTGGATTGTCTTATTAGCCAAATCTTCGTATAATAACCATCCTTCATCTTCATTCTTTTTCAAAAATACTCCTTGACATATGAATTCTAATAGGGCTTTCGTTTGATATTCTAATCCATCATAAACAGCTTGGTAAAGTCGCCATTTTTCTATCCCATGATGAGGGCATTGGGCAAGGAGATCCTTAAAATGTTCGAAGTACTTCCAAAAAGGTTCATTGGCTGTTTGCTTAGACTACAAGATCTTTTCCTAATTTGTGTAGTCTTGTGAACGGGATAGAACTTCTTTAAGAAGGCCTTGATGAATGTATCCCATGATGATATGAAACTGGCTTCTAGACTATATAGCCATTTCTTTGCTAAGTATTTCAAAGAGAATGGGACAAAGTGTAACTTAACGACGTCTACTCCTAAGTTGGCAATTTTCATCATGAGACATACTTCCTCAAATTTTCTTATGAAAAAGTAGGCGTCCTTGGATTCAAATCCATGAAACTTTGGAAGAGTGTTAATATATTGTGGTTTCAGCTCAAATTGGTTGTCTCCTACATCGGTAAGTTAAATGCAAGATGGAAGAGAGGTCCTAATAGGGAAGAACCTATCCTGTAGTAATGGTTGTTGTGTCATGTGTGAAGCGGGTTTGAATTTAGGTGGTGAACTGTTCCTAATTAGTCTAGATGTGGCTGGGTCTCTCGATCAAACTGACATGCACAGTTAAACAAGCAAGTTCACCCAATCAATAAAAAAAATTCAAAATTCAAAAATCCTAATTAAGGTAAGCCTGGACCTAGATGACTCCTAACTTTAGATTGTCTTTGGGAGCTATATTGCTGACCTTAACCATAAGTTAATCGGCTAGGTAGGTGGCAAGATCGGTGGGAGGTATCTATCAAATACAAGCCTAATTATGCCAAACTACCAACCTTCGGGGTTTCGCCCCTTAATCCCCAACCTTAGATACCGATTTGGCAAGAGTTAATTTCGAATAACTTTCTCCTTCAGTCAATCTCTTAATGAGCCCGAGTTAACCTAAGGCCAACTTCTAATCAATTTTTATTTTAGGGTTAGGGTTTTGAGAGCAATGAAAATGGTTTGTGGGTCAAGGAAAGGTAATGACATCCCTACCTTATATTGTTTATGGGTTTTGCCTTTAAGATGAATTTGTGTACGTGTACAAATAAAATAGAAAAGAATATACTCAAAAGCAGTAAATCAACCAGCTTCCTAATCTATATGCAATGTGGATGTACCTTGTCGCTAGCACTCTTCAACAAAAATTAAAGAAATATAAATAGACACGTGCCTATGATGCAAGAGTCTATTTTTTTAATTAATCAACTAATAGGTTACTATTAATTCGTTAGCAGTATGCAAGGTGATTACAGAGAAAAATTATCAAAGCAGTATGCAGAACTTGCAATATGCAGCAACCTGTAAAAGATCAATTAGTAATGATTTACTAATGCCACAAAAACGCTGCAATTGTCGCGTTTGCGCAACTGTTTAGTAGGCTCTATTGCTCTACCTTCTAGACAGAGACACAGAGTAGCTATATGGCCTTAGCTAAAGCTAGTTTTTCTGTTATCAGATCTTGCAAATAAAAACAAAAAATAATTATCTTTAGAGAATATCGTGCTGCTTTCTCCCCCGTAACGACGCCAAAATTTTGATTGAGAAGGAAAAATCGAATTAAAAATGAAGAAAAAGTCAAGGTTAGAAGGTTTTTAGTCTCTTCTCAATGTAACCGCGTAGCAAGGGCTAGACGGGTCGATCCACAGGAAAGGATGTGATGGAAGCATTTCGGAATGAATTCTCTAACAATTAGCTTGAAAAAGAAATAATTGTGATTGTAAGCAAAGGTTTTAAATAGAAAGAACAGGCATAGCCAACTAAACATCTATCACAACCAAACGCTAGTCTATCAAGAATAAATATCATGTTGAACCTATAAAATTAGTCCTAGATTGATGCTTCAAATCCAAGAAATAAAAGCAAGAAAGAAAGTATACCCTGATTTTAATACACTAAAAAAAATTAAGATTGGTTTATTGAAGTCTCAAAGTATAGCATAAGAAAAGTACTTTTAACTTAACATTAAGCCCTCAAAGTATCTGAGTATAAATCAAGAATAATTATTAAACAGTATACCTTATAGCTAGTTTAACTCAATTCATGACTAATCTTCAAGAATTATTTACTGACCCTAGGGTTTCTAGTATGCATAGAGCTCAATCAATTTATTTTTATAGATCTTAGTTTTAGTTAGTGGAGAGATTAGTAAGCTATAAGAGATTTAGTTACACATATTCATGATGGTATTAAGCATGGTATTTAAAAATTGCATACAAAAGATGAAACTAGAATAAAGGAAACACAAATAAAAATAGCAAAGAGATTGAAAGAAAATACTGACCATTTATTGAATCTGTTACCAACTCAGTACAAATCTTCCTCCTTTCTTCAACTCTTCTTTAAAGTAAAAAAAAACTAGAAAAATACAAGTAAATTTGAAAAGAAAGAGGATCTAAAGAAAATCCTAAGTGTAGTTTCTGAGATCTGCCCTTCCACTGTTGCTCTGCAGGGGTTTTTATAGGAGATTTAAGAAGTAAAATCCCAGTACAACTCCTCCACCAAATGTTGCACCAACCGTGTCAACACGGCCACGAAAACGCGATTTTTGCCGTGTTTTCGCGGCAAAAGCTTGGCTATTGGCCACGCTCTTTGGTGCGTAGCCTCCTCTGGTTTGTTCATCTGATAATCTATCCTCAGAATCTTCATTGTATCTCTCAATTTTGAAATAGGATAATCTTTTAGATAAATTGAAAATCAAGTTATCTCTAAATTTTAATTAAATTCAGATTTTCTCCCCTTTATCTTCATCTTGTAGTACAAGCAACCAGATTTAAATAGAAGTTCACCTCTATCTTTAATTAGGATGAGGGTTCATCTTATTCTATTCTTCTCCTCCATTAGATTTTAAATTAAATTAATTTAAAATTCAAATTTAAATGAGTGAGAAAAGGTGCTTCCTTTTATCTTTTCAATTAATTTTCATAATTCTTGTGGACTTTTGGGCTTCTTTTGGCCTTTCTTTTGGATTATGGAGGCCTACACATCACTAAATAATAAATAAATTAAATAGTAATATTTAACAAAAATTAAGTATGAAAATGTGAATAATAATATGCATTATTGATGACCAATCAGAAGTCCACCACAGTACAAGTTCCAAGATCTATACATGTAAATTTAGGAGAGTCAGAAACTCCCTAACAAGCGATGAGATGAGTGCCAAGTGGTGTACATAGACAGAAACATGTTATCGATAAATCTTAATCAAAAGCATGTATTGAAAACCGTGTTGTGAGCATTCTTACCCGAACATGAGTAAGGCATCAAGTGATGAGATATATGAATACAAAACCAACTGTACAGGCTCAAAAGATAGATTCATGAGAATGATACCTCGAGGGGATAATCCAAATAAGAAAACTCTTATCTATGTACCATATTCCTCATGTCTCCATCGACTGAGTATACACAACTCGAGCTATCCACAATAACAGCATAAGAGCATAGTACGAATCAGTAAGAAGTAGAGATTATACAGTAACTAGAAAATCTATATAAAACCAAGAGTAGCAAGTCAGGAGGTTAAGTATAGCAGTACAAGTGTAATATCAAGCAAGAGACAGGCTGTGTACAATATGGTAACACATAAGATCAGTGGAGTAGTATACAGATGAACAACCATGATATAAATATATAGAATAATATTAATAAAATCAGAAATCTGAATTAAATGTTGACCCAAAGGCCCATCACCCTAGTTTTGATGATGATTAACTCATATAGTTATAGTACTAATGATCTTGTGCTTATTTAGTTTCAGATATTTAATCAAGATCTTAGTAGGTGTTTAGCTTCAACAAAAGATTTAAAGTTAAGTTTTAAAGCTAGCACGTGTTGATTCAAGAGCTCACGCGTCAATATCGCATCAAGTACTCAAAGGAAGTCTAGCTCATGGATAAAGTTTGGACCAAGTCGAAATGGAGAAGAAGATTTCAAAGAGAAGATTTTCAAGAAGACTTGTGTCGTGTCATGTTTGTAAGTGTTAAGATTTTTAATTTAGGATAAAATGTAAAGGATAGATTAGTTGTTGATTGCTCAAACTCATATATGTACAAAACATTTCATGTTAAATAGTTTTATTTTTTGAAACATACGGTTTTGATTTTACCCTTCAAAGAATATGTATTTCATTTTGATGAATAAATTTCATCAAATCAAGTTTACATGGTTTAAATGTGTATAGGATTTCATCCATACACATTGTTACTTCATAATAATTAGAAAAACTTATTTTGATGTTTCTAGTTCATGGTTTTAAGTTTTGTTAAGGTTAAAACTTATTTTGAGCTTATTGTCAAAAACAAGTATATTTCATTTTCAATTTGTATTTGATCATATCCATACACACTATGTTTCAAATAAGTTTAATATCATTTTTTTGTATTTAAGAAAGTTCTGAAAAAATCAATTTTTCATTAGAAAGTTTGTTTTTGAAAAATACGATTTTTGGTTTAAGTTTTAAATTCTATGCCTAAAAAATAGTTCAACATGTTTGTAATATATGTTTTTTTATCACGCATATTTGTACTTCAAAATATTTATATAAACCTATTTTTATGGAATTTATGGGATTTAATAGAATTTTTAAGGGTTTTTACAAGTAAAATTTCCAATCTTTACAACCCTGTTTTGGGTTGCTGGCGGTCGACTGACCGATCGATCGAACCCGGGCTTGGTCAACCGTTCGATCGACTGACATGCACAGGATGTGCACAAACCCATGGCCTTAGGTCCGGTTAACTGTCTGGTCGACCGATCCAGAGAGGTTGCTCTCTGGATTTGGCCCGGTTGACCGAGTGGTCGACCGATCCAGAGAGGGGGCTCTCTGGTTTTGGCCACGATCGATCGAGCGGTCAACCAATAGGCTATTTGCCTTTGGGACGGTCGACTGCCCGGTCGACTGCTAACCCCAATGGTCATTTTTTTGACCGTTGGGAGGTCGATCACCCAGTCGACCGATAGGTCAGAATTGACCTGTTCTGAGCCTCAGCGGCTAGTTTTCTGAACTCTATAAAAGGGGACAATTTTGGTCAGTGTTACACAAGATTTTGTGAGAAGTTTTAGAGCCAGTTTTCTCTCTCTCTTATAGTTTTCTCCACAAGTTTTTGGGCATAACTTCCATATCAAAAGGAGAGTTTTTCAATAGTGTTTATCTTGAGTTTTTAAAAACATTCTCTTGAGTTTTCCCCAAAAATCTATCTTATTTTCACACACAAGCTTGAGGTTTTTCATTGCTATATTCATCCTCTAGGATATTTGTTGTGAGAGTGTTTATTTGTGATCAAGAACTGATCACAAAGCTTTCATTTTTGTATTGAGGAGTTATAGAGGTTGCGACCTCAACGAGCTTGCGGGTTCGCGTGCGTTGTTTTTGTGCGGGACAAGTAAGGGGACTTGCAGGTCTAAGAGTTCTTGAGGGAGCTCGTTGTAGGTATTGCGGCACCGAGTGATCTTGTGGGATCAATTATAGTGAAAATCCTTCATAGTGGTGAAGGCGGGGACGTATAACAGTGGCTCGAACCTCGAAACAATTTCCCGGGTTTGCGATTGCTCATCTCTCTCACTCACTTTTGTTTATATATCTTGTTTATGATTGCTCATCTCTCTATCACTTGTGTTTATATATATTTCATGCTTTTATTGTTAACATCCTTATATGCTTGATATATTTGTGCTCAATTGAATATATGCTTGGGATTGTTTGCTCACAATTGTATTCAACCAAGAGAGCCATAGTGACACCTCAACTCTTAGTCTAGAGGAATCTTGGGGAGATAGTCCAGAGCCCTTCACCGGAAATTCGACTTCACTCTTTGATTATACTTCGTGTGTTAATTTAGTTTGCATAATAGCTTTTAATTCCGCATTAGTTTTGTGTTTGATTAGCTAGTGGCCTATTCACCCCCTCTAAGTGACATACAATTGGTATCAGAGCTTGATGCTCTTGATTTGGTCTAATAATCTTGTAGAGTGTTTAAAAATCACTGAAGACAAGTTATCAGATAAAAGAGTCCATGTTTTAGACGCGAGGCTAATCAAAGCCCTTCGTGCAATGCTAAGACACCGGGCTCGAAGCCTGCGCCCCAGCATCCCTCCAATGCCAAGACATAGAGCTCGAAGCCCGCGTCTCAACACTACTTTAATGCTCAAAAACAAAGCTTGAAGCCCGCGTCTCAAAACTAAAGTTAAAGATCCTTTACAAATCCTAATTTTTGCATAGGTCCTTATTTTAAGCATAAGATCTTAAAGAGGCTTTACAAATCTAGAGTTAAAGATCCTTATTTTTGCTAATCACAATATTTGCATATACACATGGATTTCATTGCACCTCCCATGTTTGATATTTTTAACTTCCAAACTTGAAAAGTTAAGATGTCTATGTTTCTCAAGGCTCTAGGTATTCATGTCTATCTTGCCACTATAAAATATTCATATTTTATAAATAGTATGCATCTTGAGGCTAATACAAAAGCCATCCATGCTCTTAAGTCAACTCTAAATGATGATTATTTATTTAAATTTCTAATATTGATTCGACTTTTATAGTATGGAATACTCTCATCTCACTTGATGAACAAATGCAATATTACTAGGGGAGCGGCTCAGATGACGTAAGTAACGCTCCTAACATGTGCTACTTGGTCCAGGAGGATGACCCCCTTGAGGTAAATTCCGAATCCGAGCTTGATGATGATGAGATGCCATATGCTGACCTTGCATCTCTTTATCAAAAACTTCTTAAAAAATATGATTTATTAAAAGAAAAAAGATTTAATTTTGAAAGAAAATAAAACTTTGTTGAAGGAAAATGAATTTTAAAAAAAAGAGAATGTTTCCTTATCTTCAAAATTGGATGTTATTTTTGAAGGAAACAATTCTTTGAAAAATAAAATTGATTTCATTTCTTCTAAGAAAAAGATGATTTGTCTATATCTTTTGATAATCTTAAAACATATTTTTGATTCTCATTCTTATCATGTTTCTCATGCTGCTATTCATCACCTCCTATTGATAAAAAAGAGATTCATCTTTAGAAAAATAGAATTAATTTTCTGAGCTCAACTTTGATCAATTGTGCATTTAACCATAGTAGATTGGAATCTATGTTTCGCAATAAATAAACAAGTTCATACATTCAAGCACATACTTCATGCATATACATGCACACCATGATCACACTCATTCCTCCATGTATGCCAAAGTGTACACATGTACACTTTGTGGCAGCAAAGACCATCTTGCAAAGTTTTATTTTGATAGACTAAATATTTTAAATTTTGCAAATAAGAATGTTTGGATTCCCATTACCACTAACCCTCATGGACTCAAAAAGATACGAGTACCAAATCCCATCTCTTGTGTTTGATATAGGTGTGGGCTCTCACAAAACGTGAGAGGATTGGTGCCTTAGCGGTGGATGCATTTGAAGCTTTGAAGACACACCCATTTGATGCATCACTATGAAGAAAGCATGGTGGGAGGACCACCTCATGTTTTGAGGAACTAAATTGGCTAGATCAATTTTGGTAACCATTTCTTCCTCCTCTTTTAAAATGTTTTAAAATATTTATATGCTAGTATAATAACCTTGACTCTATCATATGTAGTTTTGTGCCTAATAGTGAGTTGATTGGTTATTATCTATGCATGTATTTTTAAAAGAAAATTTCAATAGATTTATATGCCTATTTTTTATTCATGTTTTATATGCTTTAGTTAAAGTATATGTTGGTTTACATGTCTATATCATATTGAGATGCAAATTTTGTTAAAACTTGTGTTATACATGTATAATTTTTGAGATACATACTTTACATGCTCTATTTTTGTGTGTACTCAATTAATTATTTGATTGTACATTATATGTCCTAGTTTTGATAATTCATGCATAAGCTGTTGGCCCAAAGGCCATCACTCTAGTTTTGATGATGATTAACTCATGTAGTTATAATACTAATGATCTTGTGCTTATTTAGTTTCAGAATTTGATTAAGATCTTAGTCGGTGTTTAGCTTCAACAAAAGATTTGAAAGTTAAGTTTTGAAACAAGTACGTGTTGATTCAAGAGCTTGCACTTCAAAGATTGTATCAAGTACTCAAGAAGAGTCTAACTCATTAGATCAAGGTTTAGACCAAGTCAAGAAGGAGAAGAAGATTTTCAAAAGAAGATTTTCAAACGACTTGAGTCATGTTTGTAAGTGTTAAGATTTAATTTTTAGATAAAATGATAGATTAGTTGTGAATTGCTCAAGCTCATACACACACACAAAATTTATATGTTTTCATAACATAGTTTTAGCTTTAGAAAATACCGTTTTGGTTTTGAGCTTCAAAGTATACATCCTTATGTTTCATGATTAGATTTCATCAAAATAAGTTTATATGGTTTATATGTGTTTTGGATTTCATCCATACACATTTGATGGTTCAAATGTTTAGAAAAACTTATTTGATGTTTCTATATCATGTGTTTGATTTTTGTATTTATCAAAACTTATTTTAGAGTTTATTATCAAAAACATAGATATTTCATCTTATATGTGCATTGGATCATATCCATACATATTAAGCTTTAAAAGAGTTTAAAATATCTTGTTTTTGTATTTGAAAAAGTTTTGAAAAAATTATTTTTCAAATTGAAGATTAATTTTGAAAAATACAAATTTTTGTTTAAGGCTAAATTTCTGTATCACAAAAATGGTTCAAAAAGTTTGTAATATGTGTTGATTTTTGATCACACATATTTGTACTTCAAAGTATTTCAATGAATTTATTTTTGTAGATTTATGTGATTTTATGAGATTTTATAAGAGTTTATAAGACCAAATTTTAATTCCCAAATTTCCTAACCTGGCCTTCTGGTGGTCGACCGATCCAGAAGTTTGTTGACCGGACAGTCGACCGATGTGCACAGATATGTGCACGAGCCTTGGCTCAAGGGCCGGTCAACCGGGCGATCGATCGATCCAGAGAGTTCACTCTCTGGATCTGGCCCCGGTCGAGCGGGCGGTCGACTGGCTAGAGAGCTTTGCTCTCTGAATCTTGCCTCGGTCGACCGATCGATCGACCGATAGGTCAAGACCTGGGTGCGATCGACCGGGCGGTCAAACGGAACCCTCAACAGTCATAAATATGACCGTTGGCCGGTCGACAGACAGGTGATCTGGTCTGCAGTTTGACCCCAACGACTATATTTCTAAACTCTATATAAGGGGGTTGTTTTGGCTAGTTTCATACAAGATTTGAAGAGGGTTTTTGAGCCGAGGTTTTCCAACATGTTTTAGAGCTTAAATTCTATATCAAAAATAGTTTTTACAAGAGTGATTCTCTTGTGTTTTTCAAAAAAGATTTCTTGAGTTTTTCCTCCATAGATCTATCTTAGTTTTTCTCACAAAAGCTTGAGCTTTCCATTGCCATATCTTTCCTAAAGGAGCTTTGTTGTGAGAGTGTTTTTGGTGGCTAAAGTGTAGAGATCACCAAGTGCTCATCTTTTATTTGAGGAGGCGAACTTGCGGGTTCGTGTTGTGACGAGTTCTTGTGGGAGCTCGGTGTAGAGGTGCGGCCTCGGCATGCTAATGTGCTTGCGTGTGTTGTTCTTTAGGGAACAAGTGAGGGACTTGCGGGTCCAAGAGTTCTAGTGTGAACTCGTTGTAGGTGTTGCGACACTGAGTAATCTTGCGACATCATTATAGTGGAATCCTTCATAGTGTTGAAGGCGGGGACGTAGAGCAAGGGTGCTCGACCTCAAAATAATTCTTTCATGTTTGTGATTGTTCATCTCTCTCTATACACTTATGTTTATATATCTTGCATGCTTATGTTTTTATCTTTTTATATGCTTGATATATTTGTGCTCAATTGAATATATGCTTGGCATTATTTGCTCACACTTGTATTCAACCAAAGAGTCATAGTTGCACCTCAACTCTTAATCTAGAGGAATCTTGAGGAGATAGTCCAGAGCCCTTCACAAGGAATTCGGCTACACTCTTGTGTTATACTTTATGTGTTAGCTTAATAGCTTTTGTTTGCATAAAT
Source organism: Agave tequilana (assembly GCA_038442645.1). Lineage (NCBI taxonomy): Eukaryota > Viridiplantae > Streptophyta > Magnoliopsida > Asparagales > Asparagaceae > Agave > Agave tequilana. Next base: position 2,894 of record JAVJIF010032246.1, on the reverse strand, counting down.
AGTTTTCTAATTCTATATTAGTTTGCATTAGATCAGCTAGTACACCTATTCACCCCTCTCTAGTGTATTTCAATTTGTATTAGAGCTTGGTGCTCTTGATTTGAGTCTAACAACCTTGAGTTAAAGATTCTCATTTTAGCAAATCAATATTTTTTTTTTAAACACACCCACATGGATTTCATGACACCTCCCATGTTTGATATTCTTAACATCTAAACTTAGAAAGTTAAGATGTCAATATACCTCAAAGCTCTAGGGATTCATGTTTATTTTGCCACCATTAAAGATTCTTACTTTTTAAATGGCAAAAATCTTGAGGCTAATGCAAAAGTCCTTCATGCTTTAAAGAGTACCCTAAATGATGAATATTTATGTAGGGTTCTAACTTTGATTCGGGTTTTGTAGTATGGAACACCATTATCTCCCTTGGTGAACAAAAACAATACTATATGGGAAGTGACTCGGATGATAGAAGTGATGCTTCCAACATATGCTACATAGTCCAAGGTGTTAGCCCAAAGGCCCATCACTCTAGTTTTGATGATGATTAATTCATGTAGTTATAGTTTATGACGATTAACTCATGTAGTTATAGTAAACTATTATAGTAAACTATAACTATATGAGTTAATCATCATCAAAACTAGAGTGATAGGCCTTTGAGTTAACAATCTCCCCCTTTTTAATGATGATAAAATTCATAGAGTTATATACGCATGGATTAAGTTAAGCTTCATAGAAGCTCCCCCTTAACTCATACATAGCAATAAACAAATAGATATTCAATGAAATGTATAAACTAACAAAACATATATGCATGTTTATATCGTTGTTTATGCATGTATATTTTGTTTAGTTTATGTATTTCATTGAATATCTATTTATTTATTGCCATGCATGAGTTAAGGGGGAGCTTCTATGAAGCTTAACTTTAATCCATGCATATATAACTCCATGAGTTTCGTTATCATCAAAAAGGGGGAGATTATTAGCCCAAAGGCCCATCACTCTAGTTTTGATGATGATTAACTTATATAGCTATAGTTTACTAATGATCATGTATTTTATAGTTTCAGTTATTAATCAAGATATTAGTAGGTGTTTAGCTTCAAAGAAGTTTTGAAGCTAACACATGTAGATTCAAGAGCTCGTGCGTCAAGATCGCATCTAGCACTCGGTTGGAGTTAAGTTCTTTGAATCATGTTTGGATCGAGTCAGCTTGGAGAAGGAGTTACATGAAGACTTCGGTTTGTGTTTAGTTCAGTTTGTTAAAGGGCGGTTGGATGGGCGACTATGCCTTATATGTCTTATTGACTATCTTTTATCATGTGCATGAATAGGGTGGTAGGTATGAGTTATACTTATGATCTTCATGTTATTTTATTTATGTATACTCATATTTGTTTTCTTATATTTGTATGCTTTAAACTTCAATAATATCAATTTCAATTGGTTTATATCCATTTTCATACATACATATATATGATTTGATTGTGTTTGTTGTACAATATCTTTATACATTCTTTAAAAGCACAAAAAGTATATGCTAAGCTTGACTTATTTTTAAATGTTAATTGGTATCTTTATAAGCTTATGCATTGATTTTAATTGGTATTTTAACTGCTAATCATTACAATTGATATTTCATCTTGATACCAAATAATACCATAAATATCAAAATGTACTTCATGTTTCACCTTCAATTGTATCAAAATCTACTATTGGTATCTTAAATTTTTTTTTCAAGTAGTACCAACTTTTATTTTTGTCAACTACAATTTGATTTCATTGGTATCATAATTCATTTTGTTGATTTCAAAATTTTATTTTAAAAAAAAGTGGTTTCAAAATTTGTTAATATATATTGCCTATATGCAAGGGGAGCTTAACATCTCCTCTATATATATAGATTCATGTTGAGTGTACTTTTCATATTGAAGAGCTTGACCTCTCTTCATTATTAGTACACGTGTGTAGGGGGAACTTAACATCTCTATTTATACATTATATATTATGCTTTATGTGGGTTAGAGTCTAGTCACCCCTTCTCTATGTAATGCATGTATGCATGGGGAGCTAACTTTACATCTCTTCCTCTTTATGAATGTATATCGCATATACATCCTTATTGTTTGATTGTCCTCGCCCTTTGTTGATGAATTGACAAAAAGGGGAGAAGAATTTAGTTAGTTTATATATGCATGCTTAATATTGGTATTTATGCATATATGTTTGTATTATTGATTCATGAGTTTTCTTTTGATATAAACTACATATGTATTATTCTTCATTGTTTTACACTTACCCTTTTTTTGATGAATGACAAAGGGGGAGAAGTATTGTACTTGATATGATGATATAGTATTTATTTTATTGTTCATGTTTATTTGGTATTGGTATCATACATCTTGTACTTGATAGAGCATAACTTGAGGGAAGCTTTTACAAAGCTCTTTCCTAGATTATTTTTTATAAATAGCTCATATGTTTGTCATCATCAAAAGGAGGAGATTGTTGGCCCAAAAGTTACAATCCCGGTTTTGTGTTTTTGATGATAACAAGCTATAAAGCTATTTGATACTATCAAGTTCAAGAGTGTATTTCAGGGTTCAATAAGATGAAACAGTTCTTCCTACAAAGGAAGATGTTGATGGCTCATGGGTACTCAAGTTCGGGTTCATAGCTCAAGCTCCAAACGTTGCTCAACGTCACTACCAGAGAAGCCTACTTGAAGAGTCATGTAGCAAATCAGACCTTGTAAGAACTTAGTTTGTTTAAGGGTAGAATATATTTTTAAAGCCCAAAAATTCGCACACATATACCCACACACACACACACAAGTTCAATATGTTTGGCTTTCGGTTTAACCGGTTTTGGATTTCAAGTACACATAT
>JAVJIF010032245.1:0-163068 GCA_038442645.1 Agave tequilana | reverse complement strand
ATCATTGCCTCAAGCAACTATCTCCAAACTCCAATATCAATTGTAACAAAATTTTTAGCTCAACAAACTGATTGCTCCATACGACAACATTCCAACACTTCACCGCAGAGAGACAACACAATCTGAGCTGACAATCAACATCAATCCAACTGAGCAACTGACGAAACAACAGTCTAAATGACCTTGAGAAGAACCCAACATGAGCCAAACAATGACTTAACAACTGATTGAAACACCAGTACAAATGTCTTCAAGAAGTCCCAAATAAATCTGAGGCGAGCACACCAAATAACCAACTTTAGCTTAGCAACATGACTGTGCCATTATGGCTGCCTACATACCACCTACTCAGGGAATCAAGCTACATATAATTCATCCTCACGAGCTTCACCGAGCTCAACCAACTTCCTTCTTTATAGCAACAAACCCACTAGACTGAGTCAAATGGATCTAATCAACAACATGATCGTTGTGGGGAACAACAGTCGTCAACTTGAGCTTTTGATCTAGCTCACCAACATGAGATCCACGCTTCTTTACAACCCATTTTCATGGATTCAACTTGGTTAAACAACTTCTCCAACATGTTCAGTACCCAACAAGGCTACATGGCCTCCACTCGGTGTCACAACCAGTGAGATCCCAAATGATACTAAACAACTGGACAATGTGGAGTAACATCACTCTCCACCTGCTTGATAATAACAACTTGGTCTTCATCGCTACACCTGTTGGAGATGGTAGGCTTCACCATCGAAGCCTCATCCAACGTGACATGTCCGCTTTAGACAAATTTCTTGTTTTTGGATCCTATAACTTGAGCCTTTCAAGTTTTATTTGCATCTCAAAACACCAACTTGTTCGCGTTAGAGTCCAGCATGTCTTTCTTGACATCAACATAGGCCGGGCAATCAAATATTCTAAGCAAATCATGATCATGAGCAGTTCCGCTTGAACAAATCTCCAACGGAGTCTTACCTCCTATCATAGTTGTTGGTAGCCTATTCAAGAGACGACTGGCATACATAATTGCCTCAGCCAAAATAATTTCTAACAATGCATTAGACAACAAATACTGAACCTTCTCCAGTAAGACACGGTTTATCTCTCTAGCTACACAAACTTTCCGAATTGTGAAGTGAGTTTCAATACCATATTTCTGGCCAAATTGAAGGTACTAATCCTCATACTCCTCAACATAATGAAAATGGAGCACCTTGATCTTCCTTTCTGTCTGATTCTCCATTAGCTTCTTTCACTTCACTAATAACTTTAGGACTTCAACCCTTTGTCTCATAGGATGTACCCAATAACGCCTAGAATAATCATTTATAATAAAGACAAAGTATTAATGGACTCTAAGCAATGCAGTCTTGATAGGATCCCAAACATCAACATGAATACAATTAAGAAGACCATGCAAGTGGTGAGTAACAGTTCCGAATCTCACATTCTTCTTGCCAGAACACAATTTCATGTGATTTCAAATAGCAGATCGATGCACGTCCTAATGCTTGATCAGATTTCAAGCCAACTTCTTTGAGCCTTCTATACCATAATCTGGTAGAATTGCCATCTAAATATTTTAAAGACGCCAATACAACAACTGCGCTACCCTTTAACTAGTACACATTATTGCTTCAATGCCCTTCAGAACAACCAATGACCTGCTAGACATCTTAAGAACGCCTTCTTCAAGAGTTTCTTTCGGCCTTTCAACTCCAAAGCTCCAACTGAGATCAAGTTCTTCTTCATCTGAGGGACATATCTCACATCATTTAACTCTCTCACCATCCCATCAAACATCTTGATAGAACAATACCCTTACCAACCAACCGGCATGTGTGATCATCTCCATGGACATCAGATCGCCATTCAACTCCTTGAAGCTAGCAAACAACTCCCTTCTGAGACAAATGTGATAGGTAGAGCCCATTATCTAATATCCACTTAGACATATCTGAGTTGAAAATAATAGGAGTGATAAAAAATGAAAAATCAGATGAGTCCGAATCATTACCATCCATCTTCATGACATTAGCCTTTGTAATGCCTCTATCCCGTGGGTACGGAGACGTTACTGCGACGTATATATACATGTCAGAAATACCCTCACATATGCTAAGTATCAGTATAGGTAAGAATTAGATTACGAAAATGCGATGTGCATTATACATTTTAACATATAAGTACAATCACAAAGTTATCACAGGATGTGACACCATATTACAAGAATATTACATCATCGATAAGCACAAATTTGAGAATACAAAGAGATATACATTATTGAATAGTACAAAAGTGTTCATGAGTTATAAAAAGAAAACTCGAGGGACGAGCAAGGGGGCCTTGAAGGATAGGGCTCCAGACGGGTCTACCGCTAATCCACGATGCTACCGCTGCGCAAATCTGATCAACAGAAAGTTGATTGAGAAGGGAAAATTGAATTAAAAATGAAGAAAAAGTTAAGGTTAGAAGGTTCTTAACCTCTTCTCAATGTAACCCCATAGCAAAAGCTAGACGGGTCGATCCATAGGGAAGGATGCGATGGAAGCATTTCAGAACGAATTCTCTAACAATTAGCTTGGAAAAGAAAGAATTGTGATTGTAAGCAAAGTTTTAAATAGAAAGAACAGACATAGTCAACTAATCATCTACCATAACCAAACACTAGTCTATCAAAAATAAATATCATATTGAACCTATAAAGATTAACGCTAGATTGTTGCTTTAAATCCAAGAAAGAAAAGTAAGAAAGAAAGTAAACCTTGATTTTAATACACTAAATAAAATTAAGCATTGGTTTATCAAAGTCTCAAAGTATAGTATAAGAAAAGTAGTTTTAACTTAAATTAAACTATCAAAGTATTTAAGTATAAATCAAGAATAATTATTAATAGTATGCCCTGAAGCTAGTTTAACTCAATTCATGACTAATTTTCAAGTATTATTTACTAACCTAGGGTTTCTAATACGTATAGAGCTTAATCAATTTATTTTTATAGATTTAGGTTTTAGTTGGTGGAGAGATTAGCAAGCTATGAGAGATTTAGTTACACATATTCATGGTGACATTAAGCATGGTATTTAAAATTGCATACAAGAGATGAAATTAGACTAAAGAAAATACAAATAAAAATGGCAAAGAGATTGAAAGAAAATAATGACTTTTTATTGAATCTGTCACCAACTCAGCACAAAGCCTTCTCCTTTCTTCAACTCTTCTTCAAAGGAAAAAAAACTAGAAAAATACAAGTAAATTCAGAAAGAAAGAGGATATAAAGAAAAATGCTAAATGTAGCTTCTAAGATCATCCCTTCCTCTGTTACTCTGTAGGGGTATTTATAGGGGATTTAAAAGTAGAATCCTAGTATAACTCCTCCACCAAAACACTACATCAACTGCGTCAACACAAGCGCGAAAACGTGATTTTGGCTGCGTTTCCACGGCAAAAGCGTGGCTAATGGCATGCGCGTTGGTGCGTGGCCTCCTCTGATCCGTTCATCTGGTAATCTATCTTCAGAATCTTCAATGTATCTCTGGATTTTGAAATATGATGATCTCTTAGATAACTTAAAAATCAAGTTATCTTTAAATCTGAATTAAATTTAGATTTTCTATTTTTTATCTTTATCTTATAATGCAAGCAACCAGATTTAAATAGAAGTCTACCTCTATCTTTAATTAGGATGAGGATTCATCTTATTCTATCCTTCTCCTCCTTTAGATTTTAAATTAAATTAATTTAAAAGCCAAATTTAAACGAGAGAGAAAAGATGCTTTCTTTTGTCTTCCCAATTAATTTTCATAATTCTTGTGGGCTTTTGAGCTTCTTTTAGGCTTTCTCTTGGATTATGGAGGCTTGCACATCACTAAATAATAAATAAATTAAATAGTAATATTTAACAAAAATTAAACATGAAAATGTAAATAATAATTGCATTATTGATGACCAATCACACTCTATACCATCTTATTGCTTGTCCTCAAGTAAAAATAAAAAAAACTAATCTAACTATCCTAATATTTCTTATGTAGGTATCACAATTGCACTTAGCACGTGCGACAAGCCGTTAAATCTCTAGATTACCACTAGAGGATGAGTGTTGTTTCATGAGGTTTTTAGTGGATTACACCCATAAAATCCATAAAAAAAAAAAATAAAATGTTAGTATTTTTGAAATTTTATTTTAAAAGAGGAGAATATTTGAAATATCTTTGAAAAAAATTAAGCAATTTATAAGTTTGTAGGATTACCAAATTGATCATTCTTATACTTAGTCTTTATTCAAGTACTTATTTATCAATTTAGGTTAGGATTCAAACTAAACTTCTCATCGAGTATTTTATCTTACCTTAAGTCATATGCATTTTGTGAACGTGAATTTCTTTACTTAGAAATTTTCAGTGCCAACTCTTATGCCTCATAATTTTATTTCTCTTTTTCTTATATATATTATTATAGTAATAATATTCTCTAGTTCTATTAGGCTTTCTAATTTCCCATGTAACGAGTTTTAGGTTGGTGACCCCAAACCAGATGATTTAGGGCACCGGGTGAGAAAACACCCCTAAGAATTAAAACTCAAGCAAACAAGGCAACAAAACTAAAGATTTATATAAAATCACTTTTATGTGTGAATATTTATGCTTTATGAGGTACAATTATCCAACTTAATCAGATGATTTTTATTTATTATATTTATATATTTTGCCTTATCTTTTTTTTATTATATATATATATATATATAAGGCACAAGAGTTTTTGTTTCAAATGCTAAGTATGTAAGGGTTTTAAGAATTCATATTTCATCAAGGTAAAAATATTAAGACTAAATTACTTTTTTAATTTTTCTCTTAAACCTAAAAATCAAACAAATACTTCAATTTTGATCAAGTAGTAAGAAATCCTAATTTTGATTTTTCTATTCCTTAAAATTAACTTAATTACTTGCAAAAAATAAGTCAAAATATTATTTCTTTTTTTAAAAAATTTTTTTAAAAAAAATTATTTTGATATTTTTGTTATTAGCTTTTATGTTATTAATTTTCCTATGTTATGTTTGTTACTCCCTACGCCTATCTCATGCATTGTTATCAATGTATGAATGTATGTATAAATGCATGAAATGAACTAGAAGAGAGGCAGAGTTACCGATACATTGGGTCAAAAAGACCCATGACTGTGTCTGCTTCTGGTACTGATTCTAAGAACGGTTTCAAATGTTGACCATTTACCTTGAATTCATTACCATTCTTTGGGTCGCATATCTGTACGGCTCTATGTGGGAACACAGTACTGATTCTAACAATGAATGGCCTATCCATCTTGATTTCAACTTTCCTGAAAAAAGTGAAGTCTAGAATTATAGAGGAAGAATTTTGTCCTAGGACAAACATTTTTCTCATGATAAACTTACCATGAAAAACCTTAACCCTATATTTCGTAATCTTTGCATTTTCATATGCCTCGTTCCTTAACTCCTCAAGCTTGAAAATTTGCAATTTTTAAAGTGCACCAGCCTTATCTAGGTCAAAATTTAGATGCTTAATTGCCCATAAGGCTCGGTGCTCTAACTCGACAGGAAGGTGGCAAACCTTTCAAAGACTAGCCTATAAGGAGATATCTTTAGAATCGTATTAAAAGTGGTCTTATATGCCCATAATGCATCCACCAATTTGGTGTACCAGTCCTTCCTGTTTTGATTCACAGTTTTCTCTAAGATATGCTTAACTTGCCTATTTGAGACTTCTACATGCCCACTGGTTTGGGGATAGTAAGGTGTGGATAACTTGTGTGTTATGACATATTTTCGCATATGAGCTTTAAAAGTTCTATTGTAAAAATGTGTACCATTATAACTAATTATAGCATGAGGGATTCCAAAGCGTGAAAAGATATTTTCTTTCAAGAACTTGACCACAACTTTGTTGTCATTTATCTTGCAAGGGATGGTAACCTATTTGGATACGTAATCTACAGCCAACAAGATGTTTTGGTGCCCAATTGAGTTAGGAAAAGGATCCATAAAGTCAATCCCCAAATGTCAAAGAGTTCTACTTCTAGAATTGGGTTTAAGGGCATCATATTACGTTTCAAAATCTCTCCTATCATTTGGCATCTTGTGCACGTCTTGCAAAAGTCAAATGAATCTTTAAACAAAGTGGGCCAATAGAACCCACTCTGTAGAACTTTTTCGGCTGTTTTTCTAGGACCAAAGTGTCCACCGCTTGCAAATTCGTGATAAAAAATTAGAACACTCTTTACTTCCTCATCGGAAATACATCTCCTAATGATTTGGTCAGAATAATATTTAAAAAGATAAGATCCTCCCAAATGAAATATCAGACTTGAGACAAGAACCGATATACATCTTATTTTGACCAATGAGATGGGGTTTGGTCTGTGGCTAAGTAGTTAACTATGTTAGCAAATCATGGTTCTCTAAACGTAGCAAATAGTTGTTCATTAGGGAAGTTATAATTGATTGGCAACTCATTGGAAGGGGCATTTGGAACACGAGAGAGGTGATCAGCGACGACATTTTTGACACCCTTTTTATCTCGAATTTGAGATCAAACTCTTGAGGAGGAGGATCCAATGAATGAGTCGGGCCTTCATGTCCTTTTTGAGCATTAAGTATTAAAGTGTGGAATGGTCAGTAAATATGGTGGTTTTGGTCCCAAGGTATAGAAATTTTTTTCATTGCGACTACTACTGCCAGTTCTTCTCGTTGTAGTATAGTTTAATTGGGCATCACTAAGAGTCTTACTTGAGTAGTAGATCACATGCTGCTTGTTATCTATGTGTCATCCTAGGGCAGCGCCTATGGCAAAATCAGAATCATCGCACATGATCTCGAATGGTTTTGACCAATCTAGAGGAGAAATTATGGGCACAGAGATGAGTTCCATTTTGAGATTTTCTCAGGCGTTAAGACATTCGTCATCAAAGATGAAGGGCACATCTTTAGCTAAAAGGCTTGTTAAGGGTCTAGCAATTTTGCTAAAATCCTTGATGAACTTACGGTAGAAACCGGCATGTCCTAAGAAGGAACGAATGTCTTTCACACATTTGGGTATGGGAAGCTTGGCTATGACCTCTATCTTCACATTGTCCGTTTCAATTCCTTTCCTAGAGATCTTATGACCTAGGACAATCCCATGTTGTACCATAAAGTGGCACTTTTTCCAATTTAAAGTCAAATTCTTTTCTGTGCATTGTTTGAGCACAAGTTTTAGATGTTTGAGACATTGATCGAAAGAGTCTCCATAGACAAAGAAATCATCCATAAAGATCTCGAAGAAACGTTCGATTATGTTAGAGAATAAGCTTAACATGCAACGTTGAAATATCGCGGAGGCAGTGCATAAACCGAAAGGCATTCAGTGATAAGCAAAAGTCCCAAATGGAACGTGAACATTATTTTTCTTGGTCCTCTAGAGCTATGGGGATTTGGTTATACCCTGAGTAACCGTCTAAAAAATAGTAATACTCGTGGCCCGCTAATCATTCAAGCATTTGGTCGATAAATGGAAGAGGAAAATGGTCTTTGCGAGTGGCAGCATTTAACTTATGATAATCAATACAAACTCGAATCTTAGTAGGGAGTCTTATTTGAACTAACTTATTAATCATTCTCTACCACTGTAAAATTAGATTTCTTAGGTACCACATGGACTAGGCTGACCCATTGGCTATCAAAAATGGGATAACTTATCCCATTATCTCAAAGTTTCACTATTTCAGCTCGTACAACTTCTTGCATGATAGGGTTTAACCTACGCTACGGGTCCCTCTTTGGTTTTGCCTCTTCATTTAGATGGATTCGGTGTTGAACTATAGTCAAACTTAATCCCTTTATGTCGGTCATCGTCCAACCAATTGCTTCCTTATGTTTCCTAAGGATTGTCATAAGGTGTTCCTCTTGCCTGTTAGTTAAGTTGGATTCTCTTATTCACCTAGGTAGGCATACTTGAGATGCTTGGAAAAGTTTTTTTAGCTCTAAGGAAGGAGATGACCCGATAGGTAGAGGAGTAAGACTTATTGGCTCCTGATCTAATGAACTTGGGCTTGATTCTCATTCAATCGTAGAATTGACTATCTCGTTAAGATTGAAATCCTCAGATTTCAACTCGGTGTCACACTTTGCTTCTAGTTCTATCTCCTTTCTATGTTCACTAGTCACATTTTCAATTAGGTTGACCTCAAAGGGTTGGTCGTCGATGTCGTAGGGGTGTTTACCTAAGTTGAAAATATTGATTTCCTTAGTCATGTCTCCAAAGGTCAATCTCATAAATCTGTTTCTATAATTTACAAGTGCACTGGCAGTTGCAAGGAATGGATGTCCTAACATGACGGGAGTTTGGGACCTAGGATTAGACATGGGTTGTGTCTCTAGAACAATGAAATCCACTGGGTAAATAAATTCTCCTTCATGTATAAGGACATCGTTGATTTCTCCCTTTAGAACCTTAACTGATCGGTCAGCTAACTAGATCGTAGAGTTGGGCTCAGTTTGCCTAACCCAAGTTGTTGATATACGAAAAAGGGAAGCAAATTAATGCTTGCTCCCAAATCAAGAAGTGCTCTACTAATTTCGGCTTGACCTATTGTGCAAGAAAGGGTGGGACAATCAGGATCTTTGTACTTGACTGGGATCAGGTTGGATAATAGCTCACTATTATTAGTGGCTAGAAAAACCTTCTTGGGCAAATTTGTATTTTTTTTTTGTGCACATGTCCTTAAGGAATTTGGCATAACTAGGGACTTGTTGGATTGCATCAAGAAGTGGTATATTAAGCCTAACTTGATTGAACACCTTAAGTATTTTCTCCATATATGCATTATTATTATTCCTAAGTCTATTCGAAAATGGGGCTATAGGTTGGTGCACTTGTTTGGCTGACTTGTTAACTTTGGTTTATTTGGAGTTTTGTGGAGGTGGAGTGGAACTATACGGCGTGGATGTTTGAGCTGGGTCCAGTGGCATAGATACTTGATTATCAACTTATTTTCCAGACCTCAACATATAAATCAAGTTACACAGGTTTGGATCTTGAGCCTCATTGGCTTGTCTAGGATTCCTAGGGTTTGGCAATAGTTGGCTTGGCCTTTTTGTTTCTCACTAATTAGATTAGCTTGTTGACTCAATTGCATCTCTATCCTAATCATGACTTGAGCTAGTGTTTCTTGGCTTTTAATTGGAGTGTCCACCTTGCTTTTCATATTCGAGAGTCTTGTTTCCATATGTGAATTCTGGAAAGAGGGTGGAGGATTTTGGTTCGATTTTGTTGATAAGGAGGTTGTTAGAGAATTTGGCCTTATTTGATCATTGTTGTTTGGGCCCAATGAGAAATTTAGGTGATTTCTCTAACTGGAATTATAGGTGGATGAATATGGATTGTTGGCGGGCCTTGTGAAGGCTGCATTCATATGCTCGGGCAATGTTTGATGAGCTAAAAAGACGGAACATTTCATAAACACGTGATTCATAGCCTGATAGTAAGTACAGCCCGCCGAAGGTGTTGGGCCGACTTGGTTCACTAAGACTAGCTCCTTAGTCTAGTCTTTACATCACAGTAGCTAGTTTAGCTTTGGTAGCTATGTTTGCCTCAATAGAATGAGCACTTCCTTTAGAATAGCTGAGGTCGTTAGTCTTAAATTACAGAGTTGGTTCCCATTGGATTGTCTTATTAGCCAAATCTTCGTATAATAACCATCCTTCATCTTCATTCTTTTTCAAAAATACTCCTTGACATATGAATTCTAATAGGGCTTTCGTTTGATATTCTAATCCATCATAAACAGCTTGGTAAAGTCGCCATTTTTCTATCCCATGATGAGGGCATTGGGCAAGGAGATCCTTAAAATGTTCGAAGTACTTCCAAAAAGGTTCATTGGCTGTTTGCTTAGACTACAAGATGCTTTTCCTAATTTGTGCAGTCTTGTGAACGGGATAGAACTTCTTTAAGAAGGCCTTGATGAATGTATCCCAAGATGATATGAAACTGGCTTCTAGACTGTATAGCCATTTCTTTGCTAAGTATTTCAAAGAGAATGGGACAAAGCATAACTTAACGCGTCTACTCCTAAGTTGGCAATTTTCATCATGAGACATACTTCCTCAAATTTCTTATGAAAAAGTAGGCGTCCTTGGATTCAAATCCATGAAACTTTAGAAGAGTGTTAATATATTGTGGTTTCAGCTCAAATTGGTTGTCTCCTACATCGGTAAGTTGAATGCAAGATGGAAGAGAGGTCCTAATAGGGAAGAACCTATCCTGTAGTGATGGTTGTTGTGTCATGTGTGAAGCGGGTTTGAATTAGGTGGTGAACTGTTCCTAATTAGTCTAGATGTGGCTGGGTCTCTCGATCAAACTGACATGCACAGTTAAACAAGCAAGTTCACCCAATCAATAAAAAAAATTCAAAATTCAAAAATCCTAATTAAGGTAAGCCTGGACCTAGATGACTCCTAACTTTAGATTATCTTTGGGAGCTATATTGCCGACCTTAACCATAAGTTAATCGGCTAGGTAGGTGGCAAGATCGGTGGGAGGTATCTATCAAATACAAGCCTAATTATGCCAAACTACCAACCTTCGGGGCTTCGCCCCTTAATCCCCAACCTTAGATACCGATTTGGCAAGAGTTAATTTCGAATAACTTTCTCCTTCAGTCAATCTCTTAATGAGCCCGAGTTAACCTAAGGCCAACTTCTAATCAATTTTTATTTTAGGGTTAGGGTTTTGAGAGCAATGAAAATGGTTTGTGGGTCAAGGAAAGGTAATGACATCCCCACCTTATAGATTGTTTATGGGTTTTGCCTTTAAGATGAATTTGTGTACGTGTACAAATAAAATAGAAAAGAATATACTCAAAAGCAGTAAATCAACCAGCTTCCTAATCTATATGCAATGTGGATGTACCTTGTCGCTAGCACTCTTCAACAAAAATTAAAGAAATATAAATAGACACGTGCCTATGATGCAAGGGTCTATTTTTTTAATTAATCAACTAATAGGTTACTATTAATTCGTTAGCAGTATGCAAGGTAATTATAGAGAAAAATTATCAAAGCAGTATGCAGAACTTGCAATATGCAGCAACCTGCAAAAGATCAATTAGTAATGATTTACTAATGCCACAAAAACGCTGCAATTGTCGCGTTTGCGCAACTGTTTAGTAGGCTCTATTGCTCTACCTTCTAGCAGAGACACAGAGTAGCTATATGGCCTTAGCTAAAGCTAGTTTTTCTGTTATTAGATCTTGCAAATAAAAACAAAAAAAATAATTATCTTTAGAGAATATCGTGCTGCTTTCTCCCCCGTAACGACGCCAAAATTTTGATTGAGAAGGAAAATCGAATTAAAAATGAAGAAAAAGTCAAGGTTAGAAGGTTTTTAGTCTCTTCTCAATGTAACCGCGTAGCAGGGGCTAGACAGGTCGATCCATAGGAAAGGATGTGATGGAAGCATTTCGGAATGAATTCTCTAACAATTAGCTTGAAAAAGAAATAATTGTGATTGTAAGCAAAGGTTTTAAATAGAAAGAACAGGCATAGCCAACTAATCATCTATCACAACCAAACGCTAGTCTATCAAGAATAAATATCATGTTGAACCTATAAAATTAGTCCTAGATTGATGCTTCAAATCCAAGAAATAAAAGCAAGAAAGAAAGTATACCCTGATTTTAATACACTAAAAAAAATTAAGATTGGTTTATTGAAGTCTCAAAGTATAGCATAAGAAAAGTACTTTTAACTTAACATTAAGCCCTCAAAGTATCTGAGTATAAATCAAGAATAATTATTAAACAGTATACCTTATAGCTAGTTTAACTCAATTCATGACTAATCTTCAAGAATTATTTACTGACCCTAGGGTTTCTAGTATGCATAGAGCTCAATCAATTTATTTATAGATCTTAGTTTTAGTTGGTGGAGAGATTAGTAAGCTATAAGAGATTTAGTTACACATATTCATGGTGGTATTAAGCATGGTATTTAAAAATTGCATACAAAAGATGAAACTAGAATAAAGGAAACACAAATAAAAATAGCAAAGAGATTGAAAGAAAATAATGACCATTTATTGAATCTGTTACCAACTCAGTACAAAGCTTCCTCCTTTCTTCAACTCTTCTTTAAAGTAAAAAAAAACTAGAAAAATACAAGTAAATTTGAAAAGAAAGAGGATCTAAAGAAAATCCTAAGTGTACTTCTAAGATCTGCCCTTCCACTGTTGCTTTGCAGGGGTTTTTATAAGAGATTTAAGAAGTAAAATCCCAGTACAACTCCTCCACCAAAATGTTGCACCAACCGTGTCAACACGGCCGCGAAAATGCGATTTTTGCCATGTTTTCGCGGCAAAAGCTTGGCTATTGGCCACGCGCTTTGGTGCGTAGCCTCCTCTGGTTTGTTCATCTGATAATCTATCCTCAGAATCTTCATTGTATCTCTCAATTTTGAAATAGGATAATCTTTTAGATAAATTGAAAATCAAGTTATCTCTAAATTTTAATTAAATTCAATTTTCTCCCCTTTATCTTCATCTTGTAGTACAAGCAACCAGATTTAAATAGAAGTTCACCTCTATCTTTAATTAGGATGAGGGTTCATCTTATTCTATTCTTCTCCTCCATTAGATTTTAAATTAAATTAATTTAAAATCCAATTTAAATGAGTGAGAAAAGGTGCTTCCTTTTATCTTTTCAATTAATTTTCATAATTCTTGTGGACTTTTGGGCTTCTTTTGGCCTTTCTTTTGGATTATGGAGGCCTACACATCACTAAATAATAAATAAATTAAATAGTAATATTTAACAAAAATTTAGTATGAAAATGTGAATAATAATATGCATTATTGATGACCAATCAGAAGTCCACCACAGTACAAGTTTCAAGATCTAGACATGCAAATTTAGGAGAGTCAGAAACTCCCTAACAAGCGATGAGATGAGTGCCAAGTGGTGTACATAGACAGAAACATGTTATCGATAAATCTTAATCAAAAGCATGTATTGAAAACCGTGTTGTGAGCATTCTTACCCGAACATGAGTAAGGCATCAAGTGATGAGATATACGAATGCAAAACCAACTGTACAGGCTCAAAAGATAGATTCATGAGAATGCTACCTCGAGGGGATAATCCAAATAAGAAAACTCTTATCTATGTACCATATTCCTCATGTCTCCATCGACTGAGTATACACAACTCGAGCTATCCACAATAACAGCATAAGAGCATAGTACGAATCAGTAAGAAGTAGAGATTATACGGTAACTAGAAAATCTATATAAAACCAAGAGTAGCAAGTCGGGAGGTTAAGTATAGTAGTACAAGTGTAATATCAAGCAAGAGACAGGCTGTGTACAATATGGTAACAACATAAGATCAGTGGAGTAGTATACAGATGAACAACCAAGATATAAATATATAGAATAATATTAATAAAATCAGAAATCTGAATTAAATGTTGACCCAAAGGCCCATCACCCTAGTTTTGATGATGATTAACTCATATAGTTATAGTACTAATGATCTTGTGCTTATTTAGTTTCAGATATTTAATCAAGATCTTAGTAGGTGTTTAGCTTCAACAAAAGATTTAAAGTTAAGTTTTAAAGCTAGCACGTGTTGATTCAAGAGCTCACGCGTCAATATCACATCAAGTACTCAAAGGGAGTCTAGCTCATGGATAAAGTTTGGACCAAGTCGAAATGGAGAAGAAGATTTCAAAGAGAAGATTTTCAAGAAGACTTGTGTCGTGTCATGTTTGTAAGTGTTAAGATTTTTAATTTAGGATAAAATGTAAAGGATAGATTAGTTGTTGATTGCTCAAACTCATATATGTACAAAACATTTCATGTTAAATAGTTTTATTTTTTGAAAAATACGGTTTTGATTTTACCCTTCAAAGAATATGTATTTCATTTTGATGAATAAATTTCATCAATCAAGTTTACATGGTTTAAATGTGTATAGGATTTCATCCATACACATTGTTACTTCATAATAATTAGAAAAACTTATTTTGATGTTTCTAGTTCATGGTTTTAAGTTTTGTTAAGGTTAAAACTTATTTTGAGCTTATTGTCAAAAACAAGTATATTTCATTTTCAATTTGTATTTGATCATTTCCATACACACTATGTTTCAAATAAGATTTAATATCATTTTTTTGTATTTGAGAAAGTTTTGAAAAAATCAATTTTTCATTAGAAAGTTTGTTTTTGAAAAATACGATTTTTGGTTTAAGTTTTAAATTCTATGCCTAAAAAATAGTTCAACATGTTTGTAATATATGTTAATTTTTTATCACGCATATTTGTACTTCAAAATATTTATATAAACCTATTTTTATGGAATTTATGGGATTTAATAGAATTTTTAAGGGTTTTTACAAGTAAAATTTCCAAACTTTACAACCCTGTTTTGGGTTGCTGGCGGTCGACTGACCGATCGATCGAACCCGGGCTTGGTCAACCGTTCGATCGACTGACATGCACAGGATGTGCACAAATCCATGGCCTTAGGTCCGGTTGACTGTCTGGTCGACCGATCCAGAGAGGTTGCTCTCTGGATTTGGCCCCGGTTGACCGAGTGGTCGACCGATCCAGAGAGGGGGCTCTCTGGTTTTGGCCACGATCGATCGAGCGGTCAACCAATAGGCTATTTGCCTTTGGGATGGTCGACCGCCCGGTCGACTGCTAACCCCAATGGTCATTTTTTTGACCGTTGGGAGGTCGATCACCCAGTCGACCGATAGGTCAGAATTGACCTGTTCTGAGCCCCAGCGGTTAGTTTTCTGAACTCTATAAAAGGGGACAATTTTGGTCAGTGTTACACAAGATTTTGTGAGAAGTTTTAGAGCTAGTTTTCTCTCTCTCTCTTATAGTTTTCTCCACAAGTTTTTGGGCATAACTTCCATATCAAAAGGAGAGTTTTTCAATAGTGTTTATCTTGAGTTTTTAAAAACATTCTCTTGAGTTTTCCCCCACAAAAATCTATCTTATTTTCACACACAAGCTTGAGATTTTTCATTGCTATATTCATCCTCTAGGATATTTGTCGTGAGAGTGTTTATTTGTGATCAAGAACTGATCACAAAGCTTTCATTTTTGTATTGAGGAGTTGTAGAGGTTGCGACCTCAACGAGCTTGCGGGTTCGCGTGCGTTATTCTTGTGGGAACAAGTAAGAGACTTGCAGGTCTAAGAGTTCTTGAGGGAGCTCGTTGTAGGTATTGCGGCACCGAGTGATCTTGTGGGATCAATTATAGTGAAAATCCTTCATAGTGGTGAAGGCGGGGACGTATAACAGTGGCTCGAACCTCGAAACAATTTCTCGGGTTTGCGATTGCTCATCTCTCTCACTCACTTTTGTTTATATATCTTGTTTATGATTGCTCATCTCTCTATCACTTGTGTTTATATATATTTCATGCTTTTATTGTTAACATCCTTATATGCTTGATATATTTGTGCTCAATTGAATATATGCTTGGGATTGTTTGCTCACAATTGTATTCAACCAAGAGAGTCATAGTGACACCTCAACTCTTAGTCTAGAGGAATCTTGGGGAGATAGTCCAGAGCCCTTCACCGGAAATTCGACTTCACTCTTTGATTATACATCGTGTGTTAATTTAGTTTGCTTAATAGCTTTTAATTCCGCATTAGTTTTGTGTTTGATTAGCTAGTGGCCTATTCACCCCCTCTAAGTGACATACAATTAGTATCAGAGCTTGATGCTCTGATTTGGTCTAATAATCTTGTAGAGTGTTTAAAAATCACTGAAGACAAGTTATCAGATAACAGAGTCCATGTTTTAGACGCGAGGCTAATCAAAGCCCTTCGTGCAATGCTAAGATGCCGGGCTCGAAGCCTGCGCCCCAGCATCCCTCCAATGCCAAGACATAGAGCTCGAAGCCCGCGTCTCAACACTACTTTAATGCTCAAAAACAAAGCTTGAAGCCCGCGTCTCAAAACTAAAGTTAAAGATCCTTTACAAATCCTAATTTTTGCATAGGTCCTTATTTTAAGCATAAGATCTTAAAGAGGCTTTACAAATCTAGAGTTAAAGATCCTTATTTTTGCTAATCACAATATTTGCATATATACACATGGATTTCATTGCACCTCCCATGTTTGATATTTTTAACTTCCAAACTTGAAAAGTTAAGATGTCTATGTTTCTCAAGGCTCTAGGTATTCATGTCTATCTTGCCACTATAAAATATTCATATTTTATAAATAATATGCATCTTGAGGCTAATACAAAAGCCATCCATGCTCTTAAGTCAACTCTAAATGATGATTATTTATTTAAAATTTCTAATATTGATTCGACTTTTATAGTATGGAATACTCTCATCTCACTTGATGAACAAATGCAATATTACTAGGGGAGCGGCTCGGATGACGTAAGTAACGCTCCTAATATGTGCTACTTGTCCAGGGGATGACCCCCTTGAGGTAAATTCCGAATCCGAGCTTGATGATGATGAGATGCCATATGCTGACCTTGCATCTTTTTATCAAAAACTTCTTAAAAAATATGATTTATTAAAAGAAAAAAGATTTAATTTTGAAAGAAAATAAAACTTTGTTGAAGGAAAATGAATTTTTAAAAAAAGAGAATGTTTCCTTATCTTCAAAATTGGATGTTATTTTTGAAGGAAACAATTCTTTGAAAAATAAAATTGATTTCATTTCTAAAGAAAAAGATGATTTGTCTATATCTTTTGATAATCTTAAAACATATTTTTGATTCTCATTCTTATCATGTTTCTCATGCTGCTATTCATCACCTCCTATTGATAAAAAAGAGATTCATCTTTAGAAAAATAGAATTAATTTTCTGAGCTCAACTTTGAGTAATTGTGCATTTAACCATAGTAGATTGGAATCTATGTTTCGCAATAAACAAGTTTCATATATTCAAGCACATACTTCATGGCATATACATGCACACCATGATCACACTCATTCCTCCATGTATGCCAAAGTGTACACATGTACACTTTGTGGCAGCAAAGACCATCTTGCAAAGTTTTATTTTGATAGACTAAATATTTTAAATTTTGCAAATAAGAATGTTTGGATTCCCATTACCACTAACCCTCATGGACTCAAAAAGATACGAGTACCAAAATCCCATCTCTTGTGTTTGATATAGGTGTGGGCTCTCACAAAACGTGAGAGGATTGGTGCCTTAGCGGTGGATGCATTTGAAGCTTTGAAGACACACCCATTTGATGCATCACTATGAAGAAAGCATGGTGGGAGGACCACCTCATGTTTTGAGGAACTAAATTGGCTACATTAATTTTGGTAACCATTTCTTCCTCCTCTTTTAAAATGTTTTAAAATATTTATATGCTAGTATAATAACCTTGACTCTATCATATGTAGTTTTGTGCCTAATAGTGAGTTGATTGGTTATTATCTATGCATGTATTTTTAAAAGAAAATTTCAATAGATTTATATGCCTATTTTTTATTCATGTTTTATATGCTTTAGTTAAAGTATATGTTGGTTTACATGTCTATATCATATTGAGATGCAAATTTTGTTAAAACTTGTGTTATACATGTATAATTTTTGAGATACATACTTTACATGCTCTATTTTTTGTGTGTACTCAATTAATTATTTGATTGTACATTATAAGTCCTAGTTTTGATAATTCATGCATAAGCTGTTGGCCCAAAGGCCCATCACTCTAGTTTTGATGATGATTAACTCATGTAGTTATAATACTAATGATCTTGTGCTTATTTAGTTTTAGAATTTGATTAAGATCTTAGTCGGTGTTTAGCTTCAATAAAAGATTCGAAAGTCAAGTTTTGAAACAAGTACGTGTTGATTCAAGAGCTTGCACTTCAAAGATTGTATCAAGTACTCAAGAAGAGTCTAACTCATTAGATCAAGGTTTAGACCAAGTCAAGAAGGAGAAAAAGATTTTCAAAAGAAGATTTTCAAAAAGACTTGAGTCATGTTTGTAAGTGTTAAGATTTAATTTTTAGATAAAAATGATAGATTAGTTGTGAATTGCTCAAGCTCATACACACACACAAAATTTATATATGTTTTCATAACATAGTTTTAGTTTTAGAAAATACCGTTTTAGTTTTGAGCTTCAAAGTATACATCCTTATGTTTCATGATTAGATTTCATCAAAATAAGTTTATATGGTTTATATGTGTTTTGGATTTCATCCATACACATTTGATGGTTCAAATGTTTAAAAAAACTTATTTGATGTTTCTATATCATGTGTTTGATTTTTGTATTTATCAAAACTTATTTTAGAGTTTATTATCAAAAACATAGATATTTCATCTTATATGTGCATTGGATCATATCCATACATATTAAGCTTTAAAAGAGTTTAAAATATCTTGTTTTTGTATTTGAAAAAGTTTTGAAAAAATTATTTTTCAAATTGAAGATTAATTTTGAAAAATACAAATTTTTGTTTAAGGATAAATTTCTATATCACAAAATAGTTCAAAAAGTTTGTAATATGTGTTGATTTTTGATCACACATATTTGTACTTCAAAGTATTTCAATGAATTTATTTTTGTAGATTTATGTGATTTTATGAGATTTTATAGGAGTTTATAAGACCAAATTTTAATTCCCAAATTTCCTAACCTGGCCTTCTGGTGGTCGAACAATCCAGAAGTTTGTTGACCGGACAGTCGACCGATGTGCACAGATATGTGCACGAGCCTTGGCTTAAGGGCCGGTCGACCGGGCGATCGATCGATCCAGAGAGTTCACTCTCTGGATCTGGCCCCGGTCGAGCGGGCGGTCGACTGGCTAGAGAGCTTTGCTCTCTGAATCTTGCCTCGGTCGACCGATCGACCGACCGATAGGTCAAGACCTGGGTGCGATCGACCGGGCGGTCAAACGGCAACCTCAACAGTCATAAATATGACCGTTGGCCGGTCGACAGACAGGTGATCTGGTCTGCAGTTTGACCCCAACGGCTATATTTCTGAACTCTATATAAGGGGGGTTGTTTTGGCTAGTTTCATACAAGATTTGAAGAGGGTTTTTGAGCCGAGGTTTTCCAACATGTTTTAGAGCTAAATTCTATATAAAAAATAGTTTTTACAAGAGTGATTCTCTTGTGTTTTTCAAAAAAGATTTCTTGA
This sequence comes from Agave tequilana, assembly GCA_038442645.1. Taxonomy (NCBI): domain Eukaryota; kingdom Viridiplantae; phylum Streptophyta; class Magnoliopsida; order Asparagales; family Asparagaceae; genus Agave; species Agave tequilana. Next base: position 143,892 of record JAVJIF010032245.1, on the reverse strand, counting down.
GTTTTTCCTCCATAGATCTATCTTAGTTTTTCTCACAAAAGCTTGAGCTTTCCATTGCCATATCTTTCCTAAAGGAGCTTTGTTGTGAGAGTGTTTTTGGTGGCTAAAGTGTAGAGATCACCAAGTGCTCATCTTTTATTTGAGGAGGCGAACTTGCGGGTTCGTGTTGTGACGAGTTCTTGTGGGAGCTCGGTGTAGAGGTGCGGCCTCGGCATGCTAATGTGCTTGCGTGTGTTGTTCTTGCGGGAACAAGTGAGGGACTTGCGGGTCCAAAAGTTCTAGTGTGAACTCGTTGTAGTGTTGCGACACTGAGTAATCTTGCGGCATCATTATAGTGGAATCCTTCATAGTGTTGAAGGCGGGGACGTAGAGCAAGGGTGCTCGAACCTCAAAATAATTCTTTCATGTTTGTGATTGTTCATCTCTCTCTATACACTTGTGTTTATATATCTTGCATGCTTATGTTGTTTATCTTTTTATATGCTTGATATATTTGTGCTCAATTGAATATATGCTTGGCATTATTTGCTCACACTTGTATTCAATCAAAAGAGTCATAGTTGCACCTCAACTCTTAATCTAGAGGAATCTTGAGGAGATAGTCCAGAGCCCTTCACAAGGAATTCGGCTACACTCTTGTGTTATACTTTATGTGTTAGCTTAATAACTTTAGTTTGCATAAATAGTTTCTAATTCTATATTAGTTTGCATTAGATCAGCTAGTACACCTATTCACCCCTCTCTAGGTGTATTTCAATTTGTATTAGAGCTTGGTGCTCTTGATTTGAGTCTAACAACCTTGAGTTAAAGATTCTCATTTTAGCAAATCACTATTTTTTTTAACACACCCACATGGATTTCATGACACCTCCCATGTTTGATATTCTTAACATCTAAACTTAAAAAGTTAAGATGTCAATATACCTCAAAGCTCTAGGGATTCATGTTTATTTTGCCACCATGAAAGATTCTTACTTTTTAAATGGCAAAAATCTTGAGGCTAATGCAAAAGCCCTTCATGCTTTAAAGAGTACCCTAAATGATGAATATTTATGTAAGGTTCTAACTTTGATTCGGGTTTTGTAGTATGGAACACCATTATCTCCCTTGGTGAACAAAAGAAATACTATATGGGAAGTGACTCGGATGATAGAAGAGATGCTTCCAACATATGCCACATAGTCCAAGGGTGTTAGCCCAAAGGCCCATCACTCTAGTTTTGATGATGATTAACTCATGTAGTTATAGTTTATGACGATTAACTCATGTAGTTATAGTAAACTATAACTATATGAGTTAATCATCATCAAAACTAGAGTGATAGGCCTTTGGGCTAACAATCTCCCCCTTTTTAATGATGATAAAATTCATGGAGTTATATATGCATGGATTAAAGTTAAGCTTCATAGAAGCTCCCCTTAACTCATACATAGCAATAAACAAATAGATATTCAATGAAATATATAAACTAAACAAAACATATATGCATGTTTATATCGTTGTTTATGCATGTATATTTTGTTTAGTTTATGTATTTCATTGAATATCTATTTGTTTATTGCCATGCATGAGTTAAGGGGGAGCTTCTATGAAGCTTAACTTTAATCCATGCATATATAACTCCATGAGTTTCGTTATCATCAAAAAGGGGGAGATTGTTAGCCCAAAGGCCATCACTATAGTTTTGATGATGATTAACTTATATAGTTATAGTTTACTAATGATCTTGTATTTATATAGTTTCAGTTATTAATCAAGATATTAGTAGGTGTCTAGCTTCAAAGAAGTTTTGAAGCTAACACATGTAGATTCAAGAGCTCGCGCGTCAAGATCGCATCTAGCACTCGGTTGGAGTTAAGTTCTTTGAATCATGTTTGGATCGAGTCAGCTTGGAGAAGGAGTTACATGAAGACTTCGGTTTGTGTTTAGTTCAGTTTGTTAAAGGGCAGTTGGATGGGCGACTATGCCTTATATGTCTTAATGACTATCTTTTATCATGTGCATGAATAGGGTGGTAGGTATGAGTTATACATATGATCTTCATGTTATTTCATTTATGTATACTCATATTTGTTTTCTTATATTTGTATGCTTTAAACTTCAATTAATATCAATTTCAATTGGTTTATCCATTTTCATACATACATATATATGATTTGATTGTGTTTGTTGTACAATATCTTTATACATTCTTTAAAAGCACAAAAAGTATATGCCAAGCTTGACTTATTTTTAAATGTTAATTGGTATCTTTATAAGCTTATGCATTGATTTCAATTGGTATTTTAACTGCTAATCATTACAATTGGTATTTCATCTTGATACCAAATAAATACCATAAATATCAAAATGTACTTCATGTTTCACCTTCAATTGGTATCAAAATCTACTATTGGTATCTTAAATTTTTTTTTCAAGTAGTACCAACTTTTATTTTTGTCAACTACAATTTGATTTCATGGTATCATAATTCATTTTGTTGATTTCAAAATTTTATTTTAAAAAAAAGTAGTTTCAAAATTTGTTAATATATATTGCCTATATGCAAGGGGAGCTTAACATCTCCTCTATATATATAGATTCATGTTGAGTGTACTTTTCATATTGAAGAGCTTGACCTCTCTTCATTATTAGTACACGTGTGTAGGGGGAACTTAACATCTCTGTTTATACATTATATATTATGCTTTATGTGGGTTAGAGTCTAGTCACCCCTTCTCTATGTAATGCATGTATGCATGGGGAGCTAACTTTACATCTCTTCTCTTTATGAATGTATATCGCATATACATCCTTATTGTTTGATTGTCCTCGCCCCTTTGTTGATGAATTGAAAAAAAGGGGAGAAGAATTTAGTTAGTTTATATATGCATGCTTAATATTGGTATTTATGCATATATGTTTGTATTATTGATTCATGAGTTTTCTTTTGATATAAACTACATATGTATTATTCTTCATTGTTTACACTTACCCTTTTTGATGAATGACAAAAGGGGGAGAAGTATTGTACTTGATATGATGATATAGTATTTATGTTTATTGTTCATGTTTATTTGGTATTGGCATCATACATCTTGTACTTGATAGAGCATAACTTGAGGGGAAGCTTTTACAAAGCTCTTTCCTAGATTATTTTTTATAAATAGCTCATATGTTTGTCATCATCAAAAAGGGGAGATTGTTGGCCCAAAAGTTACAATCCCCGGGTTTTGTGTTTTGATGATAACAAAGCATATAAAGCTATTTGATACTAATCAAGTTCAAGAGTGTATTTCAGGGTTCAATAAGATGAAACAAGTTCTTCCTATAAAGGAAGATGTTGATGGCTCATGGGTACTCAAGTTCGGGTTCATAGCTCAAGCTCCAAACGTTGCTCAACGTCACTACCAGAGAAGCCTACTTGAAGAGTCATGTAGCAAATCAGAACCTTGTAAGAAATTAGTTTGTTAAAGGGTAGAATATATTTTTAAAGCCCAAAAATTCGCACACATATGCACACACACACACACACACACAAGTTCAATATGTTTGGCTTTCGGTTTAACCGGTTTTGGATTTCAAGTACACATATATTGGGTTTTGAATTTTAACCAGTTTTAGTTTTGCTAATCTGCTCGACACCTTTTTAGATTTCTTATCATAACATTTTATTCTTAGACTCAATTAGCATGATTTAAATTGCATTTCAAAGATAACTTTCAGGGCTAAATTTCTTATTTAATAATTTTTTCTGATTCAAAGATAAAAGATGTCAAATATTGGGTAGAATTCTGTTCTTTTTCTGCAAATAGTTTACAGTTTTTGATTTGACACCTTTCAGTATTTTATTGATAATTTTCTATTCCGAAATGGTATTGAATTAATTTAAGTTGCATTAGAAACAAAACTTATAGAGTTACAAATTATTCTTATATACTTATTTCTGAATTCTGACATTTTCAGCCTGAAAACTGTGCTCAAAGTTAACCAACAGTCTTCCAGATTGGCAGTAACGGCTAATTTTCTGGAGGCTGATTGTTAACATGTTTTTAAATCTGTTTTGTTGAATTTTAAGAGTTAATTTATTTCTTTTAAACTTGGTAAAACTATACTATGTTTACTCTTCCTAAAACCTATATAAAGGGTCATTAGGGTTGAGTTTATTACGACAACTACAATAATTCTATTTGAAAAATCAAGTTTCGGGTTTTTTAGTGAAAGATCTTTCAAGTTTCAGTTTTGTGCTTTTATTTTTAAAAGACTACTTCAAGTTTTTGTTTCTCAAAATCTCTTCTGATTTTACTCACTTACAAATTCTTGAGTTTCAAATTTATATTTTATTCTATAGGGTTTTGTAAGAGAATTTTTCAAGAGAGATTTTGTGGTCTTTTGATCACCCATAGATTGTTCCATTGCTGTTACACTACCTCTAGACTTAAGGAGTGTATTGGAGAGTTGTGTACTCCGTGGTCCAAGGGGATAACCCCTTGAGGTAAACTCCAAATCCGAGCTAGAAGAAGATATTGACATGCCTTATGATGAGCTTGCATCTTTTTATCAAAAACTTCTTGAAAAATTTGATTTATTAAAAATTAAAAATGATAAGTTGAAGAAGGAAAAACACTTCTTTGTTAAAAGAAAATGATTCTTTTAAAAATAAATTTGAATGTGTTTCAAAAGAAAATAAATATTTAAAAAAGGAGAATATTTTCTTATTTTCAAAATTAAATGATATTTGTGAAGGAAACAATTCATTGAAAAATAAAATTATTTTGGTGGAAAAAGAAAAGGTGATTATTTTTGAAGAATACTCTTTACAAAAGAAATTGTTTTACAAGAAAAAGAAAAGACTTCTAAAAAAAATAATATTGATTCTCATTCTTGCCTTGTCTCTCATGCTAATAATTTGCATCCTCCTTTGATAAAAATGAGATTCATGTTTTAAAAAAGAATTAATTGTTTGAGCTCAACTTTGAATAATTGTATATATAACCATTCTAAATTGAAAACCTTGTTTATAAGCTCCACATGTTCATGCACATACCCACATTTGCATGCTAGAGTGTACACATGTACACATTGTAGCCGCAAAGGCCATTTAGCACATGTGATATACATAAATAGTCTTTGAGATACACCCATGTTCATATGGATTCATATTTGTGTTCCTACTAGTGTTTAACTACTATGTATATACTAGCTCTAAAACATATGTATTTAGACTAATGATCATATTTGTTTTATGATTCATGTGGTCATTACTTATTTAGATGTAGTTTTCATTAAAACTTGTGTTTATACTTGTATAAGTAGTGAGCTACACTTGATTATTATATGTTAGTGCCTTATTGCTCATTTGTACTCATTACATATACATGTATAACCTAATTTTGATGATTCATTCATTTACACTTGTTTTCCCTATTTTTGTATATGTTTAACTTCATGTATATGCTATTTTTTTAAAAACAAATAGATATACATGTACATCCTTGAGTCACTTGATTTCATGCAAAATTCTTTGATGGGCTCGTTTGTGTTTGGGATATGTATACATACTTTTAGTTTTGATAAAACATACATATACCTTGAAGCTTGTTTAATTTTGATGAAAAATAAATTTTTATTATTTTCATATGTTTTATTGTTTTGAACCTTATTGATTTATTTCATGAACTTGCTATTCACATGATTCTTATGCACTCACATTATTCTTATTTACTTATGACTTTATTTTATGAGCATTTTTTATGAGCGTTATAGATCTAGAGTGACAAATTTTGTGTACTTAGCAATGCTTCATGTGATATATGGTTTGACTTCATGTTTTTAAGGATCGTTAACTAGTTTTTTAAAAATTATTTTAAACTGGTTTCTCGATTCTTAAATTGGTAGAGTTTTCAAAACTCTTATTTTTGAAAATCCCTACCAACCAAGGGCGATTGGTTGGGCGACCATGCCTTATATACCCTTATTGAATATCTTTTAAACTTGTGTATGAATAGGGTGGTGGGTATGAGTTATACACATGATCTTCATATTATTTCATTTTTGTATACTCATATTTGCTTTCTTATATATGTATGCTTCAAATTTCAATTGGTATTTTCATTTTCATACATACATATATATGATTTAATTGTGCTTATTTTACAATGTCTTTACATTTTTAAAAGCACAAATTATGTTGATGTTAAGCTTGATTTATTTTAAATTTAATTGGTATCTTTACAAGCTTATGCATTGATTTCAAGTGGTATTTATTTGGTATCAAAATGTACTTCATATTTCACCTTCAATTGGTATCAAAATTTACTATTGATATCTTTAAAAAAAAATTTCTCTACAAGTGATACCAACATTTATTTGTCAACTACAATTTGATTTCATTGGTATCATAATTCATTTTGTTGACTTCAAGAAATTTCAAAAATTTATTTTAAAAGTGATTTCAAAATTTGTTGATATATATTGTCTATATGCAAGAGGAGCTTAACATATCCTCTCTATATAAATTTATGTTGAGTATACTTTTCATATTGAAGAGTTTGACCTCTCTTCGTTATGTAGTACCAGTGTGTAGGGGGAGCTTAACATCTCCATTTATACATTATATATTGTGCTTTATGTGGGTTAGGGTCTAGTCATCCTTTCTCCATGTAATGCATGTATGCAAGGGGAGCTAACTTAACGTCTCTCATCTTCATAAATATATATCGCATATACAACTTTATTGTTTTATTGTCTTCACCCCTTTATTGATGAATTGACTAAAAAGGGGAGAAGAATTTAGAGAGCTTATATATGCAAGCTTAATATTAGTATTTATGCATATATGTTTTGTTTAATTTATGTTCTTTTATTGAATATCCTTATTATTTATGCTATGCATGAGTTAAGGGAGAGATTTTATAAAGCTTATCTTTAATCCATGCATATATAACTCTATGAGTTTTGTCATCATCAAAAAGGGGAGATTGTTAGCCCAAAGGCCCATCACTATAGTTTTGATGATGATTAACTCATGTAGTTATAGTACTAATGATCTTGTGCTTATTTAGTTTCAGATATTTGATCAAGATCTTAGTCGGTGTTTAGCTTCAACAAAGATTCGAAAGTCAAGTTTTGAAGCTAGCACGTTTTCATTCAAGAGCTCGCACTTCAAAGATCGCATCAAGCACTCAAGAGAAGTCTAACTCATTGGTAAGGTTTGGACCAAGTCAAGAAGGAGAAGAAGATTTTCAAAAGAAGATTTTTCAGAAGACTTGATCCATATTTTTAAGTGTTAAGATTTTATTTTTAGATAAAACGTAAAGGATAGATTAGTTATGGATTGCTCAAGCTTATATGTGTTTTCATAACATAGATATTTCATCTTATATGTGCATTGGATCATATCCATACACACTAAGCTTCAAAAGAGTTTAAAATATCTTGTTTTTGTATTTGAAGAAGTTTTGAAAAAATCATTTTTCTAATTGAATATTGATTTTGAAAAATACGGATTTTTGTTTAAGGCTAAATTTCTATATCACAAAAATGGTTCAAAAAGTTTGTAATGTATGTTGATTTTTGATTACACATATTTGTAATTCAAAGTATTTCATTGAACTTATTTTTGTATATTTTATGTGGTTTTATGAGATTTTATAGGATTTTATAAGACCAAGTTTTAATCCCCAAAATTCCTGACTTGGCCTTCTGGCGGTCGACCGACCAGTTGACCGATCTAGAAGTTGGTTGACCGGGCGGTCGATCGATGTTCATAGATACGTACACGAGCCTTGGCTTGAGGGCCGGTCGACCGATCCAAAGATTTCACTCTCTAGATCTAGCCCCGGTCGACCGGGCGGCCACCAACCAGATAGCTTTGCTATCTGAATCTTGCCTCGGTCGACCGACTGATTGACCGACAGTCAAGACTTGGGTGCGATCGACCAGCGGTCGACCAACAACCCCAACGGTCATAAATATGACCGTTGGTTGTCATCTCGCCTGCAGTTTGACTCTAACGGTTATATTTCTGAACTCTATATAAGGGGGCTGTTTTGGCTAGTTTCATACAAGATTTGAAGAGGGTTTTTGAGCCATTTTTTTACCTTTCTTAGAGGTTTTCCAACAAGTTTTAGAGCTTAAATTCTATATCAAAAAGAGTGTTTACAAGAGTGATTCTCTTATTTTTTCTAAAAGGATTTCTTGAGTTTTTCCTCCATAAGTCTATCTTAGTTTTGCTCACAAAGGCTTGAGTTTTCTATTGCCATATCTATCCTATATGAGCTTTGTTGTGAGAGTATTTTTGGTGATCAAAATGTAGAGATCACAAAGTGTTCATCTTTATATTTGAGGAGGCGAATTTGTGGGTTCGTGTTGTGACGAGTTCTCGTGTGAGCTCGGTGTAGAGATGCGACCTCGGCAAGCTAGTTTGCTTGCGTGTGTTATTCTTGTGGGAATAAGTGTGGGACTTGCGGAACCAAGCGTTTTAGTGTGAACTCGTAGGTGTTGCGGCACCAAGTGATCTTACGGGATCGTTATAGTAAAAATCCTTTATAGTGTTGAAGGCGGGGACGTAGAGCAAGAGTGCTCACACCTCAAAATAATTCTTCCGTGTTTGCGATTGCTCATCTCTTTATCTCACTTATGTTTATATATCTTACATACTTATATTGTTTATCTCTTTATATGTTTGATATATTTATGCTCAATTGAATATATGTTTGGAATTATTTGCTCACACTTGTATTCAACCAAGAGAGCCATTGTGGCACCTCAACTCTTAATCTGGAGAAATCTTGAGGAGATAGTCCAAAGCCCTTCACCGGGAATTTGGCTACACTCTTGTGTTATACTTTATGTGTTAGCTTAATAGCGTTAGTTTGTATAAATAGTTTCTAATTTCATATTAGTTTGCATTAGATTAGCTAGTACACCTATTCACCCCCATCTAGGTGTATTTCATAAGCTATATGATATGTCATTTTTTTAAAAAAAGGATTTCATATTATTTTAATTAAGCTTCATTGACTTATCTCCATACATATGTTGATTATATGATTCTTATACACTCACCTTTATATTTACTCATATATTTGTTTTCATGAGCATTTATGAGTTTTATAGTTTTTGAGTGTCAACTCTTGTGTAATATACTTGTTTCATGGGATACATGATTTGATTTCACGTTTTGAAGGATCTTTAACTAGTTATCAAAAACTATTTTAAACTAGTTCATTATTCTTCAAATTGGTAGAGTTTTCAAATTATGCTAAAATTATTTTCAACTTTTATTTTTGAAAACCCCTACCTTCCAAGGGTGGTTGGTTAGGCGACCATGCCTTGTATGCTCTTAATGTATATTCTTTTTAACATGTGCATGATAAGGGTGGATGATATGAGTTATACACATGATTCTCATGTTATTTAATTTTTGTATACTCATACTAGTTTTTCTTATATATGTATGCTTCAAATCTCAAGTAGTAGTTCTATTTTCATACATACATATATATGATTTTGATTGCGCTTGTTTTATATTATAACACATGTTTTATAGCACAAACTGTTATGCTAAGCTTGATTTAAGTTCTAAATTTAATTGATATTTTTACAAGCTTATGCATGTGTTTTGTTGTTATTTCAAAAAAAAGAAAAAAGTTCTTTGACTTAAAATGATTCATATTGATAATATAATATTTATGTTTATCTACAAGTGATATCAATATTTATTTTGTCAACTATAATTTGCTTTCAATAAGTATCAAAATTTATTTTGTTGACTACAAGTAGTTTCAAAATTTGTTTTAAGTGATATCAAGAAATTTTTTTAAAATTTGTTTGGTATGTATTATTTATATGTAAGGGGAGCTTAACATCTCCTCTATATATAAATTCATTGAGTGTATTTTACATATAGTAAAACTTGACATCTCTTCCATATGTGGTACACGTGTGTAGGGCGAGCTTAACATCTCTGTCTATACATTGTATATTATGCTTATATGTGTTAAGTTTTAGTCATCCCTTCTCCATGTAATCATGTATGTGGGGGAGTTAACTTAATATCTCTCCTCTTCATGAATGTATATCGCATATACACCTTTCTTGTATTTCTTTACCCCTTTGTTGATGAATTGATAAAAAGGGAGAGAAGAATTTAGAGTTTATATGCATGCTATGCTTTTGTTTATGCATATATGTTTAGTTTATGAGCTTTATTGAATATTTTTATATTTTATTGCTATGCATGAGTTAAGGGGAGCTTCTATGAAGCTTATCTTTAATCCACGCATATATAACTCCATGAGTTTTGTCGTCATCAAAAAGGGAGAGATTGTTGGCCCAAAGGCCTATCACCTAGTTTTGATGATAATTAACTCATATAGTTATAGTACTAATGATCTTGTGCTCATTTAGTTTTAGATATTTAATCAAGATCATAATAGGTGTTTATCTTCAACAAAAGATTTGAAGTCAAATTTTGAAGCTAGCACATATTAATTCAAGAGCTCGCGCGTTAAGGTCACATCAAGTACGCAAAGCGGAGTCTAGCTCATGGATCAAGTTTGAACCAAGTCAAAATGGAGAAGAATATTTTTAAGAGAAGATTTTCAAGAAGACTTGTGTCATGTTTGTAAGTATTAAGATTTTTATTTTAGGATAAAATATAAATGATAGATTAGTTGTGGATTGTTCAAATTTATACACACACAAAAAAATATTTCATGTTAAATAGTTTTAGTTTTTAGAAACTATAGTTTTGGCTTTAGTCTTCAAAGAATACATAATTCATTTTCATGAATAGATTTCACCAAAATAAGTTTACATGGTTTATATGTGTATTGGATTTCATTGATACACATTATTGCTTCATAATGTTAGAAAAACTTATTTTGATGTTTCTACTTCATGGTTTTGTTGGCCCAAGGTTACAATCACCCTTGTTTAGTGTATTTTGATGATTACAAAACATATTAGTTATTTGTACTAATAACAATTGTTGTTTAAGTGTGTTTCAGGTTTATTATCATACTAGAAGTACTCTCACTCAAATACAAGGTTTTTGGACTCAAGACAATTCAATTTGGGCTCAAGTTGCAACATTGAAGATCAAGTGAAGATAGCCCACCTTGAAGAATAGCTTTGAAGTCCTTTAGAAGTTTGTAAGTTTAGAATGTTAAAGTTTGAATATAGGAAATTTGGCTCTAGGATTTGCACACACACTTATTTCATGTATTTCCTATATTTTGAAAATAGTTTTTTGAAAATGGTTATTTCTAAGTTTTATACCTTAGTTTATATATACATGTACCAAACCCTTATATCCTGAAAAACTTGTTTAAAACATGTGTATAAACTATTTTCTGCATAATACTTAGCTATATGTAATTTTAAAATATTTATCAAAATTTTTCTAACTCAAAACAGCCCAGTTTTTCAGTGTCAGGCAACATCGGTCGACCGGCCCGGTCGACCGGCGCTGTGCCTGGACATGCACTGTTTGTGCATGTCCGTCGGTCGACCGGACCAGTCGACCGACAGAGAGCATTCTGCTCTCGGGAATTTTCGGTCGACCGGACCGGTCGACCGGAAGAAGGAAACTGTGTTTCCTCCTTTTGGGTCGGTCGACCGAACCGGTCGACCGGGAGCCAACGGCTACTTCCAGCTGGCCTGGCGGTCGACCGGACCGGTCGACCGCCAAGCCTGCAAATTAGCAACGGCTCTTTCCTCTTTGGGATTTTCTGAAAATCTGTTTTCTTTTTTCTGTTTTAACAGACTTTTGGAGAGTTGTTGGGGTGCTTTTGCAGGTTGAATTAGGTGAAAAGAAAATGTTTTTAACTTATTTTCAACCCTATAAATAGAGAAGAAGTCTCTCCTTCATATTACTTAGAAAATTCCTCAAGTTTTGTTGTTTTCAAAAGAGAAAAGAAAAATTGTTTGAAGCTTTCAATTCCTACTCTTTCAAGATTGTTTTTCAGTTGTGTTTGATTCTCTATATCACTCTACAACTGAAGTTTTCTCACCACACTTCATAGAGCCAAAAATCCTATACTCATTCTATAGTGAAGTTGTAAATTGAAGTGAGAGTGTTTGTAAAAGAGATTGAGAAAAAGTGTAGTGATCAAGTTGTGATCACTTTGTTCTTGTAATTCCTTCTTGTGGAGCAACCTCTTCGGTAGAGGTCCTTTGTATTCGGTGGAGCTCGGTGCTCGGTCTTCGGTAGACCAATTGTAAAGGCATCCTCGGTGGATAGTGGAAACCCTTCACGGAGGTGAAGGCGGGGACTAGAGCAAGTGTGCTCGAACCTCGAAACAAATCATCTTGTTTGCGATTGCCTTTGCGTTATTCTTGCTTTCAATTTCTCTTGCTTTATATTGTCTTGAATTATTTGCTTGAGAACTAACCCTCTACTTGTGCAATCTTGTCTTGTTTACTTTACTTGCTATACTTGTTGTGTTACATTGTGTGCATCTCATTTCTCATCATCATACTTGGCATTGATCGATCACACCTCAATACAACACGATTGCATTGCGCACCTCTAACCCATATCTAGGGGAATTGGGAGGAAGGAGTTCAGAACCTCGCAAGGGGTATTCGGCTCTTAGTCGTGTTTTGAGAGATCGTTGCATCACTCATTTAATTAAAGTTTAAAAAGATCATTAGATTAGCATTCACACCTATTCACCCCCCTCTAGGTGTTTTTCAATTGGTATCAGAGCTTGGACTCTAGGATTTGGTTTAACCACCTTAGAGAAGATCCTAATTTGCTAATCATTTCATTCATATTCATTTAGTAAAAATGGCCGATGGAATTAAAACCCCTCCTAAGTTTGATGGACTTAACTTTCCCATATGGAAAGTTAAGATGACCGTGTTTTTGCAATCTCTAGGTAGCCGAGTTGCAAAGGCCGTGACTAAGTCCTTTAGTGTACCCCCCGGTGACGAATCCACTTGGTCCGAAATAGAGACTAAGGAATTCGATGCCAATGCCAAAGCTCACTATGAACTTCTTCAAGCCCTAAATGATGATGACATAGCTAGGGTTATACATTGCAAATCCGCATTTGAGATTTGGTCACACTTGATAGTCACTCATGAGGGGACCTCACAAGTAAAGAAGGCTAAGATTGACCTTCTTCGGTCTCAATATGAAACATTTAGCATGCAAGACAATGAAACCATAGATGATATGGTTACAAGATTTACCAAGATTACTAATGGACTCTCTTCTTTAGGTGAAGATATCAACAATGATCAAAGAGTAAGGAAGATCATCCGGGCTCTTCCTTCTTCATGGGAAGTTAAAGCTACAACCTTGAAGGAACTCAATGACAATGAAGAGATGGAGCTCATAGGTCTCATTGGGAACCTCAAAACCCATGAGATGGAAAGGAAAGCAAGGGAGGACATGGCTCCTACCAAGAAGAAGACCATCGCCTTCAAGAGTCAAGCTACACACTCCGATGAAGATGATGAAGAAGAAGATGATGAGGAGCTCTCACTCCTTGTTAAGAATGTCCGGAGGATGTACAACAAGGCGAAGTACCAAGGTAGAAGGAGATGGCAAGGAGGCAAAGAAGAAAGAAAGATCATATGCTTCAATTGCCAAAAACCGGGATACATTGTGGCGGAGTGTCCGGAAAAAGCAAAGCCTTCCACTTCAAAGAAGCCTTACAAGAAGAAGGCTATGAAGGCAACTTGGGATTCGGAGACCGAATCCGAGGAAGAAATAGACACCGCCAACATGTGCTTCATGGCTAATGAAGGCACAAGCAAGGTAACCTCTTCCCCTTCTCATGATAATGAACTTTCTATGGATGTGTTAGAAGAGGCTTTTGTTGAGTTGTCACAAAACTATGATTTCTTAAAGAAAAAGTATATTAAAATGAAAAAGGAAAATGAATCTTTAAGTCTTCAAGTTTTTACTCTTACAAAAGAAAAGGATGAGTTGGTTTCCACTTTGGCCACTACCAAAAATGATTTTGAAAAATATAAGATCTCTTGCAAAGGTAAGGCCCCACTAATTGATTCAAATGAAGTTTCTATGCTTAAGGAAAGATTAGACACATTAAGTGTTGTTTTGAAAGATTGTGAGTTTAACAAGAAGAAAATTGAGGCTATGTTTCCTAAGAAACAAGCCCCAAAGAAAAATGCTCATGCTCATGTTCATGTTCATGCTACACAACCTAAACAACATGGCAAAACCCAAAACATGCTCACACTACACATCATGCTTTCATGTATAGAAAGTGTACTCATGTTCACATTGTGGGCGGAAAGGACACTTAGCTAATTTTTGTTATGATAGACTAAGTGCATCACATCATAATGTTTGGGTTCGTAACACTAACTTTCAAGGACCCAAGAAAGTTTGGGTACCAAAGTCAACAATTGTTTTAAATGATGTAGGTACTTTTCAAAGCCCAACGACGTAGAGGTTTGTGGTATCTTGATAGTGGTTGCTTAAGGCACATGACTTGGGACATCAACAACTTTGCAACCCTATCAAGATATCATGAAGGTGGCACCGTCACCTTCGGAGATGACGCCAAGGGTAAAATCATCGGTATTGGTAATGTAAAACTTGGCACCTCTCCTTTAATTGAAAATGTAGTTTTGGTTGATGGCCTCAAGCATAATCTCTTGAGTGTTAGTCAACTTTGTGATAAAGGTTTTGATGTTGTTTTTGATAATGTTGCTTGTAAAGTTATTGATAGAATTTCTAATGTTTGTGTATTTTCTGGTTTTCGTGAAAGTAATGTTCATATGATTGACATGTTAAATATGTCTTGTAATATTACTTGTTTGAAAGCCCTCGATGATGACTCTTGGTTGTGGCATAGGAGATTAGGGCATATTTCTTTTGATCACATTTCTAGGTTAAACACAAAGGAAATGGTGAAAGGTATTCCTTGTTTGAATTTTGAAAAGGACCGAGTTTGTGACGCATGTCAATTTGGGAAACAAACTAAGTCTTCTTTCAAGTCAATTAAGGATATCATGACATCACGTCCTTTGGAGTTAATCCATATGGATCTATTTGGCCCAACACAAACCAAAAGTCTAAGTGGGAATAGATTTGCTTATGTTTTGGTTGATGATTTTTCAAGATTTACTTGGGTTTTCTTTCTTGAACATAAAAGCCAAGCATTTTCATATTTCCAATTTTTAAGAAAAGAGTTGAAAAAGAAAAAGATGTTTCGATTTTGAGAATAAGAAGTGATAGAGGAGGTGAATTCATTAACCAACCCTTTACCACTTTTTGTGATGAACATGGAATAAAGCATGAACTTTCTTGTCCTAGAACTCCACAACAAAATGGAGTAGTTGAACGGAAAAATAGAACATTACAAGAGATGGCTAGGACAATGCTAAGTGAATACGGTCTACCATATTATTTGTGAGCCGAGGCCGTTAATACATCATGCTACATATCAAATCGTGTTTTCTTGTGTAAAAACACTACTAAAACTTCTTTTGAAATGTACTTTTCTAGAAAACCAAATGTTTCTTATTTCAAAGTTTTTGGATGCAAATGTTTTGTTTTAAATACAAAAGATAATTTGGGAAAATTTGATCCTAAATCTTATGAGGCTATTTTTGTAGGTTACTCAAATACTAGTAAGGCTTATAGAGTTTTCATTAGATCATCATTGACTATCGAAGAGTCTATTCATGTTAAGTTTGAGGAATCTAACAAGTTTGTTAAGAATGTTGTAGAGAAAGATGCATTGGATGAAGGCATGGAGAAAGTGACCTTGGAGGATGCTTCTACTATGGGAGACAAACCAAAGGATGATGAAGGAAGCAATGCTAAAGTGGAAGAGGCACAAGAGAATGAAAATCAAACACATGAGGTGGAGCCTACTCAACCACTACCAAAGGATTGGAGATACAATCCACATCATCCCAAGGACCTCGTCATAGGTGAAGTATCAAAAGGGGGTAACCACTCGCTCTAAAATTCAAGATTATTGTGGCCACTTTGCATTTATTTCACACATAGAACCCAAAAATGTGCTCGAAGCCGAGGCCGATTCATATTGGTTGCTAGCCATGCAAGAGGAGCTCAATCAATTTGAGCGCAACCAAGTTTGGCACCTTGTTCCTAGGCCCCACGATAGACCAACAATTGGTACTAAGTGGATCTTTAAGAACAAGTTGGATGAATCGGGTAATGTAGTTAGAAACAAGGCTAGGTTAGTTGCCCAAGGTTACACTCAAATCGAAGGGATCGATTTTGAAGAAACCTTTGCACCCGTAGCACGGCTTGAAGCCATACGGATGACACTAGCATTTGCCTCATATAAAGATTTCAAATTATTTCAAATGGATGTTAAAAGTGCTTTTCTAAATGGATTTATTGAAGAGGAGGTGTATGTTGAACAACCCCCGGGTTTGTTGATCCTACACATCCGGATTTTGTTTTTAAATTAGATAAAGCTCTTTATGGTTTAAAACAAGCCCCTAGGGCTTGGTATGAAAGACTTTCCTCATTTTTGATTTCAAATGGTTTTAAGAAAGGTAAAATTGATACAACTTTGTTTACAAAACATGTAGAAAATGACATTCTTATTGTGCAAATTTATGTAGATGATATTATTTTTGGTTCTACTAATGAATCTCTTTGCAAAGCTTTTGAGTCATGCATGAAGGACGAATTTGAAATGTCTATGATGGGGAGCTCAACTACTTCCTTGGACTCCAAATCAAGCAAAGGAAGGATGGGATCTTCATCAATCAAGCCAAGTACACAAAGGAACTAATCAAAAGGTTTGGGCTTGAAGGATCAAGAGTAAGCAAAACTCCCATGGCAACAACTACAAAGCTTGACAAGGATGAACAAGGTAAAAGTGTAGACATTAAACTTTATAGAAGCATGATTGGTAGCTTGCTTTATTTGACGGCTAGTAGGCCGGATATTATGTTTTCCGTTTGTCTTTGTGCACGTTTTCAATCTTGTCCTAAAGAATCTCACATAATAGCGGTTAAACGCATAATTAGATACCTTAAGGGCACTATTGAAATGGGTTTATGGTATCCTAAAACCGGATTATTTGAAATGAAGAGTTTTTCGGATGCCGACTATGCGGGTTGTAGGGTAGATAGGAAGAGCACAAGTGGAACATGTCAATTCTTAGGTAATTGTCTTGTATCTTGGTCTTCTAAAAAGCAAAATTCGGTAGCTCTATCAACCGCCGAGGCGGAGTATGTTGCGGCCGGAGCTTGTTGTGCACAAGTTCTTTGGATGAAACATACTCTCCTTGACTATGATTTACACTTTGATCATGTTAAAATATTTTGTGATAATACTAGTACTATTCACATGACAAAGAATGCAAATCAACATAGTAAAACCAAACACATTGACATTAGGTATCACTTTCTTAGAGATCATTATGAGAAAGGTGATATTGTTATTGAATATGTTTCTACCGATTTTCAACTTGCCGATATTTTTACTAAACCTCTAGATTATGCTAGATTTTCATTTATTTGTGGTGAGTTGAATGTTTGTATTATAGATTCTTAAAATTAAAATTTTGTTTTAACCCTTTTTGATGTATGACAAAAAGGGGGAGAATAATAATAATAATAATAAGTAAGTGTTTTGATATTTGAAAAATAAGTGTTTAAGTTTAAACTTTCTAAGTTTGATAAAGTTTGATACTATTTGAGTTTCATTTCATGAAGAAAAAGAAAGTTTGTGTTTATTTGAGTTTTGGACAAAAACTATTGTGTTTGTTAAATGCTTTATGTATGCTTACATAGCTTTTCATATTCATGATAAATACATAGCATTGTTTGAGGGGGAGCTTTCCAAGCTTTTCCTTCCTTTATTTGTTTCAATAACCTATATGTTTTGTCATCATCAAAAAGGGGGAGATTGTTGGCCCAAGGTTACAATCACCCTTGTTTAGTGTATTTTGATGATTACAAAACATATTAGTTATTTGTACTAATAACAATTGTTGTTTAAGTGTGTTTCAGGTTTATTATCATACTAGAAGTACTCTCACTCAAATACAAGGTTTTTGGACTCAAGACAATTCAATTTGGGCTCAAGTTGCAACATTGAAGATCAAGTGAAGATAGCCCACCTTGAAGAATAGCTTTGAAGTCCTTTAGAAGTTTGTAAGTTTAGAATGTTAAAGTTTGAATATAGGAAATTTGGCTCTAGGATTTGCACACACACTTGTTTCATGTATTTCCTATATTTTGAAAATAGTTTTTGAAAATGGTTATTTCTAAGTTTTATGCCTTAGTTTATATATACATGTACCAAACCCTTATATCCTGAAAAACTTGTTTAAAACATGTGTATAAACTATTTTCTGCATAATACTTAGCTATATGTAATTTTAAAATATTTATCAAAATTTTTCTAACTCAAAACAGCCCAGTTTTTCAGTGTCAGGCAACATCGGTCGACCGGCCCGGTCGACCGGCGCTGTGCCTGGACAGGCACTGTTTGTGCATGTCCGTCGGTCGACCGGACCAGTCGACCGACAGAGAGCATTCTGCTCTCGGGAATTTTCGGTCGACCGGACCGGTCGACCGGAAGAAGGAAACTGTGTTTCCTCCTTTTGGGTCGGTCGACCGAACCGGTCGACCGGGAGCCAACGGCTACTTCCAGCTGGCCTGGCGGTCGACCGGACCGGTCGACCGCCAAGCCTGCAAATTAGCAACGGCTCTTTCCTCTTTGGGATTTTCTGAAAATCTGTTTTCTTTTTTCTGTTTTAACAGACTTTTGGAGAGTTGTTGGGGTGCTTTTGCAGGTTGAATTAGGTGAAAAGAAAATGTTTTTAACTTATTTTCAACCCTATAAATAGAGGAGAAGTCTCTCCTTCATATTACTTAGAAAAATTCCTCAAGTTTTGTTGTTTTCAAAAGAGAAAAGAAAAATTGTTTGAAGCTTTCAATTCCTACTCTTTCAAGATTGTTTTTCAGTTGTGTTTGATTCTCTATATCACTCTACAACTGAAGTTTTCTCACCACACTTCATAGAGCCAAAAATCCTATACTCATTCTATAGTGAAGTTGTAAATTGAAGTGAGAGTGTTTGTAAAAGAGATTGAGAAAAAGTGTAGTGATCAAGTTGTGATCACTTTGTTCTTGTAATTCCTTCTTGTGGAGCAACCTCTTCGGTAGAGGTCCTTTGTATTCGGTGGAGCTCGGTGCTCGGTCTTCGGTAGACCAATTGTAAAGGCATCCTCGGTGGATAGTGGAAACCCTTCACGGAGGTGAAGGCGGGGACTAGAGCAAGTGTGCTCGAACCTCGAAACAAATCATCTTGTTTGCGATTGCCTTTGCGTTATTCTTGCTTTCAATTTCTCTTGCTTTATATTGTCTTGAATTATTTGCTTGAGAACTAACCCTCTACTTGTGCAATCTTGTCTTGTTTACTTTACTTGCTATACTTGTTGTGTTACATTGTGTGCATCTCATTTCTCATCATCATACTTGGCATTGATCGATCACACCTCAATACAACAAGGGGTATTCGGCTCTTAGTCGTGTTTTGAGAGATCGTTGCATCACTCATTTAATTAAAGTTTAAAAAGATCATTAGATTAGCATTCACACCTATTCACCCCCCCTCTAGGTGTTTTTCAATTGGTATCAGAGCTTGGACTCTAGGATTTGGTTTAACCACCTTAGAGAAGATCCTAATTTGCTAATCATTTCATTCATATTCATTTAGTAAAAATGGCAGATGGAATTAAAACCCCTCCTAAGTTTGATGGACTTAACTTTCCCATATGGAAAGTTAAGATGACCGTGTTTTTGCAATCTCTAGGTAGCCGAGTTGCAAAGGCCGTGACTAAGTCCTTTAGTGTACCCCCCGGTGACGAATCCACTTGGTCCGAAATAGAGACTAAGGAATTCGATGCCAATGCCAAAGCTCACTATGCACTTCTTCAAGCCCTAAATGATGATGACATAGCTAGGGTTATACATTGCAAATCCGCATTTGAGATTTGGTCACACTTGATAGTCACTCATGAGGGGACCTCACAAGTAAAGAAGGCTAAGATTGACCTTCTTCGGTCTCAATATGAAACATTTAGCATGCAAGACAATGAAACCATAGATGATATGGTTACAAGATTTACCAAGATTACTAATGGACTCTCTTCTTTAGGTGAAGATATCAACAATGATCAAAGAGTAAGGAAGATCATCCGGGCTCTTCCTCCTTCATGGGAAGTTAAAGCTACAACCTTGAAGGAACTCAATGACAATGAAGAGATGGAGCTCATAGGTCTCATTGGGAACCTCAAACCCATGAGATGGAAAGGAAAGCAAGGGAGGACATGGCTCCTACCAAGAAGAAGACCATCGCCTTCAAGAGTCAAGCTACACACTCCGATGAAGATGATGAAGAAGAAGATGATGAGGAGCTCTCACTCCTTGTTAAGAATGTCCGGAGGATGTACAACAAGGCGAAGTACCAAGGTAGAAGGAGATGGCAAGGAGGCAAAGAAGAAAGAAAGATCATATGCTTCAATTGCCAAAAACCGGGACACATTGTGGCGGAGTGTCCGGAAAAAGCAAAGCCTTCCACTTCAAAGAAGCCTTACAAGAAGAAGGCTATGAAGGCAACTTGGGATTCGGAGACCGAATCCGAGGAAGAAATAGACACCGCCAACATGTGCTTCATGGCTAATGAAGGCACAAGCAAGGTAACCTCTTCCCCTTCTCATGATAATGAACTTTCTATGGATGTGTTAGAAGAGGCTTTTGTTGAGTTGTCACAAAACTATGATTTCTTAAAGAAAAAGTATATTAAAATGAAAAAGGAAAATGAATCTTTAAGTCTTCAAGTTTTTACTCTTACAAAAGAAAAGGATGAGTTGGTTTCCACTTTGGCCACTACCAAAAATGATTTTGAAAATATAAGATCTCTTGCAAAGGTAAGGCCCCACTAATTGATTCAAATGAAGTTTCTATGCTTAAGGAAAGATTAGACACATTAAGTGTTGTTTTGAAAGATTGTGAGTTTAACAAGAAGAAAATTGAGGCTATGTTTCCTAAGAAACAAGCCCCAAAGAAAAATGCTCATGCTCATGTTCATGTTCATGCTACACAACCTAAACAACATGGCAAAACCCCAAAACATGCTCACACTACACATCATGCTTTCATGTATAGAAAAGTGTACTCATGTTCACATTGTGGGCGGAAAGGACACTTAGCTAATTTTTGTTATGATAGACTAAGTGCATCACATCATAATGTTTGGGTTCGTAACACTAACTTTCAAGGACCCAAGAAAGTTTGGGTACCAAAGTCAACAATTGTTTTAAATGATGTAGGTACTTTTCAAAGCCCAACGACGTAGAGGTTTGTGGTATCTTGATAGTGGTTGCTCAAGGCACATGACTTGGGACATCAACAACTTTGCAACCCTATCAAGATATCATGAAGGTGGCACCGTCACCTTCGGAGATGACGCCAAGGGTAAAATCATCGGTATTGGTAATGTAAAACTTGGCACCTCTCCTTTAATTGAAAATGTAGTTTTGGTTGATGGCCTCAAGCATAATCTCTTGAGTGTTAGTCAACTTTGTGATAAAGGTTTTGATGTTGTTTTTGATAATGTTGCTTGTAAAGTTATTGATAGAATTTCTAATGTTTGTGTATTTTCCGGTTTTCGTGAAAGTAATGTTTATATGATTGACATGTTAAATATGTCTTGTAATATTACTTGTTTGAAAGCCCTCGATGATGACTCTTGGTTGTGGCATAGGAGATTAGGGCATATTTCTTTTGATCACATTTCTAGGTTAAACACAAAGGAAATGGTGAAAGGTATTCCTTGTTTGAATTTTGAAAAGGACCGAGTTTGTGACGCATGTCAATTTGGGAAACAAACTAAGTCTTCTTTCAAGTCAATTAAGGATATCATGACATCACGTCCTTTGGAGTTAATCCATATGGATCTATTTGGCCCAACACAAACCAAAAGTCTAAGTGGGAATAGATTTGCTTATGTTTTGGTTGATGATTTTTCAAGATTTACTTGGGTTTTCTTTCTTGAACATAAAAGCCAAGCATTTTCATATTTCCAAATTTTTAAGAAAAGAGTTGAAAAAGAAAAAGATGTTTCGATTTTGAGAATAAGAAGTGATAGAGGAGGTGAATTCATTAACCAACCCTTTACCACTTTTGTGATGAATATGGAATAAAGCATGAACTTTCTTGTCCTAGAACTCCACAACAAAATGGAGTAGTTGAACGGAAAAATAGAACATTACAAGAGATGGCTAGGACAATGCTAAGTGAATACGGTCTACCACATTATTTGTGGGCCGAGGCCGTTAATACATCATGCTACATATCAAATCGTGTTTTCTTGTGTAAAAACACTACTAAAACTTCTTTTGAAATGTACTTTTCTAGAAAACCAAATGTTTCTTATTTCAAAGTTTTTGGATGCAAATGTTTTGTTTTAAATACAAAAGATAATTTGGAAAATTTGATCCTAAATCTTATGAGGCTATTTTTGTAGGTTACTCAAATACTACTAAGGCTTATAGAGTTTTCATTAGATCATCATTGACTATCGAAGAGTCTATTCATGTTAAGTTTGAGGAATCTAACAAGTTTGTTAAGAATGTTGTAGAGATAGATGCATTGGATGAAGGCATGGAGAAAGTGACCTTGGAGGATGCTTCTACTATGGGAGACAAACCAAAGGATGATGAAGGAAGCAATGCTAAAGTGGAAGAGGCACAAGAGAATGAAAATCAAACACATGAGGTGGAGCCTACTCAACCACTACCAAAGGATTGGAGATACAATCCACATCATCCCAAGGACCTCGTCATAGGTGAAGTATCAAAAGGGGTAACCACTCGCTCTAAAATTCAAGATTATTGTGGCCACTTTGCATTTATTTCACACATAGAACCCAAAAATGTGCTCGAAGCCGAGGCCGATTCATATTGGTTGCTAGCCATGCAAGAGGAGCTCAATCAATTTGAGCGCAACCAAGTTTGGCACCTTGTTCCTAGGCCCCACGATAGACCAACAATTGGTACTAAGTGGATCTTTAAGAACAAGTTGGATGAATCGGGTAATGTAGTTAGAAACAAGGCTAGGTTAGTTGCCCAAGGTTACACTCAAATCGAAGGGATCGATTTTGAAGAAACCTTTGCACCCGTAGCACGGCTTGAAGCCATACGGATGACACTAGCATTTGCCTCATATAAAGATTTCAAATTATTTCAAATGGATGTTAAAAGTGCTTTTCTAAATGGATTTATTGAAGAGGAGGTGTATGTTGAACAACCCCCCGGGTTTGTTGATCCTACACATCCGGATTTTGTTTTTAAATTAGATAAAGCTCTTTATGGTTTAAAACAAGCCCCTAGGGCTTGGTATGAAAGACTTTCCTCATTTTTGATTTCAAATGGTTTTAAGAAAGGTAAAATTGATACAACTTTGTTTACAAAACATGTAGAAAATGACATTCTTATTGTGCAAATTTATGTAGATGATATTATTTTTGGTTCTACTAATGAATCTCTTTGCAAAGCTTTTGAGTCATGCATGAAGGACGAATTTGAAATGTCTATGATGGGGGAGCTCAACTACTTCCTTGGACTCCAAATCAAGCAAAGGAAGGATGGGATCTTCATCAATCAAGCCAAGTACACAAAGGAACTAATCAAAAGGTTTGGGCTTGAAGGATCAAGAGTAAGCAAAACTCCCATGGCAACAACTACAAAGCTTGACAAGGATGAACAAGGTAAAAGTGTAGACATTAAACTTTATAGAAGCATGATTGGTAGCTTGCTTTATTTGACGGCTAGTAGGCCGGATATTATGTTTTCCGTTTGTCTTTGTGCACGTTTTCAATCTTTTCCTAAAGAATCTCACATAATAGCGGTTAAACGCATAATTAGATACCTTAAGGGCACTATTGAAATGGGTTTATGGTATCCTAAAACCGGATTATTTGAAATGAAGAGTTTTTCGGATGCCGACTATGCGGGTTGTAGGGTAGATAGGAAGAGCACAAGTGGAACATGTCAATTCTTAGGTAATTGTCTTGTATCTTGGTCTTCTAAAAAGCAAAATTCGGTAGCTCTATCAACCGCCGAGGCGGAGTATGTTGCGGCCGGAGCTTGTTGTGCACAAGTTCTTTGGATGAAACATACTCTCCTTGACTATGATTTACACTTTGATCATGTTAAAATATTTTGTGATAATACTAGTACTATTCACATGACAAAGAATGCAAATCAACATAGTAAAACCAAACACATTGACATTAGGTATCACTTTCTTAGAGATCATTATGAGAAAGGTGATATTGTTATTGAATATGTTTCTACCGATTTTCAACTTGCCGATATTTTTACTAAACCTCTAGATTATGCTAGATTTTCATTTATTTGTGGTGAGTTGAATGTTTGTATTATAGATTCTTAAAATTAAAATTTGTTTTAACCCTTTTTGATGTATGACAAAAAGGGGGAGAATAATAATAATAATAATAAGTAAGTGTTTTGATATTTGAAAAATAAGTGTTTAAGTTTAAACTTTCTAAGTTTGATAAAGTTTGATACTATTTGAGTTTCATTTCATGAAGAAAAAGAAAGTTTGTGTTTATTTGAGTTTTTGGACAAAAACTATTGTGTTTGTTAAATGCTTTATGTATGCTTACATAGCTTTTCATATTCATGATAAATACATAGCATTGTTTGAGGGGGAGCTTTCCAAGCTTTTCCTTCCTTTATTTGTTTCAATAACCTATATGTTTTGTCATCATCAAAAAGGGGGAGATTGTTGGCCCAAGGTTACAATCACCCTTGTTTAGTGTATTTTGATGATTACAAAACATATTAGTTATTTGTACTAATAACAATTGTTGTTTAAGTGTGTTTCAGGTTTATTATCATACTAGAAGTACTCTCACTCAAATACAAGGTTTTTGGACTCAAGACAATTCAATTTGGGCTCAAGTTGCAACATTGAAGATCAAGTGAAGATAGCCCACCTTGAAGAATAGCTTTGAAGTCCTTTAGAAGTTTGTAAGTTTAGAATGTTAAAGTTTGAATATAGAAAATTTGGCTCTAGGATTTGCACACACACTTGTTTCATGTATTTCCTATATTTTGAAAATAGTTTTTGAAAATGGTTATTTCTAAGTTTTATGCCTTAGTTTATATATACATGTACCAAACCCTTATATCCTGAAAAACTTGTTTAAAACATGTGTATAAACTATTTTCTGCATAATACTTAGCTATATGTAATTTTAAAATATTTATCAAAATTTTTCTAACTCAAAACAGCCCAGTTTTTCAGTGTCAGGCAACATCGGTCGACCGGCCCGGTCGACCGGCCCTGTGCCTGGACATGCACTGTTTGTGCATGTCCGTCGGTCGACCGGACCAGTCGACCGACAGAGAGCATTCTGCTCTCGGGAATTTTCGGTCGACCGGACCGGTCGACCGAAGAAGGAAACTGTGTTTCCTCCTTTTGGGTCGGTCGACCGAACCGGTCGACCGGGAGCCAACGGCTACTTCCAGCTGGCCTGGCGGTCGACCGGACCGGTCGACCGCCAAGCCTGCAAATTAGCAACGGCTCTTTCCTCTTTGGGATTTTCTGAAAATCTGTTTTCTTTTTTCTGTTTTAACAGACTTTTGGAGAGTTGTTGGGGTGCTTTTGCAGGTTGAATTAGGTGAAAAGAAAATGTTTTTAACTTATTTTCAACCCTATAAATAGAGGAGAAGTCTCTCCTTCATATTACTTAGAAAAATTCCTCAAGTTTTGTTGTTTTCAAAAGAGAAAAGAAAAATTGTTTGAAGCTTTCAATTCCTACTCTTTCAAGATTGTTTTTCAGTTGTGTTTGATTCTCTATATCACTCTACAACTGAAGTTTTCTCACCACACTTCATAGAGCCAAAAATCCTATACTCATTCTATAGTGAAGTTGTAAATTGAAGTGAGAGTGTTTGTAAAAGAGATTGAGAAAAAGTGTAGTGATCAAGTTGTGATCACTTTGTTCTTGTAATTCCTTCTTGTGGAGCAACCTCTTCGGTAGAGGTCCTTTGTATTCGGTGGAGCTCGGTGCTCGGTCTTCGGTAGACCAATTGTAAAGGCATCCTCGGTGGATAGTGGAAACCCTTCACGGAGGTGAAGGCGGGGACTAGAGCAAGTGTGCTCGAACCTCGAAACAAATCATCTTGTTTGCGATTGCCTTTGCGTTATTCTTGCTTTCAATTTCTCTTGCTTTATATTGTCTTGAATTATTTGCTTGAGAACTAACCCTCTACTTGTGCAATCTTGTCTTGTTTACTTTACTTGCTATACTTGTTGTGTTACATTGTGTGCATCTCATTTCTCATCATCATACTTGGCATTGATCGATCACACCTCAATACAACACGATTGCATTGCGCACCTCTAACCCATATCTAGGGGAATTGGGAGGAAGGAGTTCAGAACCTCGCAAGGGGTATTCGGCTCTTAGTCGTGTTTTGAGAGATCGTTGCATCACTCATTTAATTAAAGTTTAAAAAGATCATTAGATTAGCATTCACACCTATTCACCCCCCCTCTAGGTGTTTTTCAGGTTTTAAGTTTTGTTAAAGTTAAAACTTATTTTGAGCTTATTGTCAAAACAAGTATATTTCATCTTTAATGTGTATTTGATCATTTTCATATACACTATACTTCAAATAAGTTTTAATATCTTTTTTTTGCATTTGAACAGGTTTTTAAAAGTTGATTTTTTATTAGAAAGTTTGTTTTTGAAAAATTCAATTTTCGGTTCAAGCTTTAAATTCTATGCTTAAAAAAGTTCAAATTGTTTGTAATGTGTCAATTTTTAATCACACATATTTGTACTTCAAAGTAATTATATGAATTTATTTTTGTAAAATTTATGGGATTTAATAAAATTTTTGAGAGTTTTTACAAGTCAAATTTCCTATCTTTATAACCCTGTTTTGGGCTGATGGCGGTCGACCGACCTGTCGACCGAATCAGGGCTCGATCGACTGTTCGGTCAACCGACATGCACAGGACGTGCACACACCCCATGGCCTTAGGGCCGGTCGATCGTCCGGTCGACCGATCCATAGAGGCTGCTATCTGGATTTGGCCCCGGTCGACCAAGCGGTCGACTGATCCAGAGAGGTGGCTCTCTGTTTTTGGCCATGGTCGACCGAGCGATCGACCGATAGGCTCTTTGCCCTGGGGATGGTCGACCGCCCAGTCAACCGCTAACCCCAACGGTCATTTTTATGGCCGTTGGGAGATCGACCGCCCGGTCGACCGACAGGTCAGTTGGCCTGTTCTGAGCCCAAACAGCTAGTTTTCTGAACTTTATAAAAGGGGATGTTTTGGCCAGTTTTACACAAGATTTTGTGAGAAGTTTTAGAGCCAGTTTTCCTTTCTCTTCTAGAGTTTTTCTCCACAAGTTTTTGGGCATAACTTTCATATCTAAAGGAGAGCTTTTCAAGAGTGCATATCTTGAGTTTTTAAAAGTATTCTCTTGAGTTTTCCACCACAAAAATCTATCTTGTTTTCTCACACAAGCTTGAGCTTTCCATTGCTATATTCATCCTTTAGTTTATTTGTTGTGAGAGTATTTATTTGTGATCAAGAAGTGATCACAAAGTTTTCATCTTTGTATTGAGGATTTGTAGAGGTTGCGGCCTCGGCAAGCTTGCGGGTTTGCGTGTGTTGTTCTTGCAAAAACAAGTGAGGGACTTGCGGGTCCAAGAGTTCTTGAGGGAGCTCATTGTAGGTGTTGTGGCACTGAGTGATCTTGCAGGATCGATTTTGGTAGAAATCCTTCATAGTGGTGAAGGTGGGGACATAGAGCAGTGGCTCGAACCTCGAAACAATTCTTCCCTATTTGCGATTGCCCATATCTCTTTGTGTTTATATATCTTGCATACTTTTATTGTTAACATCCTTATATGCTTGATATATTTGTGCTCAATTGAATGTATGCTTATGATTGTTTGCTCGCAATTGTATTCAACTAAGAAAGCCATAGTGGCACCTCAACTCTGAGTCTAGAGGAATTTAGAGGAAATAGTCCAAAGCCCTTCACCGGGAATTCGGCTTCACTCTTTGGTTATATGTCATGTGCTAGTTTAGTTTGAATAATAGTTTTTAATTCCGTATTAGTTTTGCATTTGATTAGCTAGTCACTTATTCATCCCCCTCCAGTTGACATATATTAAAATCCGATGAAAACAAATATGGCAAAACAGCGGTACAACCCAGATTACGGCTTCATGAGATAAGTACGTCGAAGGAATAATTCAAATAAGGAAACACTCATCTATATACCATATACCTCACGTTATTATAATCTGAATGTATACAACCCGAACTATAAAAAAACTCGACAAATTATTAATTAGTATCTTATTATAATTTCTCGTCCAACCTATATATCTAGGTATGTGCCCTAGCGTCCTAACATACATGCATCCATATATCAACAACCTGAGGTTGTTATTGAAAATCAATGAGTTATGTTTACAGTGGGTCCCATACATACCTGGGGCCATGACCCAGGATGTTCCGTTATTGATAAGGAACCTATCGCGAGGCAATTTAGGGGTAAAGGGTCTTATTTATATGCCCTGCAAGAAGTTAGTAGTCGGGGTGGCACAACACCTCGTGGAACACCTGGAGGCCTACAAGTAGAACCCAACTTTTAGTTGTGCAACATATTTAATACTACTATAAACATTTTCACCACTCGAAGTCTATAAGTATCCCCCATGCCATATGTAGGTTGGGCTTTTTATAGTTTATTAATATGTAATTATCATATTACAGGAATAGTAGAAGCAGGACAGGTTCAGGAGTTACAAATGAATCAGGATTACATAAGTATTAGAAATACATGTCACTGTATATAACACAGGATAGCAGTTATAAAATTCTCGTAATATGATAATCACAAGTCAAGTGCTAAGCAGAACATGTGTCAGGTAATAACATGCAGGTGTCAGGTGTCAAGTGGTAGCACACCAGATATAAACTATTGTATAACAATATAGGAAAACGGGACCAATAAAGGAGATCAATACGAATGCAGAAAAACAGCACCGATATAGGGGATCAGTAAAAATACAAAAAACCTGTAACTTTTGGAAAATAGTATAACTAAGGGTTTCAAACTCTTCATAATCATTAAATAGAATAATAGTTAAATTATTAAGAAGGCAACCGGGCAAGCAAGTAAGTGAATATCCAAGCGAAGCTAAGCAAAGATGGAGCAAAGCTAACATACAACACTAGACGCCATCATGCTCGACATAGTTACGGCTCGCGGCAAGGCTAAACGCACATGACAGAGCGAGCGTATGAACGCTTTGCTACCGCGCGTGGTGAAACCGCTCTCACAGTGTATCTATGCTCGAATGGAGTTAGCAGTAAAGCGCTGAGCGCTATGTTCGCCTACCAGGCAAAGCTAAGAGACTTGACGCTCTATACACCCAAATGGCCGTGAAGCGACCATAATGTCTAAACGCACTCCCAGTGGCTACCACGAAACTCAGAGGGTGCAAGGAATAAAACCTATTGGGTAGCTAGCCCGTAAAATGACCTATACCTACAACTTACACCAGTGTTAGTATTAAATGCACACATATAACAGATAACAACTAAACTATAAGTAGAGTAGTGAGGCCCGGAGGCTGAGCAAGACAGGAATAAAGTTAGTAAGCATACAATTGAACATCCAAGAGAAGCTAAGCAAGGTGGAGCAAGATCAACAAGCAGTGTTTTATCACTAAAGTGCACGACAGAGCTATACACGTGGACGAGCAAGAGTGTCTAACCACTACATCAGGTGTGCATGGCATGACTCTTGCTCCAGTGAATCTAGCGATAAAGCGCTGAGCGCTAAACTTAACTACCAAGCATGACTAAAAGACCTGATGGTCTGAGCGCCCAAAGGGCTATAGAGAGACCATATGGTCAGAGCGCCCTCCCAGTAGCTACCATGAAACCCAGAGGGGGCAAGGGATAAAATCTATTGGGTAGCCAGCATGGGAAGTGGGCTATACAAGAGTACCTTATAAAATACTTGTACCATACAAGCACACATATAAACATGAAAAATAACTAGACTGTCAGAATGTTGAAGACCGGAGGCTGAGTGAGGAGCCTGGAGGCTGAGTGAGGAGCCCAGAGGCTAAACAACCATTTTAAAGGGTCAGCCACGCATGGTGTAAAGTAATAATGAAGCAATGTCACATGCAGGGTATAAGTGCAGGAAGAAAACTACACTAGTATAAGCATTCGTCATAGGTATACTATACATACAGTCCTAGGCACTCGGCCACATACAATATAGGTACACAGTCTACAAAAATACCATTTACAACACGGGGAAATAAAAATGCATAAATTCTCCAAAAATACAAACTCAACCCGTCAAAGCGGGGAAATTCAAAAATAAGATGAGAACATTCGCCTAAAAAATCTTCGAAAAATCTGTGAAATCCCAGAGTCCCAAAACATGTGCACAGGTACCACCCATCATTTCCATTTGAGAGAGAGAGAGCTAGAGAGAAAATAGAGAGAGATCAAGAGAGAGAAAGAACAGAGAGTTTGCAGAGGGGAGAGTGCGGGAAGTGATTGAGATTTTACCTGCACACAAAATATAGTATTTCAGATTTAAGAATAGGATGTGCAAGGTACTCAATTCTACCGCTATAGCAAGTGGCTATGCGGGTCGTGATCCACAGGGAGGGACTAGCGATGGAAGCTTGTTTAGTAAGTTCTCTTTTTTTTATAATGTTATTTACAATGATATTTACAATGAAGAAGTGTGAAAAAGATTGGGAATTGGTGATTTACACTAAAATTAAAAGAAAAAAAACTAAAAACTAAAGACCTACTTACCTCTTCGGCGTCTGCTTACCTTGGAACCGTGTCAATGACGTACCTTTCTTTGAAGGCGAATGAAGCATGGAATATGAGATCTTCCCTACTCCCGATCTATACTACGAAATAAAAAGGGCAAACTACGCTACCATGGAAGTAGATATTCATCATCATAAACCATCAACGGCACTTGCAAGGAGAAGGCACCTTCGAAGCTCTTAGTTTCACATGGATCCACGAACACAAAAGAGAGAAAGAAAAACAAAACAAGAATAGAAAAAAAAAATAAACTTTGATTTGATTCAATTAACAATAGAAGAAAAGATTACTTACACCGATTGTCACCTTCAGTACAAGTTTGATCTCCTTCCTCCATGAAAGTATCCTCTCCTCTCAGCTACATAAAAATTACAAAAAAAAAGAAAATAAATAAAAACCTAAATTACAATCTACAAGTTAGCCTAAGAAAAACCATAGATTTGTTTCTGTACTACACTGTACGCCCTTCTCTGTTGCTCTGCAGGGGTATTTATAGGAGACGGAAGACGTAGAGTCCCGGTCCAACTCTCCCACGAAAACAGGTATCCAGTCTCATCCGTATTGCCGCGAAAACGCGGCTTTGGC
The DNA here is from genome assembly GCA_038442645.1 of Agave tequilana. Taxonomy (NCBI): domain Eukaryota; kingdom Viridiplantae; phylum Streptophyta; class Magnoliopsida; order Asparagales; family Asparagaceae; genus Agave; species Agave tequilana. Next base: position 112,407 of record JAVJIF010032245.1, on the reverse strand, counting down.
CGCGTTTTCGCGGCCAAAGATTGCCTTCTGGCCACGCGCTTTCGCGCGTGGCCTCCTCTGGTCCGTCCATCTGGGTATATCCTTCTGGAAGTTGTGTACTGACTCTTTATTTTGAAAATTCGGGATAACTTGGGAAGCAAGTTACCCTAAATTCAAATCTTCCAAATCTTTTAAAACGATTTTGTAATCCTTGCACTCTTCTCCTTTTATCTTTATCCTTGTCCTGCAAGTAATTAGGATTGAGTAGATGTCTATCCCTTTCCTCTTCTTTTAGTAATTGCAACTTTTGCATTGGGCTTGGACATGGGATTTTGGGCTTCATTTAAGGCTTTATTCTTTATTTAATTAATTACTCAAGGCCTGCACACATTAAATAATAAAACATTAGTAATAGTGCATAATTGTAGGAATAAATATGAAAATGTGATAGTAAATGTAGTGATAAATATGTATTTTTTACTACCTATCACACCCCCACACTTATCTTTTTGCTCGTCCTCGAGTAAAAATCAAAAAGAAAAAGAAAAACTAATCTAGCTAACTCACTTTCGTAGGAATCACGGTTGCACTTAGCACGTGCAACAAGCCGTTAAACCCCTAGGTTACCCTCGAGGACGAGTGTTGTCTCGTGAGGGTTTTCAGCGGATTACACCCACAAAATCCATAAAAAGGAAAATATTTGAAATACGTTTGAAGAGACTAAGTAGTCTATAAGTTTTTAGGATTATCATTTTTATTCATTTTTAAACTTAGTCTTTATAATAAATTGTTATCCATTTTAGGTAAGAATCAAAATTGAATTTTTGTATAGTCTCTTTCGTTACCCTAAGTCATATGCATCCTTGTGAATCTTTATTAGGAATTCTTTAACTTGGACTCTCATGCCTCTTTATTATTATTTTCTCTTCTTCTTCTTCTTCTTTTTTTAATATGTATAACTCATCTAATTTTCTTTCGTGTAAGTATCAAGGCTACATGAGGCCCTCATACCTAACTAATTGACTATTAGATGTGTTAGTACATATATAATTAATTTTTCTTAGTTTCCTTAGGCTTTCTAATCCACCCATGTAGCGAACTTAAAGTCGGTGGCTCCCAAACCGGTCGATTTTAGGGCACCGGGTGAGAAAACACCCCATAGACTTAAGGATTCGAGTGAATTAGGCCACAAAACTAAGGTTTTTATTTATACAATCACCTTTAGGCGTGAATACTTATGCTTCTTGAGGCACATGTATCCAGCTTAATTAGTGAAACTTTTTTTTAATTTTATTTATTTTTTTACGAGGCACACGAGTCTTTGTCTTAGAATCCTAGATATGTAAATGTATTAGGTATGCACATTTCATTAAGGTAAAAATTAAGACTAATTAATTATTCAATTTTTCCTCCTATACCTAAAAATTCAACAATTTATTTATTTTGACCAAGTTTTAGAAATCCTAATCATGATTTTCCTAATTCTTAAGACTAACTTAGATTTCTTTCAAAGATAAGTCAAAATATTGTCCCTTTTTTTTAATTTTTTTTTGGTTAGTATCTAACTATGTTAGTATGTTAGTAAACCCTCCCCCTCACTTATCTCATGCATTATTCTCAATGTATGAATGAATGCATGTATGCATGAAAAAGAAGAAAGGGAAGGCAGATGTTACCTCAAGGTGGTGGTTCCGGTGGTGGTCTAATTGGTCCACGGAATGCGGCCCAATCTATTTTTTGTGGAATTCGGAGGAACCCACTAGAAATCTCTCTTGTATAACCACTAAAATGATGTCTGTATGAACATTTTTTAAGAATTCCACCCCATCAAATTTTTAAATTTCATAATTATTTTCAGAGTCAATTGTGTCAACCGCGTTGTCCCAAAATGGAGTGTGAAAAGATGGAATGATTGACTTGGACGTCAGAAGTACGGGAACGAATACCGACTCCGAAAAGTAACTTAAATCAAGTAAGGGTTCAGGAGTCAAGGTTGGTTCAAGAAGTGGGTCCAAATCAAGAAGTTGAAACTTTAGTCCACAATTTTTTTCCCACAATGGAATGTGACTTAATATTGGTGATTTAAGTTCAGGAATGATAGGTGTGGGAATCAAAACTGACTCTAAAATATTACCTAAGTCGGGTAATAAAACAGGAGTCAATATTGATTCGGGAATTTGAACTTGATCACAGATTTGAGAATCTAGGTTACATTTCTCATTGAGTTCAATTTCATAAAATGAGAACTTGCCAATTTGTCAATGGGACTTTCAAAATTATAAAATTTGTCAAGTTCAATATGATCATCAAAAATGGGTGATTCAATTTCATGATGAATTGGCACAGGATCCAATGTTGACTCGGGGAAAAGATTGAAATCAGGTGGAGACACCGGAGTCATTAATGAATCAGGAAGTAAAATTGAATCACTAGGTTGAGGTTCAAGATCATAGTCATTCTCAAGTTCTATTTCAGGAAATGAATAACTTGCCAAACTGTCAATGTCATTTTTAAAAATTAGAGTTTGGGCAAGTTTAAATGATTGTACTGAACTAGAATCTTGTTTTCCAAAGCAACGTGACTCTTCGGCTCTAAGAGAATGGTTAGCGATATCAGAAATGGCCGAACGGTGAGATCATAAAGTTTGAACCATCATATCTATTTTATGATCACGAGCAATTCTAGCAGTCATGGCTTCAAGCATCTTTTCATAGTCGATTGGTGCATCATTTTGGTGTGATTGGACTTGAAAAGAGGAAGTGTTATTGGGACAATCGTGATGAAATTGTGAGTCGATCAGATTCTATGATTGTTGCTTGGACTCACGCATCATCATGTCCAAGATTGATGGTGATTGTTGCTTGGACTCATGCATACTCATCATTTTCAAGATAGATGGTTTTCTATTTTGAACTGGTGGATCTGAGTATGAATCTTGGAAATATTGTGGACAAGGTGGATAAGGAGGACAAGTTGGTTGAAGATTGGACTCGGGGGAAGCGAAACCCCATGGACTCTGTGAAGAGTTGAAATTGTTATGAAAATTATGGTCATAAGATGGGGGGCATGGGTGATATTCATTCAGATAAGACCATTCCGGCACACTAGGTTGGTTAAAGTTAGGATGTGCCGGGTTGGTAATATCCGAAAAAGAGGTTGGTGTGTAATTGGATTATTATTAAAATTGAAAAATTGTTGTTATAAGCCATATCACACAATAAAAACACAAACAAAAAACAAACAAATAAGCAAACAAAAAAGAAAAAAATTCTAACCTAAGTTAGGGTAGACCATGACCTAGATGACTCCTAACTGGTTAGACTGTCCACGGGAGGTATAATGCAGACTTTGAGCACAAGTTAATCAGCCAGGTCAGGGTAAGATTGGTGGGAGGTTTTCTGTCAAAGACGTTCCTTAATTAAATAACCACCAATCTTCGGGCTTTCGGCCCTCAATCCCCTTCCTAGACACTGATTTGGTAGAAGTCAAATTCCAACACCGTTCCCCCTTAGGATAATCTCCTAATTGAGTCCGAGATGTCCCTAGGGCCAACGTCTACTCATTTTTAGTTAGGCTTGGGTTAGTGAGTGAGGAGATTGTTTGTGGGCCAAGGAAGGGTGATGAAATCCCCACCTTATCTTATTTATAGGACAAGCCCTTAAGTCAATTTAGTGCACGTGTAAAGCAATAGACAAATATTCACTCAAAAGTAGTAAATCAGCCAAGGGTGCTTCCTAGTCTATATGCAATGCGAACGTACCTTGTCTCCAGCACTCTTCAACAGAAATTAAAAAAATTAAATAGACACGTGCCTATATGCAAGAGTCTAATTTTTTTATTTTTCATCAAATAGGTTACTGTTACTTAATTAGTAGTGTGTAGGGTGATCACAGAGAAAAGTTAACAGAGCAGTAAACAAATCTTTCAATTTGCAGCAACCTGCAGAAAACAGAGTAAGTAGTTCACTACTAAGGCCGCGGAAACGCGGCTCTGTAGTAGGCTCTGCTACTCTGCCTTCGAGGGCAGAGGCACAGAGTTGCTATATGTCCTTTGCTGCTGTTATTTTTCCTGTTTTCTGATCCTGCAAACAAAAATAATAAATAAATCAATAATTAGTTTTTTTTTTAGAGAGAAACTTACCGTCCTTCCCGGCAACGGCGCCAAAATTTTGATTGAGATTTTACCTGTACACAAAATATAGTATTTCAGATTTAAGAATAGGATGTGCAAGGTACTCAATTCTACCGCTATAGCAAGTGGCTATGTGGGTCGTGATCCACAGGGAGGGACTAGCGATGGAAGCTTGTTTAGTAAGTTCTCTTTTTTTATAATGTTTTTTACAATGATATTTACAATGAAGAAGTGTGAAAAAGATTGGGAATTGGTGATTTACACTAAAATTAAAAGAAAGAAAACTAAAAACTAAAGACCTACTTACCTCTTCGGCGTCTGCTTACCTTGGAACCGTGTCAATGACGTACCTTTCTTTGAAGGCGAACGAAGCATGGAATATGAGATCTTCCCTACTCCCGATCTATACTACGAAATAAAAAGGGCAAACTACGCTACCATGGAAGTAGATATTCATCATCATAAACCATCAACGGCACTTGCAAGGAGAAGGCACCTTCGAAGCTCTTGGTTTCACATGGACCCACAAACACAAAAGAGAGAAAGAAAAACAAAACAAGAATAGAAAAAAAAAATAAACTTTGATTTGATTCAATTAACAATAGAAGAAAAGATTACTTACACCGATTGTCACCTTCAGTACAAGTTTGATCTCCTTCCTCCAAGAAAGTATCCTCTCCTCTCAGTTACATAAAAATTACAAAAAAAAAGAAAATAAATAGAAACCTAAATTACAATCTACAAGTTAGCCTAAGAAAAACCCTAGATTTGTTTCTGCACTGCACTGCACGCCCTTCTCTGTTGCTCTGCAGGGTATTTATAGGAGACGAAAGACGTAGAGTCCCAGTACAACTCTCCCACGAAAACAGGTATCCAGTCTCATCCGTATTGCCGCGAAAACGCGGCTTTGGCCGCGTTTCCGCGGCCAAAGATTGCCTTCTGGCCACGCGCTTTCGCGCGTGGCCTTCTCTGGTCCGTCCATCTGGGTATATCCTTCTGGAAGTTGTGTACCGACTCTTTATTTTGAAAATTCGGGATAACTTGGGAAGCAAGTTACCCTAAATTCAAATCTTTCAAATCTTTTAAAACGATTTTGTAATCCTTGCACTCTTCTCCTTTTATCTTTATCCTTGTCCTGCAAGTAATTAGGATTGAGTAGAAGTCTATCACTTTCCTCTTCTTTTAGTAATTGCAACTTTTGCATTGGGCGTGGACATGGGCTTTTGGGCTTCATTTAAGGCTTTATTCTTTATTTAATTAATTACTCAAGGCCTGCACACATTAAATAATAAAACATTAGTAATAGTGCATAATTGTAGGAATAAATATGAAAATGTGATAGTAAATATAGTGATAAATATGCATTTTTTACTACCTATCAGGAAGGAAAGGGGAAGAAGGGAACGACCGACCCCGGCCAGCTAGTGGTGGCCGACGGCGGCCCTGGACCCTGGCAGTCCACACTCAGAGAGGAGAGAGAAAAAGAAAAGAGAGAAACTAAAATAGAGAAAGGGGAGAAGAGTGGGTTGACTACTTGCTGGCCAGCCAGGTGGTGGCCGGCAGCGACCATAGCCGCTGATGGCCCACATAGAGAGAGATAGGGAGGAGAGAGAAACAAAGATGAGAGAGAGAAAGGAAAGAAAGAGGAGGGAAAGAGAGATCTAGAGGAAAGAGAGGTCCAAAGGGGGAAGAGATTGCTGGCGCGGCGGTCGGCCAGGTGGTTGGTGCGTCGTTGCCACCGTGGCAATGACCGCTAGGAAAGAGGAAGAGAAAAGAGGGAAAAAATAAGAAAAATAAGAAGAAAAGGCGGAGAAGAAGAAGAAGAAGAAGAAGAAGAGATGGGACGGTCTGCGGTCAATGTCAGAGGTCGCCGGAGGTCGGCAGCAGCGGATCTGAGGGAGAGAGGAAGAAAAGAGAGAAAAGAAGAGTGAGGGAGAAAAAAGAGAAGAGAAAGATGTCGGCTAAAAGGGAGATAGGCGGTGCTGGGAGGCCAGGGAGGGAACCGGTGAAGCGGACAATGCGGTGGTGGTGGCCCAGGGCGACGGTCGGCCGGGTGGGAGAAGGGGGAGAAGCAAGAGAGGGAGAGAGAAAGAGAGAGGGAAAAATAGGAGTGAGAAAAAGAAAAAGAGAATTAGAAGGGGGAGAGACAGAGAAAGAGTATATATAGGATAGATATTTCATGGATGATTGGTAAATCTCCATGTGGCATGCCCAAGAGTGGGAAAACCCAAATTAAAATGTTAAATTAATATAGTGCGATGAAATTCGAGAAATTCAGAAAAAATTCCCAAAATAGCTAGAGGTAGAAAACATTCCCCTGAGGAGCAATATGAAATTAGTTTTAGAAATTCAATCTGGCTTTCAAATTAAAAATTCTAGAATCAACCGGTGATATCGGCCGATGCCAAATCCGGTCGAGTTTTGATAAATTCAGAAAAATCTTTAAAAATGCATTAAAGTAGAAAATGTGATTCTAAGAAATATGTGAAATTAGATTTTAGAAATTCAACTCCATTTGTAAATTAAAAATTTTAGAATCGACCAGTGATACCCGTCAGTGCCAATTTTTATGTTCGTGCAAAATAATCCGAAAAATTTTAAAAAATCATGAAAAATCAAAATTTAAAAAAAGATGTTTGAAATTAAAACTGAACAAATCTAACTACTGAAAAGACTAAATCGAGCAATATACTAAGATCGGGTCCCCAGTTCAGACTAGGGCTGACTCTGAGTTTACGAATCTGGATCCAATACAAAATAATCGCATAAATAATCATAAAATAAAAATAAATACAGTAAGTAAATTGAAAAATATGATCAAAAAATTGTTGGCCTAGGGCCTTCCACTCTAGTTTTGATGATGATTAACTCATGTAGTTATGTTTACTAATAATCTTGTGATTTTAGTTTCAGATCATTGATCAAGATATTGGTTGGTGATTGCTTCAAAAAGAGGAGTTTGGAAGCTTTCACATGGTGATTCCAATGCCCGAGCATCAAGATCATACCTTTGCACTCGGTGGATCACGTTTTGGATCGAGTCTACTTGAAGATGGAAGATCGTCAAGAAGACTTAGGTATCCTAGTTTAGTGTGTTTTAGATCCATATGTAACGATAAGAATAGTTGATATGCTCAAGTGCACAACACACACGTTTTATGATTTTTCGGTTTTTAGTTTAACCGATATTTGTTTTCATGAATATATTTATCAAAATAAGTTTAAATGGTTTATATGTATAGTAGATGTATTCTTTCTATACATGCATGCTTAAACTTCTTAGACAAACTTATTTTGACTATCCTATTCATGTATTGAAAAATCAAAGTTTGATAAAATACAAGTTTTGGTTTTTGATAAAAATGATAAAACACAAAAATGATTTCATATGCTTGATATTTGAGTTGAAATGTTTATCACAAGTTTATATATCAATGCAAAATGGTAAAATTATTTTTAGGAATTTTAACAAGATTAATGAGATTTATTAGAAATATTTTTAACCCCAGTTTCTGACCCAGAACAGTGGCTGATAGGCCAGGTCGGCCGACCGCACGGTCGACCGAACCAAGGGCCGGTCGACCGAGCGGTCAACCGACGTGCACAATCTTGTGCACGTTTGGCAGACACATGGGCCGGTCGACCGGGCGGTCGACTGGACCAGAGAGTAGTGCTCTCTGTATCTGGGCGGTCGACCGGGCGGTCGACTGGAAGCCCCAACGGTCATATTTATGACCGTTGGCGGTCGACCGACCGGTCGACCGCAGGCCTGTCAGGCTGACAGCTCAGCCTAACGGCTAGTTTTCTGTTTGGCCTATAAATACCCCAATTCTTGGGGGTTTGGACAAGATTTTTTAGAACAAAAATTTTCCCATTCTCTGGTTTTAAAAATAAGTTTTCAAAAGTGTTTAAAGAGCCAAAAGATCATTTTGTTTGTTTTAAAGTGTTTTGTTATTTTCAAAGAAAATAGGTTTTTGGGAATTGGTTTCTTGTTCTTCATTTCTATATCAATTTGGTAGTTTCCCAAGAGATTTTCTTTAATCAAAACACTTGTTTTTCCTCACTTGAGCCTTATCTTCTATCCTATTCTATTAGGATGTTGTTTTGTGGAAAAAGAGATTGTTTGAGGTTGATTGAGCCTCCAAGTTGTAAACCCTCCTTGACTTATTGTATCCCTCTTTGGTAGAGGTTGATCGGAGTGGTGTTTGCCCCCTCTAGTGAGAGGTGGAGATTGGTTGTAACCCTCTTCAGTAGAGGTGTTAGTTGGTTGTTTGGCTACGGGCCTACCCCTCGGTTGTGAGGCGGTATTTGAGAGAGGAGTTCGGTACTCCCTTGTTGTAAAAATCCTCCTCGGTGGAGGTTCCCTCGGTGGGAGTCCTCGGTGGACAAGATAGTGGATTAGAAATCCTTCTCGGTGAAGGCAGGGACGTAGAGCTAGGGGCTCGAACCTCGAAACATATCATTGTGTTTGCGTTTGATCCATTGACTCTTTAACTCTCTCTCTTTGTTTTGTGCATAGCATCATTCATTCATTCTTATCTTATTGCTTGCATTTGTGCCTTGCATTATTTCATATTGATCATCCTTATATGCTTGGCTTGCTTGTGTGTGTGCCTCACTTGTACTTAACCACAAGAGCTTCATATAGCACCTCAACCCTTATTTAGGGGAATCAAGAGGAGTTAGTCCAGAGCCCTTCATGGGGAATTCGGCTACACTTGTTGGTTGTATTAAGTGTGTTGCAAATTTGTTTTAGCTTCCGTATTTAGTTTCTAGATTAGCATTATCACCTATTCACCCCCCCTCTAGGTGATTTACAATTGGTATCAGAACCTACGCTCCTGATACTTAGGCTTAACATCCTACGAGTGAGATCCTTGTTTGCTAATCTATCATTTGCATTTGCACACTTTTATTGTTTGCACACATATAGTTTGGACCCATGAACTTCATGACCCCTCCTATGTTTGACCCTTCCAACATTGTTGTTTGGAAGACTAAGATGTCCATCTATTTACAAACCCTAGGATATGAGGTTCACCTTGCCATTACCAAGGAATCCTACCTTAGTGATAGCAAGCATATAGGGGCCAATGCACAAGAGTTTCATATTGCACCTCAAGGGGAATCAAGAGGAGTTAGTCTAGAGCTCTTCACGAGGAATTCGGCTACACTTGTTGGTTGTATTAAGTGTGTTGTAAATTTGTTTTAGCTTCCGCATTTAGTTTCTAGATTAGCATTATCACCTATTTACCCCCTCTCTAGGTGATTTACAAAAATCTGAATACATTTCTAAGTATGTATTCTGAGAACGGGGTATTACATTCCATCCACCTTACAAAAATTTCGTCCTCAAAATTTTGATAGGAAAATGAACACAGAAAAGATAGGGGTAAGAATTATACCAATTAAAATATGAATAACTAAGGTAATGCTCACATTAGACTGAATAATAACTCAGGACCTAGATGTCTTCTGCACTTCCTGCCATATAATTCTTTTGACGGTACTATAATTATACTGACCTGATGTCTGCTGATAAAAGAATAGTGCTAGAACTTCAGTAGATTGACCCTTCTGAATAACATGAAGCGAGATGAATTGGTGAGATAATCAATAATATTCTTTCTGGACTATGAGGTGAAGTTGATGAAACCCATAGAAACCCATAAAATTCATAGAAATAATATAGGGTCCCCACGTGGCACGAAGTTGTGCTGTACGAAGAGTCTGCAATAAAATTCTAACACGCGCTGCATACTTACCATTCTCCAATAGTAGATCAGAGGATCAAAATAAAGAAAATACTGATAAGAAAGATCATGGATACAAAAAATTGATAATAACGGGTTCTGAATACTGAACGTTGAAAACGCTGAAAGTGATAACCAAGAATATGGAATAACCGTCTTCTGAATGATAACCTGACTATAGATGGATATTTAAAAAATACTCGAGCTTCATAGAAATACCCGATATAAAGGAATTCGATGTACCGAAATCAAAAGAGTACCAGAACCAGGTGAGAGTGGACCACAACTTACCTGCCGCTACATTCCTTGTCTATCTATATCTTAAGTTGGTATAAAAGATGATGAGAACTGGAAAGTGAAAGGATTGAAAGGATTCAGGAGTCAAGGAAAGGACGATCAAGAGGAAATAGATAACTCTGTACTTATTGTTGCATTGTATAACCAGGATCTAGGCAATCTAGTTGCTAATTTTTTTACCATTAATTTGTCATCTAGACGTATTGAGGATGTGAGAGCTTAGACTCTAGTACCATCTTGTAACGCCCTGATCCCATGGTACGAAGATATTACTGCAACATATATATGCAGGTCAGAAATATCCTCACATATATATGCTAAGCGTCAGTACACGCAAGAATTAGAGTATGAAAGTATGTGGTACATTATACATTCTAACATATAAGTACAATTACAAAGTTATCAAAGGATATGACATAATATTCAAGAATATTACATCACTAATAGGCTCAAATGCGAGAATACAATTATGAACAGTATAAAAATGCTCACGAGTTACAAAAGAAAAACTTGAGGGACGAGTAAGGGGGCCAGGAAGGATAGGGCCCCAGACTGATCTACCGCTGATCTATTATGTTATCGCTCCGCAACTCTGAACAGGAAGTTCACCACGGTCCAAGCTCTAAGATTTGGACACGCAAATCTAGGGGAGTCAGAAACTCCCCAATGAGTGGTGAGACGAGTGCTAAGTGACGTACATAGACAAACACATGTGTGTCCATAAATTCGAATCCAAAGCATGCGTTGAAAATCATATCGTGAGCATTCTTACCCAAACATGAATAAGGCATCAAGTGATGAGATATCAAACGTGATAAAACCAGTTGTACAGGCTTAGTAGATAGATTCATGAGATTGATACCTCAAGGGGATATTCCAAACAAGAAAACTCTCATCTATATAACATATACCTCATGTCTCCATTGACTGAGTTCACACAACTCGAGTTGTCCACAATATTAGCATAAGAGCATAGTATGAATCAACAGGAAGCAGAGATTATACGATAACTAGAGAATCTGTATAAAACTAAGAGTAAGAAGGTCAGGAGATTTAAGTATAGCAGTTCAAGTGTAATGTCAAGCAAGAGACACTACTGTGTACGATATGGTAATAGCAAGAGGTCAGTGAATAGTACACAAATGGAAAACTAGAATAAAAAATATATAGAATAATAAAACTGAAAATTTGAATTAAAATCCGATGAAATCAAATATGCAAAACCAGCAGTACAACCCAGATTACGGCTTCATGAGATAAGTACGTCGAAGGAATAATCCAAACAAGGAAACCATCATCTATCTGTTATATACCTCACGTTATTGTAATATGAATGTATAGAACCTGAATTGTAAAACAACTTGACGAATTATTAATTAGTATCTTATTATTATTACTCGCCCAACCCACATATCTAGGTATGTGCCCTAGCATCCCAACACACATACATCCATATATCAGTAAGCTGAGCTTGTTATTGGAAACTAATGATGAGACCAATGAGTTTTGTTTAAAGTGGGTCCCATGCATACCGGGGACCATGGCCCAGGATGTTCTATTACTGATACGGAACCTACCACGAGGCGATTCAGGGGCAAAAGGTCTTATTTATATGCCCTCTAAGAAGTTAGTAATCGAGGTGGCAGCATACCCCATGGAACACCTGGAGGCCCCTAGGTAGAACAAAAGTTTTAGTTTACAACATACCTCATACCACTGTAAACATATTCACTGGTTGAAGTCCATTAGTTTTCCTCTTACCCAATGTAGATTGGCATTTTTATAGTTTAGTAATATGTAATTATCATATTACGGGAATAGCAGGAGCAAGACAGTTTCTACAAGAGTAACATGAGTACATAAGTACTAGAAATACAGATCACTATATATAACACATGATAGTAGTTACAGGATTCCTGTAATATAATAATCACAAGTTAAGTGTTAAGTAAGACAGGTGTCAGGTAATAACATGCAGGTGACAGGTGATAATAAGCAGGTGTCAGGTATCAAGTGGTAGCACAACAAATATCAACTATTGTATAATAATACAGGAAAATGATACTGATACAGGAGATCAATATGAATACAGAAAATGATATTGATATAGGGAATCGGTACAAATACAGAAAAATATGCAACTTTTGGAAAATAGTACAGGTAAGGGTTTCAAACTTTTCACAACCATTAAATAAAGAATAATAGTTAAATTATTAAGCAAGCAAGCGGCCAAGCAAGCAACATCGAAATAGAGCTAAGCAAAGCTAGAGTGAAGCTATTATACAACACTAGATGTCATAACGCTCAGTGTGGTTATCGCTCACAGCACAGATAGACACACACAACGGAGCGAGCGTATGAATGCTATGCTACCGCACGTGGTGAAGCCGCTCTCACATGTAACTACGTTCGAACAGAGTTAGCGGCAAAGCGCTGAGTGCTAAGTTTACCTAACAGACATAGCTAAGAGACCTGATGGTCTATGCTCCCAAAGAATTGTTGAGAGATCATAAGGTCTAAACGCACTCCCGGTAGCACCACGAAACCCGGAAGGTGCAAGGAATAAAACCTATTGGGTAGCCAGTCTGGAAAGTGAGCTATACCTACAACCTGGACCAGTGTTAGTATCAAACACACGCATATAACAGATAAAAACTAAACTATCAGTAGAGTAGTAAAGTCCGGAAGCCGAGCAAGACAGGAATAAAGTCATCGAGCAGAAAAGTGAACATCCAAGTGAAGCTAAGCAAGCTGGAGCAAGTTTAACAAGTAGAATTTTATCACTAAAGCGCACAACGATGCTATACATATGGATGAGGAAGAGTGTTAACCACTAACATCAGGCTTGCATGGCATGATTCTCGCTTGAGTGAATCTAGCGATAAAGCGCTGGGCGTTAAACTCAACTACCAGGTGTGGCTAAAAGACCTGATGGATTGAGCACCCAAAGGGCTGTAGAATGATTATAAGGTCTAGGCGCACTCCCAGTAGCGACTACGAAAACCAGAGGGTACAAGGGATAAAATCTATTGGGTAGCCAGCCCGAGAAGTTGGCTACACAAGAACACATATATAAAATATTAATACCATACAAGCACACATATAAACATGGCAAATAATTAGACTGTCCATGGAGTGGTGAAGCCCGGAGGTTGAGTGTAGAGCCAGGAGGCTCAACGACCACGAAGCGTCAGCCACGCATAGTATAAAGCAGTAATAAAGCAATGTAACGGGCATGGTATAAGTGCAGGAAGTAAACTACACTAGTACAAGTATTCGTCACAGGTATACTATACATACAGTCCTAGGTACTCGACCACATACAATATTGGTACACAGTCTACAGAAATACAATTTACAATACAGGAAAATAAAAATACATACATTTCCAAAAATAGAGAGATCAAGAGAGATAAAGAAGAGAGAGTTTGTAGGGGAGAGAGTACAGGAGAGAGAAAAGGAAAGGAGGAGATAGGACTGGCCGGCCCCAGCCACCGGCAGTCCACAATCAGAGAGGAGAGGGAGGGTGAGGAAGGAGTGAGAGAGAGAAAGAGAAAAGAGAAAAGAGAGAGAAACTGAAAGAGAAAGAAAGGGAGGAGAAGGGGTCGTCCACTTGGTGGCCATCTAGGTGGTGGCTGGTGGTGGTTATGGCGGCCTATAAAGAGAGATGATGGAGAAGAGAGAAACAGAGAGGGGAAAAGTGAGGGAGATCTAGAGGAGAGAGAGGTCCAAAGGGCGGAGGAGATGGCCGGCACAACGACCGACCAGGTGGTCAGCGGCGGCGTTGCCGCCATGGCCATGGCTGCAGAGAAAGAGGGAGAGAAAGAAGGAGGAAAAAATAATAAAAATAAGAAGAAAATTAGAAGAAGAAGAGAGCGGGATAGTCAGTGGTCATTGGAGGAAGTCGTCGGAGGTCGCCAGTGGATCTGAGGGAGAGAGGAAGAAAATAAAGAAAGGAAGAGAGAGGGAGAAAAATAGAAGAGAGAGGGGTCATCCAAGAGGAGATCGGCGGCATTGGGAGGCCGGGGAGGTCACCGGTGAGGCGGGTGGCGCGACGACGGTGGGCAAGGGCGGCGATCGGCCGGGTGGGAGAAAGGAGAAGAAAGAGAGAGGGAGAGAGAGGGAAAATCGGAGAGAAAAAGAGAGAAGGAGAGAGAAAGAGTATATATTGAGTAGATATTTTGTGGGTGGTTGGTACAACACCACGTAGTAAGCCCAAGAGTGTGAAAATCCAAAATAAAATATTAATTAATAAATGCGATGAAATTTAAGAAATTTAGGAAAATCCCCAAAAATATCAAGAGGTAGAAATATTCCCTTGAGGAATAATATGAAATTGAATTTCAAAAAATCAATCTGATTTTCAAATTAAAAATCTTGGAATTAACCGGTGATATCGGCAGACGCCAAATCCGGTCGAGTTTTGATAAATTCAAAAATATATTCAAAAATATACTAAGTAGAAAATATGATTCTAAGAAATAATATAAAAACAAATTTTAGAAATTCAACTTCATTTGTAAATTAAAAATCCTAGAATCGACCAGTAATACCGGTCGATACCGATTTTGAAGATCTTACAAAATATAGAAAATTTTCAAAAAATCATAAAAAATATAAACTATTGGAAAATAATTTTTAAAACTGAAATTGATCAAATTTGATTATCAAAAAGAGTAAATCGAGAAATACACTAGGATCGGGTCTTGGTTCAGACTGGGTCTGACTCCGAGTCCACGATCCGGATCCAATGTAAAACTATCACATAAATAATCATAAAATAAAAATATCTATGAGAAGTAAATTAAAAAGTATGATCAAAGAATATGAATACGTATCTAAGTACGTATTCTGGGAACGGGTTTTGTAACCCCCCACTCTAGGTATACATGTCACAGTATTAGTACTCGATATGGTGTAAAAAGTTGATTTAACTTTTGTGGTAGTCCGATTGAATCAATTTCAGTTTCAGAAATTATTTTCCGATATTTTAAATTTTTTGAAATCTTTTTGGAATTTTAGAAAAACTCTGAATTCCGTGTCGACCGATACTGATAATCGACTCTATATTTTTAATTCATAAATAGAGTTGACTTTCAAGAATTTGTTTTTAAATTGTTCTTTAAAATCATATTTTCTATTTTATCATATTTTTAGAGATTTTTCTGAATTAGTCAAAAATTCAGCAAAACTGGTGTCGACCGGTATAAGCGATACATTACAGGATTTTTAATTTGTAAAGCAGACTAAATTTCTTATATCTGATTTCACATTATTCCTCCCGATAATATTTGCTATTTTATAAAAAAATTTGGAACCGTTTGGAGCTAGTCAAATTTTGACTCATTAAAGTATTAATTTAATAATATTAATTTAATTTATTCCTTCTTTTCTTCTCCCCTAATTCTTCTCTTCCTTCCCCCTTAAGCCACCCTCTCCCCACCACCTTCTATCTCTCTCTTTATCTGTCTTCTTACTCTTTAACTCTCAATCTCCCTCGAATCTCTCTAATTCTCTTAACTCTCTAATTAATTAACACTATTCCATCTCTCCTCTCTTTCCTTTTCTTCTTCCACAGTTGACCATTACCATCATCTTCGGCCTCCGTTGCCGGCCAACCTATGCTGGTAACATCTCCAACTCTGGTCAATCACCACAAATCACTTTCTATTTCTCCATCTCTCCAATTCCACCACTATCTTCATTACCATTAACTACTCAATCCACCACCCTTTCTTCACCACCACCATCATAAATTCTCCACCTTCACTTCAGTTTCACCACTGTCTCCACCATAATCATCACCACACACTATCCATCTCTTTATACCCAAAATCCATCACCAAAACTCCACCACAACCATCATCTTCATCACCCAAAATCAACACCACCTCCTCCATATCTCCTCTCCTTCACCTCCACATGGACGTCGCCCCATAGCCGCCGCACCGCCTCCCTTTGGCCATTGCCCTAGCCATCGCTGATGCATCCCCGGCTATCGTCGACGCCTCCCATCTTCTCCTCTCTTCTTTTCCCTCCTCCTCTTTCTCTTTTCTTTCTTCTTTCTTCTCTTATTCTGTCTCTTTCTCTCTCTTAGATCTCTCTTTCTCTCTCTTTTTATTCATCTTTCTTTACAAATAATCTCTCTCTTAATCTCTTTCTTAATCTCCCTCTAAATCTTTTTCTCAATCTCTCTCTTTCATTTGGGTAAAACCCAATAACCCGTAACCCATTACTCAATAAACCCTATAAACCCATTTAACCAATAACCAATTACACATAAGTTATGGGTTTGAGATTGGATCTATACCCAACCCGTTAGTAACCCAAAACCACTCTTAAACCCAATAAAGGTAAATTTACATAAAAACCCCTGATAATTTATAATATTTACAAATTAGATCGTTATATCACATATTTAACCCATGTCTATTGAATTTAGTGTTTGGGCGATATCTAAAGCATCTAAAGTCCGATTTGGATGATCCTCAAGCCATTGCGATCGTAGGAAAATGATCTACGTCCTTGTAATAACTTTATGAGTGTTTCTATTTTATAAATCATACTTCATCATGTGAAATTTAATTAAGTTACTGATTTGTTTAGTAAATTATACTTATCAATCAATAAATCTGGTAAGCAAAACATGATAATTAAAATATATGTGATTACTTTCTAAACATATTTAATAAGATAATATGTAATAGTGATTATTAATTTAACATAAAATATGAATGGATTAGTTATATATGTTGGTAATAAGTGATTATAAGATTAATTATAACAACATTCCAAAATAATAAATTAATAATTATTAAAGAGGTTGTGAAGAGTTTGAAAATATATATTTGTAGATATTTCCTTTATTTCTAATAATGCTCTCAATGAAATTGTTATAACTACCACGGATATCTAGATAATTAGACACCTGTTCATATTACATATATCACCTTGACACTGGACACTATGCGAGTATATGTTATCGAGATTGTGGACGCTGTTACCACATGTACCCGTATCATTGTTACATAGACATTCTAATACACTGGACACTATATTTCATGTAAATACTTGTTATACAGGACACTGTCATTTTATGTCCCTGTATCACTATTACACCGATGTTTTTACACTAGACACTATTATTCTATGATCACGTACCTCTAGTATACAGACACGTTACATGGGATGTCGTTACACGGATACTCTGTACACGGTTATTTCATATCACCGTTACATGGATTCACCTACATACATGTTTTGATTGTTCCTATCTTCATATTGCCTGCATCACTGTTTCTGTTACAATATTTATCGTTACATGAATATTCATGTATTCTTATGACATGAGTATTTAATACAGTACATGACCATTTTCTGTATTCCTGATTTTGGTTATGATATTCCTGTTGCTGGATATGTTAGCTGTTGATATGCGATGTGTGGAGCTAAGCCCACATTCTCTTGTTTTTCGTTTCCCGTTAAATTGTTTAATGATATCCACATAGCCCATGTCCAGTTATCGTGTTACATGTATCATGTATTGTTATGGTTTCTGATATACTATGTATTTTAAATATAACATGGGATAAGGAAGACTTGACGGTTGACTAGATCTATTCGGGTGGATGTCTGGATCCACTATAGTCCCACTGCAGGAGACGTGGTAGTGCTGGCTACCGTCTGTTATAGCTCATTGAGCTCCTGTTTCTCGTTACTTGTTTTGCCTTAGCATGCGGGCCTGGTCTCAATAGCTAAAAGCTTGTTTAAGGTCGTAATCTTAGGTATGCACAGGATACACCCTGTAACGCCCTGATACCACGGGTGCGGAGACGTTATTGCTACGTATATACGTAGGTTGAAAATACCCTCATATATATACGCTAAGCATTAGTATAGACAAGAATCAGAGTATGAAAGTATGTGGTGCATTATACATTTCAACATTTGAGTACAATTATAAAGTTATCACAGGATGTGACACAATATTACAAGAATATTACATCACCAATAGGCGCAACTGCGAGAGTACAAGAGATATATAAGTATGAATAGTACAAAAAGAGCTCATAGTCACAAGAGGAATACTCGAGAGCCAAGCAAGGGGCTTGGAAGGATAAGGCCTCGGACTGGTCTGCCGATGAACCACGCTTTCGCAGCGCATATCTGATCAGCAATCGAGAAAATCCACAAGCTCCAAGCTCCAAGATCTGAACATGTAGGTCCAGGGGAGTCAGAACTCTCCAACGAGTAGCGTGGTGAATGCCAAGAGACTTAGAGGGTTCACACGTGAATTGATAAATCCAAGTCATAAGCATGTATTGAAAACCATGTCATGAACACAGGCATACAGGAGCAGGCAAGAAGGCAGTAAGAAAGGTAGATGAATCCAGTTGTCCCCTATACTATGAAAACATCATAAAACTGATAGAAAATTGATAAAATTGATTATACCGAATACAAGCAAATCCAGTCGTACAAGCTTAGTTCACAGATCCATGAGACTAGGACGCCGAAGGAATAATTCAAATAAAAAAATTCTCATTTATATACCTTTATCCCATGTCACCGTAGCCTCAGTTTACACAACCCGAATTGCAAAACGAACAACGAATTATTAATTAATATCATTTATAATTACTCATCCAACTCATATATCTAGGTAAGTGTCTCGACATATGACTCAATGCACATACATCCATATATGAGCATGTCGAGGTAGTTATTGGAAACTGGTGATGAGAACAACAAATTATGTTTACAATGGGTTCTGTGCATGTTCAAAACAATGATCCAATAACCTAACGTTTAGTCAGGCCCGTGCTGCTAGGCACTCAAGATAGATTGATTACAATAGCTGGGGTGTAAGAACTACCCGCCCGGAGCACCTAGAGGCCCTCAGGTAGAACCTCAAGATTTTAGTTGCACAACATCCCTTACCATTATAAACAAAATCACACTTGAAGTCCATCAGTTTCCCCCTTACGTGATATAAGTTGTTCTTTTTATGATTATTATGTAATTATTAATTTACGGGAATAACAGGAGCAGAACAGGTTTTGGAATTCAGGAGTACAAGAGTACATGTATAACAGGAGTACATGAGTACTGGGGATATATGTCTCTGTATATATTACAAGATAACAGGTACAATATTCTCGTAAATATGATAATGGCAGGTCAAGTATTAACATGACAGGTGGCAGGTGATAAGTGATATCATAACAGGGGCAGGTGTCAAGTAATAGCATGACAGGTGTCAGGTGGTCAACATAGCAAGTTATAACACGTCAAACAATAAACACAGTAGATATCATTATTGAGTATCATAATACAAGAAAGAGGTATCAATACAGATACGGAAAAATAGTACCGATATAGTAGATCGATGCATATACAAGAAAATGATATTGATACAAGAGACCTGTATGAATACTGGAAAATAATACAATTTTAAAAAATGGTATAAGTAAAGATTTCAAACTCTTCACAACCATCAAGAAGAATAATAATTAAATCATCAAACAAGCAAGCGAGCAAGTAAGCAAGAGAACATCTAAGCTGAGCTAAGCAGTGCTGAAGTGAAACTAGTGTACAACTCTGGACTCTATCACACTTGGCATGGTTACCGCTCGCGGCACAACTAAACGTACACGGCGAGGCAAGCATATGAACGCTATATTATCGCACGTGATGAAGCCATGCTCACGGCGTAACTACGCTCGAACGGAGTTAGTGGTAAAGCGCTGAGTGCTAGTTCCGCCTACCAAGCATGACTGAGAGACCTGACGTTTAAGTGCACTCCTCTTTTGAGGAAGTGGGTGAGAGCCCGAAGGGCTGAAAGTAAGCCTGAGGTCTAAGCGCACTCCTAGTAGTTACCATGAAACCTATAAGGGGGAAGGCCAATTTCTATTGGGCTGCCATCCCGGAAGAGGGTAGAAACCTCAAGGCTATATAAGGATACATGTACGGTTAGTACCAGACATGCACAAAAACATGATAACAGAACATGACAAGCAATGGCTAGGAATTAAACAAGCGGAGCTAGAGAAGCTAGAGCAAGGCTAGCGTACAACGCTGAGGCTATCACGCTCGGCATAGTTACCGTTCATGATGAAGTCACGATAACATACAACATTCACTCATGACATAACTACACTCGAACAGATTTAGTAGGAAAGCGCTGTGCGCTAGACTCGCCTACCATGAGGAGCATGAAAGCGTGGAGGCTAAACACAACTCAAAGGTTGAGTATAGAAAACCCGAAGGCTGAATGCAGCCTGAAGGCTAGGTATAGTACCTGCAAGAGTGTTAGTGTCAAACACGTGCATATAATAAAGTAGTAATAGACAATATCACAGACATGGCATAAGTACAGGAAGTAAAATATTCTAGTACAAACATTCGTCACAGGCATAATACATTTATAGTCCTAGGCACTCGGCCATATACACGGTCTACAAAATTACAATTTACAATACGAAAAAATAAAATTAATAAATTTCCCACAATACAACTTAACCCGTCGAAGCGGGGAAACCCAATAATGAGGCGAGAACCCTCGCCCATAAACCTCCAAAAAAAATTGCAAATCACCGAATCCTAAAGTACGGGCACACGCCACCAATGTATAAAATATGTTTAGAGAGAAGGAATTATGAGAGATGAGAGAGAGGGAGAGAGAGAGAGAAAAAGAGACAGAAAATGAGAGGGGCCTGTTGCCCTCTCTAGCTCATGGCCAGGACCGAGGGCCTAGCATAGCTCAAGCCAGGTGGGCCCAGGGCTGGTTGGTACTGGACACGTGCGGCCCAGGGGTGGCAGCGCGCCGACCAGGAGGGGCGGCACCGGCCATGAGGTGGAGAAGGGGTTTTGTTGATGGTGGCGTAGATGGGTGATGGTGTTGTTGGATGATGGAGGAGACGGTAAAATTGGGGATGGAATTGTGAAATTGAAGGAGAAAGGAAGAGTAGGGGAGTGTGGTGGTGGAGTTGAGGTGATGGAAGTAGTGGTTGATTTTAAGTTGGAAGTGGAGATGTTGGTGGTGGGTTTTAGAGGATGAAGGGGATGGTGGGGATGATTGAGTTAATCTTGCACAAAAAAATACAGAACTTTAGAAATGCAGATAGACAGTGCAAGGTACTCAATACTACCATGATGGTAAGTGACTATACGGGTCATGATCCATAAGGAGGGACTAAGGATGGAAGCTTCTAGTAAGTTCTCTTTTAGTTCACTAAAGATGGTTAAAAGTTCTTCTCTTGTTTTTGTAAAGAAAATGAAAAAGAATCTTTTGTTAAGTTAAAAAGAAGGTGGTAGATTGAGAAAGTAGAGAAAATAGAAAATAATTTTGTATAAAGAAAGTAAAATAGTGAATAGAGTTCAGAGTTGTGATCATAATCTAAACTAAAAATTAAAAAGAAGAAAGGAAAAAAACCAAAGAGTACTTACTTACCTCTTCCGGTTGATGACTTATCTTGAATCCTTGGCAAAGACTTACCTCATCTTAGAGGCGAGCAAAGCATTGCAAATAGGATCTTTGTCGTTCCCAGACTTAACTTATGAACTTAAATGAAAGGAGAAAATAAATAGAAACAACTATCCATCACCATTGGCCATCAAGGGTAATTGCAATGGCAAGGAATGTTCGACGCTATAGGTTTCATTTAGATTATCATCAAAAACTGGTAGAAAAAGAGTCAGAGAAGAAGAATAACATAAAATCTAACTTTGATTCGATTTACATAAAAATGGAAGAAAAGAAGAACTTACACTGATGTCACCCTCAGTACAAGTTTCACTCTCATTCCTCCATGAAACTTTCCTCTCCTCTCAATTACATAAAAAAAAAAAAAAAAATTGTATAAAAGAAAACTAAAAATCTAAGTTATAAACTAAAGAACAGTCTATCCTATGCTCTCTACTGAATCGTTCTTTGTAGCCTTAGAAATCTGAGTAGTTATAGGCAAAACCAAAAGGGGGAGAGCATATGAAGATAGGGGAGCAAACGCTCCCCAAATCTTACTTGATTGCATTGGTTCCACCGCCAGATCTAGGGGTGCGTGGACTCTGGCCCTCTGATGCTCCTTTATCTTCTGATAGATTTTCAGTTTTGGTTCTAAATTTGATGATATCCTCCTTTAATCTTCAACTAACCAAATAAATCCTTAAAAACTGATTTAACTGAGCTAGATCTGGGATTATCCTCTGCTAACTAGATAGATCCAGTTAAATTAGAATTTAATTGAGTTTTATTTGATTTTATCTTTATTTCTCTCCATGATTATCTTCTGCAAAATAGACATTTAAGATAAGAGAATTAGCATATTTATTACATAATAAATGTAGGAATATAATGAAAAGAATGCAAAGTACGTGTACGATCGCACCCCCACACCTATCTTTTGCTCGTCCTCGAGCAAAACAATTAAAAAGTAAAATAGAGATAACCTAATTTAACTCACTTTCGTAGGAATCAAGGTTGCACTTCGCATGTGCAACAAGCTGTTAAACCTCTAGGTTACCCCTAGAGGATGAGTTTTGTCTTGTGAGAGTTTTTCGTCGATTACACAAAATTCATAAAGAAAAAGATATAAAGTGTTAGTATTTTGAAAACACATTTTGAAAAGACGAGAAAATATTTGAATTATTATTGTACAAGTTCAAGTAATCTATAACTTATAGGAAAATCAAACTTTTCATTCCTAAACTTAGTCTCTAGTCAAAAACTTTTTTTTAATCAAGATAAGGAGTCAAATTGTATTTCTCATCTAGTCCTTTATTTTACCTTGAGTCGTATGCATCTTTGTGACCATGAAAATTTTTTTACTCGGGGTTTTTCAACTCTAACTCTTATGCCTTCTTCTTTTTATATTTTTATGGCATTATCTCTTAGTTCTATTAGGCTTTCTAATCTGCCAATGTAACCAGCATTTAGTCGATGATTTCTAAACTGGACGGTCTTGGGGCACCGGGTGAGAAAACACCCCTAGGGCTTAAGGATTCGAGCAAATAAGGCCGCAAAACTAAGAGTTTTTATTTATAAGATGGGTCACTTTTAGGCGTGAATATTTATGCCTTATGAGGCACAAATACTCAGCTTAATCAGAGGATTTTTTGTTATATATTTTTCTTTTTTTTCTTTTTTATAAGACATAAGAATCTTTGTTTTTTAACCCTAAGTGTGTAAGTGTATAAAGTATGCATATTTCATCAAGGTAAAAATTAAGACTAAATTACCCTAGAAATCAAACAAATAATCTTATTTTGACTAAGTATAAGAAATCCTAATTATGATTCTCCTATTCCGTAAAATTAACTTAATTTCTTACAAAAAATAGGTCAAAATATTGTTTCTCTTTTCAAAAAGTTTTTAAAAGTAAAGAAAATATTATTATTTTTAACTAAAAAGACCTATATTATGTTAGAACCTTCCCCAAACCTATCTCATGTATTGTTCTCAATATATGAATGAATGCATAAATGCATGAAAAAGAAGAAAGGGAAGGAAAATGTTACCTCAAAGTGGTGGTTCCGGTGGTAGTCGGATTGGGCTAAGCATTGCTATCCAATCAAGATAATGTGGTGGTTCACAGAACCCACCTTTATTGACCTCTTTTTCATTTACATATTTACAATCTCCAATATGAATAGGATCATGCAAGATCCTATCATGAAAATTATTCCCTTTACATGACTAATCTTGAAAAATCATCACGGAGTCATTATGGTCTACATTTATGTCCAACAAAAGAATGTGGTTTTGTGGAATGAATGATTTGAGTTCTGAAATGAAAAGTTCGGTTTTGTGGAATGAATGATTTGAGCTCTGAAATGAAAAGTTCGGGAACCAATACTAAGTCAAGAAAATCAATTTTGGGTTCGAAAGTCAGTTTTGGTTCAAGAGTTGAGTCCAAATCAAAGAATTTATTTTCACATTCTTTTCCCATCAATGAAATGTGACTATCCAAAAAAAGTGACTTAATTTCAAAATCTATGGGTACAGGAATCAATGTTGCGCAGAAAATGGGTCCAACTTGAGTAAGGACACCGGAGTCAATATAGATTCAAAACTTGGAATTGAATCACAAAGTTGTGGGTTGGGTCACATTCATGTTCAAATTCAATTTCATTGAAATGAAAACTTGTCAATTTGTCAATGGGTTGATATTGGTCAAGTTCATGATTTTATGGTGAAATTGAATCTTGGTCAAAGTCTTCAAGATACCATAATTCTTGATTTACATCAATATAACTAGAAGTGTTAGGAATAGTTAAAGATTGGGTAGGGAGAGTTTTCTCATTCCTACACATGTTTTCTAATCAACTATGTCTTGCTTCTATCATGTCGAAAGGATCATGGAATTGAATCATTGATTCTATAATCTTTTCTAAGTCGGTATGTTCTTCTTATTATGGGACTTGAAAAATAGAGTAAGGATGTTGGATCTGATGGGATTTCGAGTCTTCTAGATTTTTAATTTGTCGCTCAAGCTCTTCTAAGGCTTCCATCCCCTTTTCCCAGTCAATCGGTTCTTCCATTGGTTGCTTGGGAAAGGAGTATATGAAGCATGATGTTGATAAGTTGGTTGACCATGTGACTCGAGGGAGTTGTATCCCTACTGACTCTGTGAAGAGTGGTGATGATTGTTCCAATCCTGTTCATAATATTAGGACTGGGGCATATATTGATTCGGATAAGACCAATCTGACATGCTTGGTTGTTAAAGTTATGATATGCTGGGATGGTAATATCCGAGTTAAAAGAGGTCAGGGTAAAGTATGAATCACTATTTGTATAGGAATATTTGTGATTATAATCCATATCACCAACATATTAAAAACAAAAACAAAAACAAGCAAACAAACAAACAAACAAACAAATAAAGAAAAATCTAGCCTAAGTTAGGAAAAATCTTAGACCTAGATGACTCCTAACTAGTTAGACTATCCATGGGGGGTATATTGTAGAATCTGACCACAATTTAATTGGCCAGGTAGGGGTAAGACCAGTAGGTATCCGTGCCTAGGCAATGGGATTAATTATGCCAAATCACTATTCTTTGAGATTTCACCTCTCAATCTCGAACCTTTGACACCAATTTGGTAAGAGGCAAATTTTAATCAACTTCCCCCTTAGATCAGTTTCCTATTGAGCCTGAGATGTCTTTAGGGCCAACATCTACTCAGTTTTAAGTTAGGCTTGAGTTAGCAATTGTGGAGATTGTTTGTAGGCTAAGGGACGATGATGACTTCCCCACCTTATCTTGTATAAGGATATACCCTTAATTCAGCTTAGTGCAGTGTTCAAGTATATAGAAAAAAGTAAACACTCAAACAATATTTCAAACAAGAATGATCTTATGCTAAATGTTATGCACGCATACCTTGGCTCCTTCACTCTTCAATAATAAATAGAAAATGTAATGAAATAGACATGTGCTTAAAAGCAAGTTTAAACATTTTTTAGCATTTACAAGCAACAATTTACTATTAAGATTAGAAAAGTATGTACAGTGAGCTAAATAAGAAAACAAATAGCTGCAAAAACTCTAAACTTTGCAAATAAACCAACCTGCAAAAAATACATGTTAGTAGTTCAATAAGATTGTCGCGAGAATGCGGCAAATGTGAGAGCTTCTGGGCTCTGCTTTCTTGAGCAGAGTCCACACCACTTATATGTCTACTGTAGTAAAGATTTTCTTGATGTTTCCTCCTGTGCACATCAATAAAGAAGAAAGTTAACCAATAAAGTAAATAAAAATAGAGTTATTTACCATCCCTCCCTGACAACGGCGCCAAATTTGAATGTGTTAAACCTGCACAGAAAATAAAGAATTTTAGAAATGTAGATAGATAGTGCAAGGTACTCAATACTACTGCGATAGCAAGTGACTATGCGGGTCGTAATCCACAAGGAGAGACTAGTGATGGAAGCTTTAGTAAGTTCTCTTTTAGTTCATAAATATGGTTAAAAGTTCTTCTCTTATTCTTGTAAAGAAAATATAAAAGAATTTTTTGTTAAGTCAAGAAGAAAGTGGCAGATTGAGAAGGTGAAGAAATAGAAAATAATTTTGTACAAAGAAAGTAAAATAGTGAATAAAATTGGGAGTTGGTGATGATGCTGATCTAAACTAAAATTTAAAAAAGAAGGAAAAAAATCAAAAAGTACTTACTTACCTCTTCCGGTTGATGACTTACCTTGAATCCTTGGCAAAGACTTATCTCATCTTGAAGGTGAGCAAAGCATAGAAAATAGGATCTTTCCCATTTTCTGACTTAAACTGTGAACTTAAATAAAAGTAGAAAATAAATAGAAACGGCTTCCCATCACCATAAGCCATCAAGGGCACTTGCAATGGCAAGGCATGTTCGATGTTGTAGGTTTCATTTGGATTATTATCAAAAACTGGTAAAAGAAGAGTAAGAGAAGAAGAAGAACATAAAAATCATAACTTTGATTTGATTCAAATAAAAATAAAAGAAAAGAAGAACTTACATCGGTGTCACCCTCAGTACAATCTTTAGATCGAATTCGGGAGAGGCAATGGTATGGCTTAGTTTATGATAATACCACTCTTGAAGCCTACTATTGCCCGGACTTAGTGAAACAATTTTATTTGGGTATTGACATTCGACTATTGACCATGACTGTTTTGTTGTCCATTGGGTCATGGGGACATTGAAGTCAACCGAGACATCATTGAAGAGGTTACCCAAATCCTATCCCCCCTCAGCATGTTGCCCCCTACCTGACTTTAATGGGGTGCGCTGCACTGAGCTCGATCATGATGTTTGAGCAAATATCACATTTCGTAACATTCACTACGTCAGCCGTTGGATCCAACGAAATATTTTGGGTATCGATCACACCACTTCCTTCTACAAACCTGCACTTCAGATTATTCACAGCCTCATGACGAGGCAACACGCTGTCTGTCTCAACACCATGCTTTTGCAGCAGCTAATTGCTAACTCCCAACGTACTAGGGGTGCAAAATACTCTTTACCTGTCCTAGTTACCCGTCTATGCAGAAACTTTCTGCCGGATGCGGTATTTATTGAATATGATAGAGTACTAGTGACCCCTGAGCGTATCACCAGTGCATACAATAGCTGCCTGCATTCGATCTGGACACCGATTGTCCAGCTCGGAGATGTTCCCGTTGAATCGTCATCAGAGGAACACATGGATAAGGAAGATGACCTGCAATTTTGGCAACAACTACCCCCTACCGAGCCCACTGCTTTCATGTCCTCCATCTGGAAGGGCATGAAGAAGATTTTTAGGGGTCAGATCAGGCTTAGGAGGCAATTGGACGCTTAAGATTCTAGGCTGGCACGTATTGAGTAAACCCTCAGGCATTTACGCTCGGCCAGCCCCAGCACTTCAGCCGGCCTGAGTCAGCAGAGACGGTGATATCCTTTCTTCCCCCTATTTATTACATTTTGCATTTACATGACATCCATTGAAGACAATGCATTAGATAGGTGTGGGGGGTGCTAACTTTCTTCCTTACATCTTTTCTTTTCTTCTTCTTAAAAAAAAAACCTCCTAAATGAAAAAAGAAAATTTATTATCTTCATAAAAATACCAAAATGGCTGTATAAATTAAGGGAACCTTATTAATGAATTTTTATTTTAGCCTAAATAAAAAGGGAATTATTGGTTAGACTGAGAATTGGAAGGACAAGGAAAGTAACTCATATCTTTTAGTTAGCTTTAGTAGAATATGCATATACCTCACACACATGCTTGGGATTTAGAGACATAACTTTGAAAAAAAATTATACATAAATACCATTAAGCTGGATAATTGTACCTCAAGAAGCATGATTACTCACGCCTAAAGGAAAATAATAAATCTTGATTTCGTGGCCTACTCTACTTGCATATTTGACCTAAAGGGTATTTTCCCACCTGGTGCCCTAAAACCATCTGGTTTGAGAGTCATCGGTTTGATATGTGTTACATAAGTAAAGTAGAAAGCCTAAAGAAACCAAGAATAAATATCTAGACAAACATTAAAATAAAAAAAATTAAAGTTAAGTTGAAAAATCCCAAGCACATTACACTTGCACATGATGCATATCTATTTAAGGCAAAATAATAGAATGAGTTAGTAGTACAAGATCCTCTCTAAATTCAAAGAAAAATCATGACTTTTTTTTATAAAGGCTAAAGTATAGGATGACTTATGAGGATTTAGACCTAATTCTTATTATCGTTCGGTCATTTTTACTCAGAGAAATAAAAGTTCTTTTATTGAAAGAGGTTTTGCTTACAACTAACATTTTTCATTTATTGGATTTTATGGGTGCAATCCGCTGAAAACCTCAGGAGAAAACACTTCTTCTCTAGGGAAAACCTAAAGGTTTAAAGGTTTGTTGCACACGCTCAGTGCAATCACGTCACCTGCGAAAGTGGTGTAATAACTCTCTTGTTTTTGTTTTGCTCGAGACGAGCAAAAAGATAAGTGTCGGGATGTGATTGGTCTCTAATATTGCATAAATTTTATCACATCCGCATATTTATTTTATATAAAATTCTGCTAATAAGCTTTACTTATTTGATCCTAGGTTCATGGTGTGCAATGGAGAAAAGACACTAAATCACCATTTAATGAGTGATTAAAGGCCTACAAAGTAGCTATCGACTTTAGGTGATGATTTTGTCAGACCAGGGGATCAAATCAGTAACCCAGAAGAGCCAACTAGCAGGGGACCAAGGAGACTGCACGCAGCAGGCGGCGTTGCGCGCGCCACCCTGGTACAGCCGTAGAAACGCGGCTCTCACCGTGTTTTCGCAGCCGTACTGGCACGGCCGCGCCAGCGTCTCGGGCCAGGGGTTGTCCCCCTGGCCCCCTTTTCCCTGGTGCCTATAAATACCCCCTTAGGGGTTCTTCAGGGATATATCCAGAACTTTAGGATCTTTATGTTAGTTTGATTTTAGAGGTGTAGTTGTTATTGTTCTTCTTCTAGTTTTAGTTTAGTCATTAGAGAGAAAGAGAGAGAGTGTGTAAAAGTTGTATTTGAAGGTGGCAATCTAATACAAGTAATTACTTCTCTTTCTTCTTTCCAATTACTTGTTGTTTTTCAATTTGTTTTACTTACTTGTTGTTTTGTAACTTTTCTCTTTACCACTTAACTCTTGTTGTTTCTTTTACTACCATGTCTAACTAACTCTTTCATTGCATGGCTAGCTAACTACTAACCCACTAATCTCTAACAACTTGATTAATAACCCAAATGAGTCAATAGTGTCAAATAAGACTTGTGCAAATGAGAGTTATGACATCTTAAGACGATGGTTCTAACTCTAACTTACTTACAAGTATTAGCTCTCTTATATTTCATACTTAACGGGTTTTTGATGATCTATAGAGTTTAAACTTTTCTTATTTTTGTAAGTTAGAGATTTTCCTTTAACTTTGCCGATACCAGTACTGCACTTGTGTCTTCCCATATTCTCGCCTTCATTGGATCTTGATAAGGGAATGTCTGAGTTTTTGCCGTGTAAAGCTAAATTTAAAGGAAGAACTTTCACTCGATTTTCACGTGAATGTTCCTATGTATAAGGGTTATGCTTGCCTATGATCCATCGTGAGGCCACATCTTCAAAAAGTTAGAGATTAGTGGGAGTATTTAGTAGAAACTTAGCCATGCGTTTTTACCATCTAGAACAATCACTTTTACAAACCACCAAATCATTCTAAAACAATCTTTGAAACCAACTTGTTTTCATTTTCAAATTCTTTATTTGAAATAAAGAACTTTCTCTTTTCTTGAACAACGAAGCCGCATCAAACTTTCATCGCTCGCCCTCCTTGTGGATACGACCCGTAGAGCCACTTTGCTACAACGGAAGAATCACAAAAGCAGTAACATCGACCCACATTCCTTTACCTATGTTTGTGCTTGCTTTTTGTCGATCAATACCTTAGATATTGTTACTGTATAATCACAACACTATAGTATAGTTATTCTACATACTTCATATCTATATATTCATATTCATCACGACACCATTTTGCTATTGTTATTATTAGATTAAATAAAAAATAAAGTAATTAAAACTGCTACATGTTACTTATACACACTGAAGTAATTAGGAACACTTAATATTGTATCATATTACTAATATATAAATGGTATAATACTATTGACTGAAATAACATAATCCCCTAAAGTGACTGACCTATTATTTTTCGTAGCACAACCCGAACATAAAAACTGATAATAATGAAATAAAATTAGATATTATTATGGTAATGACACTATTATAACATGCTAGATATTGATGATGTTAAAATATGACACTTATATATTTCTCCCGATTGTTATTATCATTATATTGTATCACCGGTATTTAAGCGTGTATTATATATTATTATCATGATTGTATTACTATAGTATATATTACTGCTTTTTTCATTTTATCACTCACTAGGTCGCTTTATGAAAATCCTAGATTTGCTTGTCCAGGTTGGAGATCTGAGATATTACAGTACCAGATATTTCACGAGATATACATAGGAGACTCGTCACTATTGATACTCTAAAAAGACCAGATCCTGGATAGCCCTCAGACTGGCTGAACAATGTCTAATCGGTTGACACTTCCAAAAGACAGGTTGTAGACAAGTGAGCAGATAGGCAGCAGGTGGTTAAAACGAAGCCAAAAGATTGGGAATAGCTTCGCATGAGGCTGTTGGCCCAAAGGCCTTCCACTCTAGTTTTGATGAGGATTAACTCATGTAGTTATGTGTACTAATTATCTTGTGATGTTTAAGTTTCAGATCATTAATCAAGATATTAGTTGGTGAAAGCTTCCACACATCTTTCATTTGTTGATTCAAGAGCCCGAGCGTCATAGATCATACATTACTACTTGCTCGGTGAATCAAGAGTGTTTGGATCAAGCCGACTTGGAGATTGCGCTCTAGCTTGGAGATTGCGCTCTACAAGAAGACTTAGGTATCCATAGTTTTAGTTTTAAGTTTAGATCCTAATTGTAAAGATTAGAATAGTATGATAAGCTCAAGTTCACAACACACACCTTTCATGTTTTGATTTTCGGTTTTAGGTTTAACCGATCTTGGTTTTCATGAATAGATTTTTATCAAAACAAGTTTACATGGTTTATGTATATTAGATTTGTTCTATATACATGCATGCTTCAATTGTTTAAACAAACTTTGTTTGATAATCTATTCCATGTGTTTTATGTTTTGGTATTTACAACAAAACATATTTTTGGACTTAATGACAAAAATCATGATATATATATGTTTCTTGTATATTGAACTTCTATTCATATACAATATGCTTCAAAATGTTTAAATATCATATTTTTGTATCATGGATGAGTTTTAGACAATGTGTATTTTCTATTCAAAATACAAGGTTTTAGAAAATACGGTTTTTGGTTTTTGGCAAAATTTCTATGACACAAAAATTGTCTAAAATGTTTGAAATTTGTGTTAGGATTTTTAACACAAGTTTGTATTTCAATATAAAATAATAAAACTATTTTTGTGGAATTTTAGAGATTTTGTGGGATTTATTGGAATATTTTTTACCTCAGTTTTCTGACCCTTTTGCTGCCTGCCAGGCTAGTTCGGTCGACCGTAACGGTCGACCGCATGTAGCCGGTCGACCGTCACGGTCGACCGACGACGTGCACAAACCTGTGCACGTTTCTGGCACAGTCAGCGGTCGACCGGGACGGTCGACCGGAGCAGAATAATCTGCTCTCGGGATTATTCGGTCGACCGGGCCGGTCGACCGTTAGTTGCCAACAGTCAAAAATTGACCGTTGGACGGTCGACCGGGCCGGTCGACCGGAAGGCTATTTCTGGCAAATTTCTGTCAACGGCTATTTTCTGATAATTGCCTATAAATACCCCATTTGTAAGAGTTTTTCTCTAAGAATTTTTGTGCGAATTTTTCCACTCTCTCAGGTGTTTTTGCTGCAATCAAAATAGGTTTTTGGATTCAAATTGAACAATACATTTGGTGTTTTTGTTAGGGTTTGGAAAATCAAAGAAAGGGTTTTTGGGAAAGGATTTTGATTAAACTTCTCTATCTTTGTTTCAGTTTTTTCCAAGGATTTTTCTTTGTGATTTCTGATTTCCATTCCTTTGGTTTTCTCCACACTTGAGCAAAAATCTACTATCTATATCTATAGGATATTTGTGTGGGAAGAAGAAGTTGTTTGTGGTTGTTGTTGTGACCACCAAGTTGTAACCCAATCTTTTCTTAGCTTTGTGCTTTGGGTTGTATCCCTCTTGTTGAGAGGTGATCCTTGTATTGGTTAGTGATTGGGAGTTTGTTGTATTGGTTTGGAATTTGCCTCAAGGAGGAGGTTGTGATTGTTTGGTGCTTGCCTCAAGGAGGAGGTTGAGATTGTTGGATTGGAGTTGTGCCTCAAGGAAGAGGTTGTATTTGTAAGGAGGGAAGTTGGGAACTCCTTGTAATTGTGATTGCCCCAAATCCTCGGTGGAGGTTCCCTTAGTGGGAGTCCTTAGTGGACAAGCTAGTGGATTGGAAATCCTTCGTGTGTCGAAGGCGGGGATGTAGAGCTGGGTGCTCGAACCTCGGAACATATCTCTTTGTTTGCGCTTGATCCATTGACTCTTGCTCTCTCTCTTTACTTTGTGCAAATTGTTATATCTTGCTTGTGTGTGCATCATTATAGTAATTGCAATTAGTTTTTTAAATTCCGCATTTAGTTCACTAGATTAGCATTGTCACCTATTCACCCCCCCTCTAGGTGATTTTTCAGAGGCTTTGAGCTAGCTTCGCACCAGAGCTAGCTCCGCTCTTCAACCCCGCAGTGGGATAGCTTTGCCTGAAGCTCTACACAGCCGCGCAGAAGGCTAACTCTTAGTTTTGCCTGAAGCATAGCACAACTTTACTGATTGCTTGCTTCTAACTTTGCCTGAAGCTTTACACGGCTCTGTTGAGAGCTAACTCTTAGCTGTGCCTGAATCTTAGCACAGCTCTGCTGAGACCTTACTTCTAACTTCGCCTGAAGCTTTACATGGCTCTGTTGAGAGCTAACACCTAGCTTCGCCTGAAGATTAGCACAACTCTGCTGAGAGCTAACTTATAGCTTTGCCTGAAGTTTTATCTAGATTCGCCTGAAGTTTTTAATAGCTTTGCATGAAGATTCTTTTAGCTTCACTACAAGCGCTTTTCTAGATTCGCTATAAACTCTTTTGGTAATTTTTGACCATTTAAATCTCAGCACGAGATTAATGTGATCTCCTTACTCCTTAATTAGTTAGGAAAGATCAAGGTAAATCTCTCAATTAGTTGGAGAAGATCAAGAAAAATTCCTCAATTAATTGGATAAGATTAAGGAAAATCCCTCAATTTGTTGGGAAAGATCAAGGTAAATCCTTCAATTAATTGGAGAAGATCAAGGAAATATCCCTCATTTAGTTGGAGAAGATAAGGGGATATCCCTTAATTAATTGAGCAAATCAAGAGAATGGTGTAACAACCCTAAACTAACTGGCTAATTAGCTTTGCACGCATGTTTCTAGTTTCGCTAAAGCTGTGTTTAGCTTCACAGCGAAGCTATTCTTCAGAAGCAAAGCTAGATTGCCTCAATTTATTTGTTAATTTTTAGAGAACAGTTACACAAGGAGGGGCTAGGGGCTAGATTTTTC
Source organism: Agave tequilana (assembly GCA_038442645.1). Classification (NCBI taxonomy): domain Eukaryota; kingdom Viridiplantae; phylum Streptophyta; class Magnoliopsida; order Asparagales; family Asparagaceae; genus Agave; species Agave tequilana. The sequence goes on along the minus strand of JAVJIF010032245.1, from coordinate 78,572 downwards.
TCCCATCAAGGGCTGAATTTTTTTTTCCCATTAAGGGCTGGCTGGAAAATTTGGAGATCTAAGAGACCTCTAGGAATCTTCTTGGTTCGAAGCTTCCAAAGTTCTAGAGATTTAATTCTCTTGCAACATTTAAAGTCTTCCATCTTCAGAGGATTTTTGAAACCATCCGAGAAGGAAATTCCCCTGAGAAGGCTTGAACATCCGACCATTGCATCGTCAACGAGATAAAGTGATCGCGCGCTGATCAGATTCCCATCGGCATCCTTTTCTAGAAATCTCAAAGGAGATCTACTTATAATTTCCTGTTTTCTTTAAAAGAATTACTTGTAATTTTGCTCCTCAATTCTTTTGCAAATTTTCATCTATCAATATCAGTGGAATATAAGATGGCGACTCCGCTGGGGAGCAAGTCTTCTTCTGCAATAAGGAGACGATGTTGCAATGCAATGGTAAGAGTGTTGAACCCATCATCATCGAAACTTTGATTATCCACTCTGACCAAGAGAAGTTCGAGGAACTCCTCTCTGGGGGTGGTCCAGCACTCTATGCACGAAAGCACAGGAGTGTCTTCGTAGCCAAAACTCCAATGGCTACAGGGCATAAAACAGCTCCAACTGAGGCTGTATCCAAGCCTATACCAACTGCGTGTACGGTTGAGTGAACCTCACTCCAATTCCCTTCAGTCTAAGCTGAAGCTAAGCTAACTCGGCGCCTACAAGTTGGCATTTCATGCAAGGCCAAACAGGTTCCACATGAACCTAAGACTACTCAGGCAAGTAGATCTGGAGGGCGAAGCAAGGAGCCTCTCCGTTTGAAGCTTCATGCGAAGCTAAAGCCCAACCACGCCTCTTATGCGAAGATAAGGCAAAGTGCCCCTAAGTGTTGATAGTGTTGCTTATGCAGCTTCAACACGAGGCACTCAAAGTTCCCTTAGCCGCAAGGCTAAATTGGCAGCATGATGCAATGCCAGATACGAAGCTTCTTTAGCTTCATCTAACCAGAGAGCACATGTTTCCAGCGCTCAGTTTGATCCTTTGAGCGAAATTAAGGAAGTACCCCCAAGTGTTGATATCGTTACTTATGCAGCTTAAGTACTTAGGGATGCTAGCAAAGTTCCTAACCGCAAGGCTAGAACTAAAGCACTGTATAGTGCTAGTTATCTTCGCCATAACGCGAAGATCAAAGCATCACTGTGAGCTAAAAGCGAAGCTACTGTAGCCTCGCTCCTAGCACTTTCTAGCACTAAGCTTGCACTTGGAGGTGGAGCTAAAAGTTTAGCTTCGTCAAGCGAAGCTAATGCTACAAGTGAAGTTGTTTTAGCTTCACCTATAGTTAAAATGAGAAACTTAAAAGATAGGGTTCTCCAGCTTAAATAGCCTAGTACACGACCTCCTCAAGTCTCTGTACTAGACCTCTTAAGCTCGGTTAACCCTGATTTATAAGAGTTCAAAAACAACAAACGAAAGTTCTGTTGTGAAGGATGAAGTCATGCTTCTCCCTCCCACTATAACAAGCAGGGTGCCAGTTGGTAACAATCCATTCAGTCCATTGCTAATTAGAGCCAGTCCCCACCACTCCTCCAGCCTGATAGTCGGTGTTCAACCGACTATCAACTCAAGCGCCTGTGAAGCCTCAGAAGAAGAACAAAGCGTAAAACATTCCAGATCTCCCCTTAGTATCTGTCAACATGATAGGAAGGGATGTGAATCACTCAGGGCCAAATGACGGTGACGTAATACTATTTCTCCTTTAGTTAGTTTCCCAGATTCAGACTTTAGCCCCAGCTTGAGTCAAGTCTTAGTAGGGCAAGATGGTGCGTTCTGAGGCACAAGATCCAGGATAGCAATACCTTATAATTACGAACAACCATCCTCTTCAACTGGGATGTTGTCACCAGAATCATTGAAAGGTCTCTTCCAATGGTCTGATGATGAAAGGGAATCTAGCGGGCATGCCTCTTCAGCCACAGTCAGCTCCATGCAAACAGGCAGAGTGTCGGCTAACATGGCTGACAACAACAATGATGATCTTCGTCGATGGATGGAGGCATAGGAGCAGACTTTCAGGGCTCAGCAAGAAGCCTTAGACATCATTCAACAGATATTAACTTAACTCCTAACCAACTGGAATACCAATGACACCTGAAGCAATCATAATGAAGAGGAGCATAATGACGATGAACGTCCTAAGACTGAGAAGTTGAAGGAAAGCTCCTCAATCGATACTGAGGTCATTAAAGGCATCCAGGCTCAGATTGCATCCCTAACTTAGAGGGATGAGTTAAAGAAGGTAGGGATGCCTTGCCCTTACCCACTTGAATGAGATTCGGTGCCATACCCACCGAAGGTCAAGCCACCTACTTTACATACGTATGATGGCAAAAGTTCGCCGAACCAGCACATCAAATACTTCTGGTCCTAGACTGGTAATTTAATAGATAATGATGCTATCATGGCCAGATTATTTATTGGTACCCTCAAGGGAGTGTCCTTTGACTGGTTTAGGAGCCTTACACCAGGTTTCATCAATTCTTGGATCGATCTGGAGACTCGGTTCCTTTCTCGCTTCTATGAGGATGATACTGAGGTAACCATGGATAAACTTTTTTCACGATGCAAAGGAAGGGGGAATTAGTCTGTGATTATATTGAGAGATTCAAGAATCTATCTCTAATGTGTCCAGCAGGGATGTCATTGCCTATGTTGTTACAGACATGTAGGCACAACTTTCTGGACCAAGTAGAGATTCACATGGGGCTGTTTAGGCCCATACTCGAAAAGAACTTATTGAGCAAGCTGAAATAGCTGAGAAGTCGGCTAAAAAGTTTGAACCTTTTATTCTTAAAGGCAAATGGGGGATAAACAATAAAGGACGTGGTGAAGTAGCACAGTCTTCCCAATCAAAAGGGAAAGAAACCATGTCTGTAGAGTTGTCAGGAGAAACTCCATCAAAACCAAGGAGAGTGGTGCCAATAATCAGTAATCAGGAGTTCAAGTTTCCTCCGAAATAGTACTCCTTCAAAGATGAGCAGGTGATTACAATATTCCATTTGCTTCAAAAGGGTGAAAGTTGAAGCTTCCAGAGGTTCGACGCCCCCGATGAAGTGGGACGTACGAACAGATCCCAATTATTTCCTCTTCTATAGGATGGTTCACCATCCTACTAATAAATGCTTTGTCCTCAAGGACAAACTTCAGGCTTTGATCAATGCCGGACTTCTGACTTTGAAGTCAGAACAGATAAAGTCACCACAAACATGGTGACTCTTGAAGTCGACACTTTCCGAAGGTTACTTTCTCCGACAGACATGCTCCAGCCCCAAAAGCGTGACTTGAGTTAATTAATCCTTTGGCAAAACAACATGAGGCTAAAGGCCTCATTCCAATGACGATGAAATCTGAAGTAATCATGTGGGTTCATCCGAATCTTGCCAAAGATGAGCAATGGGACTCAAGGGAACCCAAGCTCATGGAAAAATCCTACAATGTTGTCTTTGTCTTGCCAGATGATGTAACGCCCCGATCCCGGCGATACGGGGACGTCACTGCAACGTATATACGTAAGTCCGAATTACCTTCCCGTATATACGCTAAGCATCAGTACAGACAAGAATCAGAGTACGGAAGCAAATGGTGCATTATACATTCCAACACATATATCCAATTACAGAATTATCACCAGATGTGATTACAATATTACAATAATATTATATCACTGATGCGCAAATGCGGGAATATAAGAGATATACAATATATATGAACAGTATAAAAGGGGCTCACATACATGTATACAAGGAACTGTACAAGCATAAATAGAAAAAGGGCACTCACGAGTTTGCTAAGGGAAAACTCGAGAGGCACAAAGGGGGTCTGGAAGGATGGAACTCAGAAAGGCCTGCTGGGGATCCACGCTTCCGCTGCGCTACTCCGATCACACGCTCCTAGCTCCATGATCTGGACGTGAGAATCCAGGGGAGTCAAATAATACTCCCCAGGCGAGTGTAGAAGCAAAACCAAGTGGTGAAGCAGGGTGAGCACAATAATGCTTATATCAAGAAGGAAATACTCAGGAGGCAGATAGGATAGAGCAGGTAAGAATAGACATGGCATGAGAATCATAAAACAGGAAATCCGAATAAAACCAATCCGAGCTACCGGGTAGTTATAACATAATACTCATAAAACAGGAAATCCAATATAAAGTCCCGAAGAATCAAATACGGTAAGGCACATCACAAATTCATAGCTATTTAAGATGTAGGCTTTGGTATGCGTCCCATTCCACATACCTCTACTTACAACTTAAAGAGCCGGTTATTATGACACTTTATTATTACTCGTCTTACCCATATATCTAGGTATGTGTCTCGGTGTACGGCCAACTCACATACTTCCATATATAAGCAAGTCGAGGTTGTTATTGGAAACAAGCGGGGGTATCAACGAACTATGTTTACAGTGGGTCCCGTGCATACCCGGGACCACGGCCCAGTATTGTTCCGTTGCTTGAAGACGGAACCTGCCGCAAGGCTAAACAGGAGGGACTTATGTATGCCCTTGTCATGACAGTAAACAGGAAAGGAGAAAGCACTCCCCTCGGTCCCCTGGAGTACCACAGGTAAGACCGGATATATAGTGCACAACCTAATGCCACTGTAAACACGAACACATATCGATATCCGCATGTTTCCCCCGACCCAATACAAGTTGGTCCATTTTAAGATTCAATAGCTTAATTATCACTTTACGGGAAAAAACAGGAAATAGACATGATCAGGAATCAGGAGTACGTAAGTATAACATAGTCAGGTCACTGCATGTAAAGCAGGAAAACAAGTCACTGATCATGATACAGGATAATAAGTCAAGTTCCCGTAAGAATGATAATCACAAGTCAAGTATATCATGCTGGGTGTAAAGTGATAGCATGACAGGATGATGATAATTAACAAGCAACCAAGCATATAAGAGATTGATAATAATCAGGTGGTAAGTTATGTCAAGAGATTGATAATAGTCTGGGTAAGTCAGGTCATACCAATAGGGTCTTGCCATAGAGCATGCCAAGTGGTCAGGTGATAACACACTAGATGTCAGGTGATATACATAGGTCAAATGGTAGCACATAACTAACAGGTTTAAAGTAATGCCAAGTGGTAATATAAAAGTAAGGACCCAAAGTCCAACAAGTCCAACGACCACGAAGGATCGGCCACGCATAGCATAAAGCAATAAAAGACATAGCACATGAAATAAAATACATGAAAGCTAAAGCGAGAACATGCGCATAATCAATGAAATAAGAAGTAAGAGGGTAGCGAGTGAGAACACTCGCCTGAGTCACCAATATACCGAAATATCCGAAATCCACGGAAGTTCGGGATGCGCCACAACCTGTGATATAAATATGTAGAGTGAAGATGAGAGAGAGAAAGAATGGAAGGTGATGTGTGTCTAGAGACAAGTCAAGTAATACCTATAGGTGATGTAAGTCTAGAGGGTAAGGTTCATGTCCAAGGAAGTAATCAATCAGAACAGACAGCCAGAATTAGTCGACTAGGTTGGAAGAGTAGTCGACTAACAGAGGGGTTAGTCGACTAGGAATATGGGGTAGTCGACTAATACTGTGATCCAGAGAGTTTGGTTTGGTTTCAGGGAATAGTTAGTCGACTAGGTTAGGAGGGGTAGTCGACTAATAAGGATCTTAAGTCGACTAACAGATACTTAAGTCGACTAAGTCTGTGATACAGAAAGTTGGGGTTTCTGTCTCAGGATAAATTAGTCGACTAGGGTCAAGAGTGTAGTCGACTAAGGGTCTCTAGTCGACTAGGATCTAAGGCAAGTCGACTAATACTGTGTTTCCCGAAATGTTACATTTTGACTAAGTGTTATTAGTCGACTAATAGTGAGGTCTAGTCGACTAATCGACTTAAAACAGAATACAGGACAGATTTCTAGGGTTTTGGTTTGATGGCTAATTAACATGATTTGAAGACATAATTGCACAAGATAAGAATACACATGCATACTAGGAATTGGCTTAAGCTTAGGTGATGAAAACTACTCACCAAAAGAGTACAAGTGAAGGAGTGAAGGAAGTTGTTGATGAAGAATAAGGTGGAGTCCCTTGGTGTTGTTGAAGATCTTGATGGTGGATTCCATGGAGATAAAGACCTAGGAGATGCCCTTGAAGTTGGTGGTGGTGGAGAGATTGGGGAGTTCTTGGAGCTAGGGTTTAGGTTGAGGAAGAAGGGGATTTTGGAGAGCTCCTTCTCTTGTTGAAATGAGGAAGAAAAAGGGTTAAAGTGTAAAGGAAAATATATATATAGGATTGGGATTTTGTAAAGGGAGTTGCAATTAAAAGAAAGGGGAGGGCTTAATTGCAAAGTGGAGGTGAGGTGAGTGTCCTTCTCTTGGCCACTTGGCCGGCCATGGGGGAGAGAGAATGAGTGGGATTTTAAAAAAGGATTAGGTGAAAGTGAGTGGGATTATGTGGAAAATTGGAATTATTGGAAATTGGAAAAGGCTTTGGTTAGTGGAGGAAGGAAAGAATAAAGGAAAAGGAAAAATGGAAAAGAAATTATAATGAGAAGATATTTTCTTGGGAAAGAAGATGAAAATAATGGAAGTGGCGGATTCCCGGGACTCAGTTGCGGATGCGGAAACCTTTCGGGAAAAATACCGGAATCGTCCGAAATTCAAGTATCTCGGAACGACCCGAAATAATTACCAAAAATCAATAATAATATATAAAGACCGATAGTGAAATCCGTTTGAAGAAATACTTTATAGTTTTGGAACTAAAAATCCTGGAATCAATAATTTACCGACTCCGTTGGAATTTTCATAAAATCATAAAATCCTCAGAAAAAGAATGTAGGTAGAAAATATGATTCTAAGGAATAATGTCTAAAGAATCATTTAGAAATTCCAAACCGTTTGAGAATTAAAAATCCAGGAATCGGTCAGCGGCACTGGCCGACACCGGTTTTGAAGATTTTTATTTTAATTCCAGAAAAATCTAGAAAATCATGGAAAATATATAATATTGGAAAATGATATTTAAAACTAAAATCGGTCAATTCTAATTATCAGAATATCTAAATCGAGTAATATACTAGGATCGGGTCCTTCGGTTCAGACTAGGGCTGACTCCGTGTCCACGAATCCAAATCCAAAACAAAACAATCATATAAGGAATTCATCATACAGAATAAATACAGGAAACAAATCGAAAAATACGACTGAAAATCTGAATACGCAACTAAGTACGTATTCCGGGAACGGGGTATTACAATCCACCCACCTTACAAAAAATTGCGTCCTCGCAATTTTGTTAAGGGGTAAATTGAATACAAAGGGGACAAAGGTGGAATTATACTAATTAAGATATGAAGCACTATAGGTAGGGCTCTCAAGTCAACTGAATAATAATCATACTCTGCATTTCCGGCTGATGATGTCGTGGCTGTGAAATAATGAATACTGATGATGTCGTGGCTGTGTAATAAAGAAAACCCCGAAAATCCCGAGCATAATAAGGAAGACCGATAATTAAGAATCCGACTGCTGTCCTCTGAAAGATAGCCAGATCAAGATCGATCTGGAGAATACCAAGCTTCATAGAATTGGCCGAAGAGATCACATAATAGCTTCATTCTGAACCAGCCACTACCTCTCTAGTCTAGTCATATCTTAAAATAGTATAAGGCTTCATAAAACCAAAACATAAAACCAAAACAGGGAAAGGATAGGAGAGACTAGGAATCAAAGGAAAAGATAGTCAAGGAGGGATTTGAAATCAAAGGAAAGATAGTCAAGAAATAGATAACTCTGCACTTGTAGTTGGAATGTATAACCAGGACTCATGTATTCCAGTTGCAAATCTCTTTACCATTGATTTGCCTTCTGGACGTACTGAGGAGGTTTAGAGCCTAAGCTCTGATACCAACCTGTAACGCCCCGATCCCGGCGATACGGGGACGTCACTGCAACGTATATACGTAAGTCCGAATTACCTTCCCGTATATACGCTAAGCATCAGTACAGACAAGAATCAGAGTACGGAAGCAAATGGTGCATTATACATTCCAACACATATATCCAATTACAGAATTATCACCAGATGTGATTACAATATTACAATAATATTATATCACTGATGCGCAAATGCGGGAATATAAGAGATATACAATATATATGAACAGTATAAAAGGGGCTCACATACATGTATACAAGGAACTGTACAAGCATAAATAGAAAAAGGGCACTCACGAGTTTGCTAAGGGAAAACTCGAGAGGCACAAAGGGGGTCTGGAAGGATGGAACTCAGAAAGGCCTGCTGGGGATCCACGCTTCCGCTGCGCTACTCCGATCACACGCTCCTAGCTCCATGATCTGGACGTGAGAATCCAGGGGAGTCAAATAATACTCCCCAGGCGAGTGTAGAAGCAAAACCAAGTGGTGAAGCAGGGTGAGCACAATAATGCTTATATCAAGAAGGAAATACTCAGGAGGCAGATAGGATAGAGCAGGTAAGAATAGACATGGCATGAGAATCATAAAACAGGAAATCCGAATAAAACCAATCCGAGCTACGGGTAGTTATAACATAATACTCATAAAACAGGAAATCCAATATAAAGTCCCGAAGAATCAAATACGGTAAGGCACATCACAAATTCATAGCTATTTAAGATGTAGGCTTTGGTATGCGTCCCATTCCACATACCTCTACTTACAACTTAAAGAGCCGGTTATTATGACACTTTATTATTACTCGTCTTACCCATATATCTAGGTATGTGTCTCGGTGTACGGCCAACTCACATACTTCCATATATAAGCAAGTCGAGGTTGTTATTGGAAACAAGCGGGGGTATCAACGAACTATGTTTACAGTGGGTCCCGTGCATACCCGGGACCACGGCCCAGTATTGTTCCGTTGCTTGAAGACGGAACCTGCCGCAAGGCTAAACAGGAGGGACTTATGTATGCCCTTGTCATGACAGTAAACAGGAAAGGGAGAAAGCACTCCCCTCGGTCCCCTGGAGTACCACAGGTAAGACCGGATATATAGTGCACAACCTAATGCCACTGTAAACACGAACACATATCGATATCCGCATGTTTCCCCCGACCCAATACATGTTGGTCCATTTTAAGATTCAATAGCTTAATTATCACTTTACGGGAAAAAACAGGAAATAGACATGATCAGGAATCAGGAGTACGTAAGTATAACATAGTCAGGTCACTGCATGTAAAGCAGGAAAACAAGTCACTGATCATGATACAGGATAATAAGTCAAGTTCCCGTAAGAATGATAATCACAAGTCAAGTATATCATGCTGGGTGTAAAGTGATAGCATGACAGGATGATGATAATTAACAAGCAACCAAGCATATAAGAGATTGATAATAATCAGGTGGTAAGTTATGTCAAGAGATTGATAATAGTCTGGGTAAGTCAGGTCATACCAATAGGGTCTTGCCATAGAGCATGCCAAGTGGTCAGGTGATAACACACTAGATGTCAGGTGATATACATAGGTCAAATGGTAGCACATAACTAACAGGTCTAAAGTAATGCCAAGTGGTAATATAAAAGTAAGGACCCAAAGTCCAACAAGTCCAACGACCACGAAGGATCGGCCACGCATAGCATAAAGCAATAAAAGACATAGCGCATGAAATAAAATACATGAAAGCTAAAGCGAGAACATGCGCATAATCAATGAAATAAGAAGTAAGAGGGTAGCGAGTGAGAACACTCGCCTGAGTCACCAATATACCGAAATATCCGAAATCCACGGAAGTTCGGGATGCGCCACAACCTGTGATATAAATATGTAGAGTGAAGATGAGAGAGAGAAAGAATGGAAGGTGATGTGTGTCTAGAGACAAGTCAAGTAATACCTATAGGTGATGTAAGTCTAGAGGGTAAGGTTCATGTCCAAGGAAGTAATCAATCAGAACAGACAGCCAGAATTAGTCGACTAGGTTGGAAGAGTAGTCGACTAACAGAGGGTTAGTCGACTAGGAATATGGGGTAGTCGACTAATACTGTGATCCAGAGAGTTTGGTTTGGTTTCAGGGAATAGTTAGTCGACTAGGTTAGGAGGGTAGTCGACTAATAAGGATCTTAAGTCGACTAACAGATACTTAAGTCGACTAAGTCTGTGATACAGAAAGTTGGGGTTTCTGTCTCAGGATAAATTAGTCGACTAGGGTCAAGAGTGTAGTCGACTAAGGGTCTCTAGTCGACTAGGATCTAAGGCAAGTCGACTAATACTGTGTTTCCCGAAATGTTACATTTTGACTAAGTGTTATTAGTCGACTAATAGTGAGGTCTAGTCGACTAATCGACTTAAAACAGAATACAGGACAGATTTCTAGGGTTTTGGTTTGATGGCTAATTAACATGATTTGAAGACATAATTGCACAAGATAAGAATACACATGCATACTAGGAATTGGCTTAAGCTTAGGTGATGAAAACTACTCACCAAAAGAGTACAAGTGAAGGAGTGAAGGAAGTTGTTGATGAAGAATAAGGTGGAGTCCCTTGGTGTTGTTGAAGATCTTGATGGTGGATTCCATGGAGATAAAGACCTAGGAGATGCCCTTGAAGTTGGTGGTGGTGGAGAGATTGGGGAGTTCTTGGAGCTAGGGTTTAGGTTGAGGAAGAAGGGGATTTTGGAGAGCTCCTTCTCTTGTTGAAATGAGGAAGAAAAGGGTTAAAGTGTAAAGGAAAATATATATATAGGATTGGGATTTTGTAAAGGGAGTTGCAATTAAAAGAAAGGGGAGGGCTTAATTGCAAAGTGGAGGTGAGGTGAGTGTCCTTCTCTTGGCCACTTGGCCGGCCATGGGGAGAGAGAATGAGTGGGATTTTAAAAAAGGATTAGGTGAAAGTGAGTGGGATTATGTGGAAATTGGAATTATTGGAAAATTGGAAAAGGCTTTGGTTAGTGGAGGAAGGAAAGAATAAAGGAAAGGAAAAATGGAAAAGAAATTATAATGAGAAGATATTTTCTTGGGAAAGAAGATGAAAATAATGGAAGTGGCGGATTCCCGGGACTCAGTTGCGGATGCGGAAACCTTTCGGGAAAATACCGGAATCGTCCGAAATTCAAGTATCTCGGAACGACCCGAAATAATTACCAAAAATCAATAATAATATATAAAGACCGATAGTGAAATCCGTTTGAAGAAATACTTTATAGTTTTGGAACTAAAAATCCTGGAATCAATAATTTACCGACTCCGTTGGAATTTTCATAAAATCATAAAATCCTCAGAAAAAGAATGTAGGTAGAAAATATGATTCTAAGGAATAATGTCTAAAGAATCATTTAGAAATTCCAAACCGTTTGAGAATTAAAAATCCAGGAATCGGTCAGCGGCACTGGCCGACACCGGTTTTGAAGATTTTTATTTAATTCCAGAAAAATCTAGAAAATCATGGAAAATATATAATATTGGAAAATGATATTTAAAACTAAAATCGGTCAATTCTAATTATCAGAATATCTAAATCGAGTAATATACTAGGATCGGGTCCTTCGGTTCAGACTAGGGCTGACTCCGTGTCCACGAATCCAAATCCAAAACAAAACAATCATATAAGGAATTCATCATACAGAATAAATACAGGAAACAAATCGAAAAATACGACTGAAAATCTGAATACGCAACTAAGTACGTATTCCGGGAACGGGGTATTACAGATGATGACAACATAACAGTAGCTTCTCTAAGTGACTTTGAAGACAAAAAGCATATTTTGGTAGCATAGGATGCTGCACCTCAACCAATAGGTACTCGGTCTGGGAAATCTTACCTGAGACAGTACGAGAAGATCACTGACGAGACACAACAGCCAATGACGTCAGGGGAAGTACCTGTTCCAGCTTCAGCTTCAGCTCCTGCATCAGGAAGGGAAAAGTAGAAAGAAGTCTGATTTGACCGAGTATTGAGAAAATTTTTGGATTAGGACTTGATGCCCATTTCCACTTTGATATATTGGCACAATTAGCTAATATTCCAGCTCAAATCACTATACACGAGCTGCTTCGTCTCTCGAAGGAAATAAGAGAGACACTCAGAGATGCACTGACTAATTCAGAATCATTTTTGATACATATGCCGGAGGCCTTTGAAGATGATAGTCAACCCTTACGTCCCGAATGTCATCATGTACAGCCAAAAATGCCTGCCATCATATTCAGTGTTGAGGACATGCTCCTCAAAGGTAATAAATATGATCAACTATTGTATTATACTGGATACACCGGCTCAACATGTATTGAGAGGATACAGGTTGATCTAGAATCTGCACTCAACATCATACCTAAAAGGCTCCTCTACTTCTGGAGATACCGCTGAATAGATTGTCAGCGATGGCAACTATGATTTATGGTTTCAATGCCAATAATAGTCATCCATTGGGAAAGATTCAGCTTCACTGTCGAATTGGGGATCTAAAATCAGAAGATACGGGTTATGTCATTGATGCTGACACGTCATACAATCTACTGCTTGGGCAACCTTGAATTCACGCTAATTGGATCATTCCTTCTACTCTGTATCAGTGCTTCAAGTATGTGGAAGATAATGCAATAGTGTGAACGGTATTTGTTGAAAAGCAGCCTTGAAGGGGGTTGAAAACTACATTACTGATGCTCTCCTCTACCAGGAAGCCAACAAAGTAGCCAAAGAACCGTTGCTTGAAGATGACGATAGCGGCAATGAAGCGGATTCAGAGCCAGAAGAAGGCACGCCAGCTACGTTTGGTTTCAAACAATTGTAGCATATTTAAATGATTCTAAGTGTAACAATCCCACTGAGGATGATGGCGAATGGGTGATCAATGAGAATATCACTTTTGATTACCCTGTGAGTGTTGATTTGTTTAAATTTGCAGACGATACCTCTCTGCACATGCCCTTGTCCATGTTAAGTATGACAAGTACGCTTGTAGAGAATGGTGAAGAATCTGTCTTTGTGGTCCCTCCATCCAAGAGGAATCAATCACCGATAGTATTCCGTAGGGTTCACCCCCAAATGTCTGCAATTATAGACTCAGGTTTAGACTCAGAGCCCCCATAATTTTTCAATATACACGATCAGCGCACCATATGATGAGAAGAATGGGGTATGATCTACAACGTGGGAATGGCTTGAATTTTAAAAGGAGACGATGTAGTCTCCTACGAACCTTCATACCGGAAGGGAATCCAACATATTATTACGATAAAACACACAGGGGGTGGAATATATTACACTACCCACTCAACCTCTGTCTGAAGGAGACGAATCTTTCCCATCACATTCCCCTAATTCATCTGAGTGGGAGTCAGATGTCAGTGGGGGGGTGATCTTCAAAAACCTCTTTGTCAATATGACTTCAATCAGTCAACAAGAGCAGGGTGAGGTTATTGAAATATTTGACACTGAGCCATGGGCCCAGCGACTCGATCTCCAGTAGGAGAAGCAATTTGAGCAACGGAACTGCCCACTGAAGATAGGGTAATCCAGGTTGATGTAGGCGGTCAAGCTCATCCCAAACCTGAAATCACCTAGAGGGGGGTGAATAGGTGATAATGCTAATCAATGCACAAGTTTAAAAGTTATGATGCAACGATCACCCGAAACAAGACTAGAAGCCGAATACCCCGTGAAGGGCTCTGAACTCCTTCCTTGTGATTCCTCTAGATAAGAGTTTGAGGTGCGCAATGCAATCTTATTGTGTGAGTATTGATCGACAATATAGCAATGATTATGAAGCAAGTAAATATAGCAATGAAAATAAAGCAAGTAAATGAAGCAAGTAAACCAATCGCAAACACAGAGATTTGTTTCGAGGTTTGAGCACCCAGCTCTACGTCCCCGCCTTCACCCAGAAGGATTTCCAACCACTATAACTTCCACAAAGGATTACAAGCACAATGGAGTACCCAACTCCTCAATCACACTCCTCTAGTTCAGAGGTAGTGGAGCCACAAATACAATGATATCTTGGTGATCAAAAGACCATAAACTCTCTTTTGAAAACCTTTTTCCCTTACAAAAACCCTAGAGAATAATGTGTAGGACTGAGGCTCAAGTTTTGTAAGTGAAAAAGAAAATGAAATTGAAGAGAGTTTTGAACCAAAAACTTTAGTAAAGAGAGAGAATTTTGAACAAAAACAGAGAACAAAAACTTCTTTTGAAAGCCTTAAACTTGAATTCTTTTGTAAATGATTGTTGTAATTACCTCAACCCTAATCATCCCTATTTATAGGATAAAGGTAGGGATTAAAGAGTAAACTAATATAATAAGTAATTAGGAAATATTTGACCCAAAATCAGCCCTTAAACTCGTTTAGAGAGAAAACACAAGTTTTAAAATGTATTAAATAAAGTAGCCGTTAGGCTGAAATCAAGCTCTCGGTCGACCGGCCGGTCGACCGGGTTTTCAAAAAATTTAGCCGTTGCCAGCCCACAGTCGACCGCCCGGTCGACCGAAACAAACAGAGACTAGGGAACTTTCAGTCGGCCGAAGGTCGGTCGACCGAAATGAGGTCCGGTCGACCGGGAGACGTGCACACATGCACGCACCCAAACGGTCAGAAGCCCGGTCGATCGGTCGGTCGACTGTTCTGACCTGAAACAGAGCCGGTCGACCGCCCGGTCGACCGCAGCAGGCCAAAAACAGATTATTTGAAAATACTTTTGAAGATCTTGAAACTTTTCAAAGTAGTTTTGATCAAGACTAGGTGTACTATACAAAATAGAGTTTGTAAGTAATAAAATATGTTTAAAACTATTTTGTATATAGGAGAAATTTATTTTAGAAAATCATGTGCACAAAATCTTGTGTATGGGGATTTTGAGCTTCATACCCATTCACTATTCTTTAACAAACTAAAAATATAAAAACTAAGAAATGAAGTCTCTGAGTCATGCTACACCAAGCTAGAGCCTTCTCTTCTATGAAAACTTCCTCTTGCGTTATTTGCCTTTATAGCATCATAAACCTTGCAATAGCTAAGAAAGGCCATCATGAATGGTACTAACCTGAAACTCATTCTAAACAACTTATTAGTACCAAATAGCTTCTATGTGTTTTGTTATCATCAAAACTTAAACAAATGGAGAGTGTAACATTTTGGGCCAATAATCTCCCCCTTTTTGATGATGACAAAACATATAGGCTATATTACAAGATATAAAAGAGAGGTAAAACTCTCCCTCAAATAATGCTCTATTGAAACAAGTATAAAACAATTCATTATGAAAAAAAAATATTGAAAAGCATCAATAAATCAATAAAACAAAACACCAAATCATAACACATATTTCTCCCCCTTTTTGTCATACATCAAAAAGAGATAGATTAGCAAGAAAACTTATTTATTCAATAACACAAATATTAAGTTCACCACATATAAAAGAAAATCTATTATAGTCAAGTGGTTTAGTGAAAATATCGTAAGTTGCAAATCAGAAGAAACATAATCAATCTCAATATCACCTTTCTCAAAATGATCTCTAAGAAAGTGATATCTAATCTCAATGTGCTTGGTCTTACTATGTTGATTTGCATTCTTAGTCATATGAATAGTACTAGTATTATCACAAAATATTTTTATATGGTCATAATGCAAATCATAATCAAGGAGAGTATGTTTCATCTAAAGGACTTGTGCACAACAAGCCCCCGCCGCAACATACTCCGCTTCGGCAGTTGAGAGGGCTACCGAATTTTGTTTCTTGGAAGACCATGAAACAAGACAATTACCAAGAAATTGACATGTTCCACTAATACTCTTCCTATCCACTCTACAACCTGCATAGTCGGCATCCGAAAAACTCGTCATTGAAAATTCTCCGGTTTTCGGGTACCATAGACCCATTCCAATAGTGCCCTTAATATAACGAATAATGCGTTTTACCGCAATTAAATGAGATTCTTTGGGACACGATTGGAATCTAGCACAAAGACACACACTAAACATGATATCCGGCCTACTAGCCTATAAATACAACAAACTACCAATCATTCTTCTATATAATTTAATATCAACACACTTACCTTGGTCATCCTTATCAAGCTTGGTAGTGGTGGGTGTTGCAAAATTTTGAGTCTTCAAGCCCAAATTTCTTGATGAGTTCCTTGGAGTACTTGGCTTGACATATGAATATCCCATCGCGCATTTGCTTGATTTGGAGTCCAAGAAAATAATTTAATTCACCCATTAATGACATCTCAAATTCACGTTGCATACACTGTTCAAACTCCTTGCAAAGAAACTCATTAGTAGAACCAAAGATTATATCATCAACATATATTTGCACTATAAGAATGTCACTATCAACATGCTTAGTAAATAATGTTGTGTCTACTTTGCCTTTAACAAAATTATTTGAAAGAAGAAAACTAGAAAGCCTTTCATACCAAGCTCTTGGAGCTTGTTTTAAACCATACAATGCTTTATCTAATTTGAAAACAAATTTTAGATGAATATGATCCATAAAACCGGGAGGTTGTTCAACATAAACTTCCTCATTAATAAACCATTTTAAAATGCACTTTTTACATCCATTTGAAAAAGTTTAAAATTTTTAAAAGATGCATAAGCTAGTGTGATCCGTATGGCTTCAAGCCATGCTACGGGTGCAAACGTCTCCTCAAAGTCAATTTCTTCAACTTGAGTGTAACCTTTGGCCACTAACCTAGCCTTATTCCTAATAACATTTCCTGACTCATCCATCTTGTTCCTAAAAATTCACGTAGTACCAATTATTATTCTATCGTGGGGTTTAGGAACAAGGTGCCAAACTTGGTTGCGCTCAAATTGATTGAGCTCTTCCTGCATAGCTAGCAACCAATATGAGTCACCCTCGGCTTCGAGGATGTTTTTGGGTTCAAAATGAGATATGAATGCAAAATTACCACACAATTCATGGAGTTTGGAGCGAGTGGTTACCCCTTTAGATACATCACCTATGATGAGATCCTTGGGATGATTTGTAGCGTATCTCCAATCTTTAGGAAGTGGTTGAGAGTTTTTCACTTCATCCTTTTGAACTTCACCAATGGGTTCTAACTTTTCTTCTTGAATGGGTGAGTCCTTCAAGGATATTTTCTCCATGTCCTCACCTAATGAGTCAATCTCTACAACATTCTCAACAATAGTATTAGATTCTTCAAATTTAACATGCATAGATTCTTCAATAGTATGAGAAGATTTATTGAATACTCTATAAGCTTTGCTAGTACTAGAATATCCAACAAATATTGCCTCATAAGCCTTAGCATCAAATTTACCCAAATTATCTTTAGTATTCAAAACAAAACACTTGCATCCAAAAACTTTAAAGTATGAAACATTTGGTTTTCTTAAATGATAAATTTCAAAAGAGGTTTTGAAAGTATTTTTACACAAATAAATACGGTTTGATATGTAGCATATGGTGTTTACGGCCTCGGCCCATAGGTATTGAGGGAGCCCATATTCACTTATCATAGTCCTAGCCATTTCTTGAAGAGTTCTATTCTTCCTTTCAACTACTCCATTTTGTTGTGGAGTTCTAGGACATGACATTTCATGCTTAATTCCCTTTTCATCACAATAAGTCATGAAGAGTTGGTTAACAAACTCACCACCTCTATCACTTCTTATTCTTAAAATCGAAAATCCTTTTTCTTTTTCAACCTTCTTTCGAAAAATCTTAAAATGCGAAAAAGTTTGATCTTTGTGTTCCAAAGAAAACCCAAGTGAAGCGAGAAAAATCATCAACTAAAACAAAAACATATCTACTTCCATTTAAGCTTTTAGTTTTAGTTGGTCCAAAAAGATCCATGTGAATCAATTCTAATGGCCTAGTTGACATGATATCCTTGATTGGTTTGAAGGAAGACTTGGTTTGTTTCCCAAGTTGGCACGCACCACAAATGCGCTCTTTTTCAAACTTCAAATAAGGAATACCCTTCACCAATTCCTTAGAATTAATTCTAGCAAGGTGATCAAAAGATGCATGTCCTAATCTTCTATGCCAAAGCCATGAAATCTCATCAAAAGTATTCAAGCATTTAGTAGAGCAATCCAAATTAAGCATGTCAATAATATAGACATTATTTTCACGAAATCCGGTGAGAATACAATCATTAGTTTTACAATCAAAAATTTTGCAAGAAGATTCATAAAACACAACTTTGAGACCACGATCACATAATTGACTTATACTAAGCAAGTTATGTTTAAGCCCATCAACAAGAACAACATTTTCTATTAAAGGAGATGCACCAATCTTAATGTTACCTATACCGATGATGATGCCCTTGGAGTCATCTCTGAAGGTGACGGTGCCACCTTCAACGTACCTTGATAGGGTTGTGAAGTTGTTGATATCCCATGTCATATGCCTTGAACAACCACTATCAAGGTACCACCGCTCCTTACGTCTTGGAGCCTTGGTGTGTACCTACATCAAATAATTTAAGACTTGATTTTGGTACTCATATTTTCTTGGGTCCTAAAGAGTTAGTATCTCGAACCCACACAAGATTATTTGTTCTTTTTATATGATCATAGCAAAATTTAGCTAAATGGCCATTCCGGCCACAATAAGTGCATCTATAAATTCTTCCATATTTAAATGCATAATGAGCATGTAATTTTCGAACATGTGAATTATGAGCATGAGTAGTTTTAACATGAGTGACATGAGATGTGTGAGCATGAGAATTTTTAGCATGAGTTGTTTTATCATTTTTAGCATGTGGAGTGTGCATATGCTTCTTAGAAAACATTTCTTCTAATTTAGTGGTGTTAAAAGCACATTCTTTTAAAACATTTTCAAAATCATTGATTTTAGTTTTTAACAAGGATAATTTATTTTCATTAATTTTTGAAAATTTAGCTTTATAAGCAACTCTATAAGCATCAAACTCTCTTTTTGTTGAAATAAGATTTGAAGAAAGTTCATCCTTTTCTTTTGAAGAAATTGCAAGTTGATTTTTAAGCATCTCAATTTCCTTTTTCAATTTAGAACATTCTACCTTTTTATCATCAAAACTTTCAAAAAGTTCAACAAAAGCATGTTCTAACATTTCTCTACTTATTTCATTTTCATCATCAAGTGGTTGAGTTGTTACCTTGAGTGTGTTTGCCATGAAACACATATTTGCCGTGTCGACTTCATCTTCAGATTCACTTTCCGAATCTCAAGTGGCTTTGTATACCTTCTTTTCAACCGGCCTCTTTTGCTTCAAGGAGGAGGTCATCTTTTTCTTGAAATCGGGACAATCGGCCATGATGTGCCCGGGTTTCCTACAGTTGTAGCATATGATCCTTTTCTCCTCCTTCCCTTCCCATCGCTTTCTATAGTTGAGCTTATTCTTACGGTACATTCTCTTAACATTTCTCACAAGGAGAGATAGCTCTTCATCATCTTCTTCATCATCGTAGTTGGAAGAGGAAGACTTGAAAGCTATTGACTTTTTCTTTTGAGGTACCGCGTCTTCTCTAGCCTTCTTCTCCATCTCATGAGTCTTAAGGTTTCCAATAAGACTTATGAGCTCCATCTCGTCCTTGTCATTCAACTCCTTCAAGGTGGTAGCTTTGATTTCCCATGATGAAGGAAGACTACGAATCACCTTGCGCACCTTTTGGTCGTTGCTTATTTCATCACCTAGAGAAGAAAGAGCATTAGTAATCTTAGTAAACTTGGTAATCATATTATCAATAGATTCATCTTCTAGCATTTTAAAACTTTCATATTGAGAACGCAAGAGATCTATTTTGGCTCTCTTGACTTGTGATGTCCCCTCATGAGTGACGAATAAGTGTTGCCAAATCTCATAGGCGGATTTGCAATGGATAACCCGTGTTAGATCATCCTCATTCAAAGCTGTGATAAGGGCATTTTGAGCCTTAGAATTAGCCTCATATTCCTTGAAGGTAAATTCGGACCAAGTGTCCTCCTCACTTTCGGGTCTACTATAAGGTTTGGTCAAGGACTTAGCAACTAGACTTCCTAGAGATTGTAGAAAAATAGTCATCCTAGCTTTCCATATGGGAAAGTTGAGTCCATCAAATTTGGGAGGGGTCTTAATGTTATCGGTCATCTTTACTAGTGTATGAATGAAAATATGCAAATAGTGATTAGCAAATTTTAGGATCTCTCTAAGGATGTGAAGCCAAAAACTAGAGTCCTAGCTCTGATACCAATTGAAATCACCTAGAAGGGGGTGAATAAGTGATAATGCTAATCAATGCACAAGTTTAAAAGTTATGATGCAATGATCACCCGAAACAAGACTAGAAGCCGAATACCCCGTGAAGGGCTCTGAACTCCTTCCTCGTGATTTCTCTAGATAAGAGTTTGAGGTGCGCAATGCAATCTTGTTGTGTGAGTATTGATCGACAATATAGCAATGATTATGAAGCAAGTAAATATAGCAATGAAAATAAAGCAAGTAAATGAAGCAAGTAAACCAATTGCAAACACAGAGATTTGTTTCGAGGTTTGAGTACCCAGCTCTACGTCCCCGCCTTCACCCAGAAGGATTTCCAACCACTATAACTTTCACAAAGGATTACAAGCACAATGGAGTACCCAACTCCTCAATCACACTCCTCTAGTCCAGAGATAGTGGAGCTACAAATACAATGATATCTTGGTGATCAAAAGACCACAAACTCTCTTTTGAAAAACCTTTTTCCCTTACAAAAACCCTAGAGAATAATGTGTAGGATTGAAGTTCAAGTTTTGTAAGCGAAAAAGAAAATGAAATTGAAGAGATTTTTGAACCAAAAACTTCAGTAAAGACAGAGAATTTTGAGGACAAAACAGAGAACAAAAACTTCTTTTGAAAGCCTTAAACTTGAATTCTTTTGCAAATGATTGTTGTAATTACCTCAACCCTAATCATCCCTATTTATAGGATAAAGGTAGGGATTAAAGAGTAAACTAATATAATAAGTAATTAGGAAATATTTGACCCAAAATCAGCCCCTAAACTCGTTTAGAGAGAAAACACACGTTTTAAAACGTGTTAAATAAAGTAGCCGTTAGGCTGAAATCAAGCTCTCGGTCAACCGGCCGGTCGACCGGGTTTTCAAAAAATTTAGCTGTTGCCAGCCCACGGTCGACCGCCCGGTCGACCGAAACAAGCAGAGACTAGGGAACTTTCAGTCGGCCGAAGGTCGGTCGATCGAAATGGGGTCTGGTCGACCGCCCGGTCGACCGGGAGACGTGCACACATGCACGCACCCAAACGGTCAGAAGCCCGGTCGACCGGTCGGTCGACCGTTCTGACCTGAAACAGAGCCGGTCGACCGCCCGGTCGACCGCAAAAAGCAGATTATTTGAAAATACTTTTGAAGATCTTGAAACTTTTCAAAGTAGTTTTGATCAAGACTAGGTATACTATACAAAATAGAGTTTGTAAGTAATAAAATATGTTTAAAACTATTTTGTATATAGGAGAAATTTCTTTTAGAAAAATCATGTGCACAAAATCTTGTGTATGGGAAATTTTGAGCTTCAAATCTATTCACTATTCTTTAACAAACTAAAAATATAAAAACTAAGAAATGAAGTCTCTGAGCCATGCTACACCAAGCTAGAGCCTTCTCTTCTATGAAAACTTCCTCTTGCGCCATTTGCCTTTATAGCATCATAAACCTTGCAATAGCTAAGAAAGGCCATCATGAATGGTACTAACCTGAAACTCATTCTAAATAACTTATTAGTACCAAATAGCTTCTATGTGTTTTGTTATCATCCAAACATAAACAAATGGAGAGTGTAATCTTTTGGGCCAACAAAACCCATCTCTATAAGTGAAAGTTTATCATTTACAGAAAGAGAGGAATTGATAGCTCTTATACGAGAGTATATCGATGTCTTTGCATAGAGTTACGAAGATATGCTCAGTCTTGATTCGCAAATAGCCATGCATCAATTAAACATTAAGCCTGATGCTAAGCCAGTGAAACAACAGCAACGGCGATTTTGTCCTGGCATCATGGAAGCTATTGAAGCTGAGGTCCATAAACTCATCAAACGTGGCTTCATTCGTGAGGAGCAACACCCAGACTGGGTTGTTAACATTGTCCCCATTCTTGAGAAGAATTGAAAGATCCGAGTCTGTATTAATTATTGCGACCTTAATACAGCCTGCTCTAAAGATGAGTTCCTACTACCCATCACTGACGTGATGATTGACAGCACCTGCAGCTTTAAGAGAATGTCCTTTATGGATGACTTCTTAGGGTACAACAAGATTAAGATGTACCCAGAAGAAGAAAAGCATACTTCGTTTCGGACACCGTTGGGGTGTATTGTTATACTATTATGCCCTTCGGGTTAAAGAATACTGGAGCAACCTACAACTTGCAATGAGCACAATTTTTCGTAACCACCTCTGGAAAACGGTGGAATGTTATGTCAACGACATTGCTATAAAAAGCCGCGATAAAAATGATCATCTTCGTGACTTAAAAATAATGTTCGATATAATGCGGGCTCATCAACTAAAAATGAACCCAACAAAGAATTTTCTGGATGTTTCAAGTGGTAAGTTCCTGTGATTCATTGTCACATAAAAAAGAATCCATCTTGATTCGGACAAGGTCAAAGCTATTCAGAGCATGCAGCCACCTAAGAATCTCAAGAAACTTAGGGGTCTGCAAGGTAGGTTGGCCTATATCTGAAAATTCATCGCAAATCTCTCGGGTCGTTGTCAACCATTCACCCGACTTATGAAAAAAGGCGTCTCTTTTGCGTGGGATAAAGCCTGCTAGAAGGCTTTCGAAGATATTAAAGAATACCTCACCAAGCCTCCAGTTCTGGTGGCTCTCACATCAGAAAAACCATTCTTGCTCTATGTAAGAGCTATGGACCATTCTTTGGGTGCTCTTCTAACCCAAGAGAATGACGAAGGCCATGAACAGGCCATTTACTAGTTGAGCAGAACCCTGATAGGAGTTGAGTCCCGGTATAATCCTATTGAGAAGGAATTTTTAGCTCTTGTCTTCGCCATCCTAAAGACGCGACATTGCTTGGTTGACCAAACTATACATGTCATTTTCAGAGTTAAATCATTTGTGTATCCTCATGATAAAACCAGGATCGCTGAATTCAAGGTTAGCTAAATGGGCCATCCTCCAGTCTCAATACGACATGCTCTTTGTCCCCCAAAAGGCGATCAATGGTCAGGCCCTTGCAGACTTTCTGGCAGCTCATCCGGTTCCGGAGAGCTCAAAGCTTCATGAAGATATTTTAGATGAGGTTTTCAAAACAAATATGGCCTCAGAGGATGAGGTATGACAGATATTCTTTGATGGAGTATCAAGAAAAGGCCTCAAAGGCAAAATAATTACCGGTGTGGGGGTGATATTTGTCTTACCACAAAATCACATCCTTCTTTGGGTATTTTCATTAACAACGCCTTGCTCTAACAATATTGCAGAATATAATGCCTGCTTATTCGTCTCCAGCTCGCTTACGAAATGGGGGTACGATACCTTGAGGCCTATGATGATTCAAAGCTGATCGTCAATCAGGTCAAAGGAGAATACGAGGTTAGGCACGAAGACTTGGTATCTTATTATTGTAGAGTCATCAAAACGGCCAATTCATTTGATGGCTTTTACATCGGTCATGTCTCTCGTCTCCAAAATACTAACGCAGATACTTTGGCTGCGCTGGCAGCTAGTTAGCCTTACCCATTGATGCAACTTATCATTTTATAGTGGCCGCTCGACGCCTCTTCTACCGAAGTTTGCATTAGAAACTAATGAAGTTCATGCAATCTCAACAGATTCTGAGCCTAGAGACTAGCAGTTTCCCATCACTGACTATGCCTTGCATGACATATTACCGGACGACCCTAAGAAAGCAGTTTCTATCTGACGAAGATCTCTCCGCTTTTACTACGATTCAGTAGTAAAAACACTCTATCGCCGCTCACATGATGGTGTCTTGCTCTGTTGCCTATCTAACTCTGAAGCACAAGAAGTGATTAAAGACGCACACAATGGTATATGCGGGGCTCGTTAACCAGGTCCGAAACTCAATGATCCATTGCACAGACTCGGTTATTATTGGCCGACCATGATAGCTGATGCCATCAAATATGAAAAAAGTTTTAAAGCCTGTCAAATCCATTCAGACTTCATACATCAATCTCCGGAGCTATTTCACTCAAATATTGCTTCATGGCCATTTGAAGCGTGGAGAATTGATGTCATAGGACCTATCAGGCCCTCATCAACGAAAGTTCATCAGTTCATCTTAGCGATAACCAACTACTTTTCAAAGTGGGCAGAAGTTATGCCACTTATTGAAGTCAAAACTTTCAACATGGTTAACTTTATTAAACACCATGTTATCCATTGATTTGGTGTCCCCAGGCGGATTATTCATGACAACAGTTCCCAGTTTACAAGCTAAGTATTCTATCGGTTCTGCAATAAGTAATAAATTCAGAATGTGACTTCAACTGCTTATAACCCTGCTGCCAATGGTTTAGCGGAAGCATTCAACAAGATAATTATTAAGCTACTCAAGAAATTCATTTCATCAAGCAAATGAGATTGAAATAAGAAGCTCAGTGGATGTCTTTGGGCCTACCAAACTACGGTCTGAACCCCAACAGGCAACACGCCTTTTTCTCTAGTGTACGGGTGTGAAGCAGTCATACCTCTAGATATCCAGATGTCGTCACTACAGGTCGCCTTACCAACCAAGATGACTAAGGAAGACAATGATCGGTTATGCCTTCAAGGACTCGAAACCCTTGACTAGAAATGACTACAAGCTCAACAACGTATTGAGTTGTACCAAGCTCGAATTTCGAAAGCCTTTAATAAGAAGGTTAAATAAAGGATGTTCCAAAAAGGAGACTTTGTTTTAGCCGCCAGACGACCTATGGTCATGACCGTACAAAACCAAAGGTAAAATTCAAGCCGTTCGTGATAGAAACAGTCTACTCGAATAGGGCCTATCGTCCAGTAACTCTAGACGGCGACACACTCATGATGTCGGTTAATGACAAATTCCTAAAGAAGTACTATTCCCGATCACGTTAACAGGCTCACCTCTGATCAAATAAGTACTCATTATGACTATGTTAACATTAAACCTCCGGTTATTCTAATTAGGATCACTTGATTGGTTTCGATTCTACTCCTGATCAGTCAAAGATGATATTTCAGCAGAGAATGCCAAACTACCTTCTCATTCCCCGCAGTGTTCTTCTTAACTCCTTAATCTCCAGCAAGATTTTAGAGATCACCAGTGAAATACAGAAATGTTCACTTCACGTGACACGATCCGAAGCCTTCGATAAATAAGGTTAGAGGAAATATTGGCTTTTAAGTCTAATATAAATTCTCAACAACTCATCATGCTGAGGGGAATAGCATGCCTAGCCCAACTCAAATGGTGGTTGGTAAAGGCATACCAAATCCGTTGACAACTGAGGATTTGCTAAAAATCCTAAGGGACCTGATCCCATTAGATTCCCGTTCAAAATCTCTTATCAATTCCTGTCCATGGAATGGGAGGACCATACAAAAAGATATTCATTTCCCCAACGAAGTGAATCACAAGTCAAACCTATCATGTTAATATTAAATCTCTGATAGTGTGACTCTGACATATTCCCGAGCGGATTAAATCAACATCCACCAGCAGAAGATTCTAATTTTCCTGACGGATCAAAACTTCACTTTTCATTCTCTTCCATAAAATGACAGGCCCACTTAAAGTCACGTAAATTACGAGGCAATCCCTGTCATGTTAACAGTAAACCTCTAAACATCGGACTCAGACTCAAGTTGTTATATCTATAAGAGATCCCCGAACAGTCAAGTCTACAACCTAATTCTTTATGCTACCTTAAGATAAAGAATTTTTGCTATTTTATTCGGTCTATAAGTCGGTCATGTCCAGTCAATCACCTTCGAACTGACGAATCCCGATCTTCAATCCAGTAGGGACTTTTCATTCTTACTGTTATGTCCAGTTCGTCATCTCTGAACGACAGAATTCTAAACTTGGTAGCATCTCAATCGGTCACGTCCAACTTATCACCTCTGAACTGACATATAGCCACGTTCCCTCTTTGTACCGTCATGTCCAGTTTATCACCTCTAAACAGTAGAGCTCTGAATTCGGTAGCCTCCGAACGGTCATGTCCAATTCGCCAATCAGATCCCAAACTTCATCCTTTATTCATTTGTGGGCTTCCCTTTTGCTGTCATGTTAATATTAAACCTCTGAACAACGGATTGCGAGCTTGGTATCTCTTAGTTGGTCATATCCAGTTAATCACCCCTGAACTGGGTGCCTAGATTCAATTCACCCTTGCATTCCTCAGTGGGCTAGCTGCTAAGTTAATATGACTACCTATGGCAGCGGATTTAAAATTTAGTGTGTCTTAGTCTATTACGTCCAGTTTATCACCTCTGAATAGACGGGTCCAAAGACTGAGTTCACCTTCCTTTTGTCGTCATGTCCAGTTTGCCACCTCTGAATGACAAATTTCTGAGCTTTGTGACTTCTCAATCAGTTATGACAGTCAAACACCTTTGAACCAACAGATTGCCAAGTCTCACCTTTTTTTTACCGTTATATCTAGTTCGTCACCTCTGAACAGTAAGGCTCTGAATTCGGTAGCTTCTCAATCGGTTATGTCCAGTCAATCACCTTTGAACTGATTGATGTTCGAATTTTATCCTCCAGTCCAGTGCGAACTTTCTTTTATCGCTATACCCAGATTATCACCTCTGAATGATAAAATTTTGAATCTGATAATCTCTAATCAATTATATCTAGTTTGTCACCTCTAGACTAACGGATATCTAGACCTCACTTTCAGTCCAGTAAAGACTTCATTTTTGCTGTCATGTCCAGCTTATTACCTTTGAACAGCAAACCCTATTTCTAGTGATTCCTACTTGCCATGTCTAGTTCATCACCTCTGAACAGACGAATTCCTAGACCTACCCTCCCTTATCCCCAATGGATTCATCTACTTGCTAATTCTATCGTGTTTTCAACCTCTGGATAGATTAACTACACTCTATTTCTCTTTCGAGAGTTTTATCTATGGAGTTGCATCTCCATATGCAGTCCCTTTGAGAACTAATTCATTGAATTTTTCTTTATGGAAAGTTTAAGTTACCTGTGGATGATTGGAAAAGCAAAATGGATGGAAGTTAAAGCACTACCGCTTTGTTCCTAAAGCACGTGCAAAGTTAAAAACACTTGAGTGCTAAAATGTGGAGCTAAAGCATTGTCGCCTCACTGTCGAAGCGCGCGCAGAGCTAGTGGCACTTGTGAAGTTAGTCCAGAGAGAGCACCAGCAGTGAAGCTACTTGGAAGTCATGCACTGAAGCTTCGCTAAGCCATAGCCTGCCACGCAGTGAAGCTAGAGCCAACACGGTGTAGTCCCATTCCAAACAACCAAATTTCCTGTGTTATACTTGCTTCAAAAAGGTTTGAACACCCAAAGCAATTCAAAGTGTTTCGAAATCTATACCAAGTCCACTACGGATTTACGAAAACTTTGAAGCGTTTTGTTGACACTCAAAAGGACAAGATCCTGGATAGCCCTCAGATTGGCTGAAGAATGTCTAACCGGTTGACACTTCCAAAAGACAGGTTGCAGACAAGTGAGCAGATAGCTAGAAGTTGGTTAAAACTGAGCCAAAATATTGGCTAAAGAATAGCTTTGCATGAGGCTTTGAGTTAACTTCGCTCCAGAGCAAGCTCCGCTCTTCAACCCCATAGTGGGATAGCTTCGCCTGAAGCTCTACACAGCCGCGCAGAAGGCTAACTCTTAGCTTCGCTGAAGCTTAGCACAGCTTTGTTGAGAGCTTGCTTCTAGCTTCGTCTGAAGCTTTACACGGCTCTATTGAGAGCTAGAAGCAAGGTCTGAAGCTTTACACGGCTCTATTGAGAGCTAACTCCTAGCTTTACTTGAAGCTTAGCATAACTCTGCTGAGAGCTTACTTCTAACTTCACCTGAAGCTTTATATGGCTCTGTTGAAAGCTAACACCTACCTTCGCCAGAAGATTAGCACAACTCTGCTGAGGGCTAACTTATAACTTCGCCTGAAGTTTTATCTAGTTTCGCCTGAAGCTTTTAATAGCTTTGCATGAAGATTCTTTTAGCTTCGCTGCAAGCTCTTTTCTACCTTCGCTGCAAACTCTTTTGGTCATTTTTGACCATTTAAAACTCAGCACGAAATTAATGTGATCTCCTTACTCCTTAATTAGTTAGGAAGATCAAGGTAAATCTCTTAATTAGTTAGAGAAGATTAAGGGAAATTTCTCAATTAGTTGGATAAGTTCAAGAAAAATCTCTCAATCAGTGGGGAAGATCAAGGTAAATCCTTCAATTAGTTGGAGAAGATCAAGAGAATATCCCTCATTTAGTTGGAGAAGATAGGGAATATCCCTCAATTAATTGAGCAAATCAAGAGATTGGTGTAACAACCCTAAACTAACTGGAAAATTAGCTTTGCACGCATGTTTCTAGTTTTGCTAAAGTTGTATTTAGCTTCGCAACGAAACTATTCTTCAGATGTAAAGCTAGATTGCCTTAATCTATATGCTGATTTTTTGGAAACAGTTACACCTTATAGATCCTATAAAGAGCCCACTAAAGTGAAGGTTCACCTAGAGGGGGGTGAATAGGTGATGGCTAATCTAATGGTCACTTAATGCCAAATAATGCGGAAGCTAAAAGCAATTATGACCTAAATAAATTATTTAAACTAAACACCACGTATAACACAAGAGTGTTGCCGAATTCCCCGTGAAGGGCTCTGGACAAACTCCTCTAGATTCCCCTTGAATGGGTTGAGGTGCCGCGTTGGCTTTCTTGGTTGAATACAAGTGTTAGCAAACAATCCCACGCAAGTATATAACAATATGAGCACAAATGAATATATCAAGCATATAAAGATAGACAATAAGAGTATGCAAGATATAAAGGAGATAGAGAGAGAGAGAGTGAGCAATCGCAAACACAAGGGATTTGTTTCGAGGTTCGAGCACCCTGCTCTACATCCCCGCCTTCGACACACGAAGGATTTTCACTATGATCGATCCCAATGGATCACCCGGTGCCGCAACACCTACAACTCTCGGACTCCCTAGTCCGTACACACGCAAGCCCACCGGCTCGCCGAGGCCGCACCTCAAACAATGAGCTCGCACCCGAACTCGAAACCACCGAGTCCACACTAGGACCCGAAATAATGCGAACACAACCGTCCGCCTCCTCAAAGAAACAAAGAACAAGTCGTTGGTGATCACAATACTTTGATCACCTAAAAACTATCTCACTACAACACTCCTATAAGATGAATAGCAATGGATGGCTCAAGTGTTTGTGTGAGAAAACAAGGAAGAGAATGGTGGAGGAAAAACTCAAAGAATCTTTTTAACACTCTTAATAAAAACTCCCCTTTGATTGGAAGAATTAGCTCTCAAATTTTGTGGAGAAAAACTTCTGAAAAGGATTGGAAAAACTGGCTCAAAGCTCTCCTAAAAATCTTGGTGAAAACAATGACCAAACCCCCAAATATATAGGCTGTCAAAACTAGCCGTTGGGGTCTGTCAGACCTGTCGGTCGACCGCCCGGTCGACCGTCAACGGTCAAAAATCAGACCATTGGAGCCTCCGGTCGACCGCCCGGTCGACCCAAAAGAACAGAGAGCACTGCTCTCAGTTCCGGTCGACAGGGTCGACAGACCGGCCATCTGCCAGGTCAAGGCGTGCACGTCCGTGCACGTCGGTCGACCGAGCCGGTCGACCGACTTCAGGGTTAGTCGACTAGCAAGGTAGTAAGTTGACTATCTGAAACCTGAAAACAATTTTTCTGGGATTAAAAAGTTTGTCTTTTTGGCTCAAATAAAATCCCATAAAATACTTAAAAATCTACAAAAATAGTTTAACCAATATACTTTGATAAACAAACATGCTTGCACAAAATCAAGGCATGTTATAAAAGATTTGGACTATTTTTGTAATATGAAAATATTGGCTCAATTGAAAACTTGTATTTTCGAAAATTTATTTTCCATAAACTTCTTCATGATACAAAAACAAGATATTTTGAATTCATTAAAGCATAGTGTGTATGGATATGATCTACTACACAATTAAGATGAAATATCTATGTTTTTGGCATTAAGCTCTAAATATGGTTTTGGATTAAAACATGTATACAAGAAAACACCAAAAACCAAAATGTATTTTTCCAAAATGAAAGTCTTTTCTAAACTAAAAATTCTTTTATGAAAACATATCTATCAAGAGTGTGTGTATGTGATATATACTTGAGCAATCCACCAACTACTCTATCCTTTACATTTTAACTAAACCAAAATCTTCTAAAAACTAAATCTTATACCTAGACACAAGTCTTGATCTTGAAGTCTTCCCTTGAAGTCTTCTCATCATCTTGACTTGGTCCAAATGCAATCCAACGAGCTCGACTCCTCTTGAGTACTTGATGTAATCTTGATGCATAGGCTCGTGAATCAACCGGTGCTAGCTCCAAAACTTGTCTTAAAATATTTTGTTGAAGCTCCACACCTACTAAGATCTTGATAACAAATCTGTCACTAATTAAACACAAGATCATTAGTAAACATAACTACATGAGTTGATCATCATCAAAACTAGAGTGATGGGCCTTTGGGCCAACAATCTCCCCCTTTTTGATGATGACAAAACTCATGAAGTTATATATGCATGGATTAAAGTAAAGCTCCAAAGAAGCTCCCCCTTAACTCATGCATAAACAATAAATAATAAATATGCAATGAAGGCACATAAACATGTATGCAAATGAAGGAGTAAACATGCTAATCAAGCATAAAAAAAATCACAAAATCTTTTCTCCTATTTGCAAAACAAAACATATATGCATAAACATAAATTCTTTTATAAAAACATGCATATATAGAAAATACCTCTCCCCCTTTTTGTCAATCATCAACAAAGGGTTTAAGGTAAAAACAAAATCATCAAATCTTTCTCCCCTTTTTGTCATAAACAAAGAGATCAATAAGGGGTCAAACATATCAATAAAAGGTTATATGCGATATACATTCATGAAGAGGAAGACGCTAAGTTAGCTTCCCTACACATATGCATTACATGAAGAAAGGATGACAAGCCCCAATTCACATAACACATATTATGTAATGCATAAGAGGAGATGTGAAGCTCCCCCTACACACGTGTACCACATAAAGAAGAGTTGTCAAGCTCCTCAATTTACAATACACTCAACATGAATCTATATGTAGAAGAGATGTTAAGCTCACATTGCATATAGGCAATACAAATCAAAAAATATTTTTTTTAATTTTTCTTAAACAAAATTTTTAAAGGTATCAGAGCTTTTGTAAAACAAACAAATTTTAAGATACCAAATTGAAAATAATCATTATTGTAAATCATATTGATACCTATTGAAATTTAACAAATATGAAGTTGAAACATATTGATACCAATAGTAAACATAATGATCAAAAAAAATTTTATTTTTCATCATAAACTTTGTGCTTTTAAAAATGTGAACCAATTGTAAGTTAAGCACATGAAAATCATATATATGTATGAGATGAGAATACCAATTGACATTGATACATACATACATAGGAAAACAAAATATGAGTATATACAAAAATTATCAATTTAGATACCAATTGAAAGAATCCAATGATACCAATTGAAAATGACAATGAAAATCAAGTATATAACTCATAACTAGCCTCCCAATCATGGTTCAAGATTAAAATGTTTTTCTCATAAAGCATACATGAACATGATCTCCCATCCATCCTCCCATAAAGGGCAGAGTTTTCAAAAATAGATTTGAAAATATTTTATCATGGAAAATCACTACCAAATGAAGAACAATAACTAGTTAAAATAATTTTTGAAAAACTACTTAAAGATCCTTCAAAAACATGAAATCAAAGCATATGTATTTCATGAATCATACCAAATACACAAATATGACACTCAAGATCTATAAAGCTCATAAAAAGATGTTCATGAAACAAGGTCATGACAAAATGAATAAAATGTGAGTGTACAAGAGTCATGTAAATAGCATTTTCATGAAAATAGACATTGAAGCTCAAAAAGTGTGAGTATTTTTTAAATTCATTTTTATCAAACAAACATGAAAATTCATTTTTCATTAAAACAAAACACACTTCTAGGTATATGTATGATTTATCCAATCCTAACAATACACATACATATCCCAAACATAAAAGAGTCTATCAAATGTATTTGCATGAAGGCAAGAGACTCACGGGTATACATGTATATTTATTAGATTTGAATTAAAAATACATATACATGAAGTAAAATCATAAAAATTTGGCAAAGCACGTATAAATGAGAGAATCATCAAAACTAGTTTATACATGTGCATATAGTGGGTACAAATGAGCATGAAGTGCAAACATATATATGTCACGTGTAACTCACTATTTGTACATGTATAATACAAGTTTTGATAAAAACTACATCTAAGCATGTTTTTACCACATGAAGCACAAAACAAATAAAACATGATCATGCTAAAAATATCATGAATGAGCAAGCATGAACATAAATAAAATGGGAGTTTAGAGATTGTTACCAACTCCAAAGCTCCAATCATGGTGGTTGTCCCACCAAAACTCCTTGATAGCGGTGCATCAAATGTATGTCCTTGTAGTCCATGCAACCACCATCAAGGCACCAAGTCTCTCACGTCTTGAGAGATCCCTCACCTGCATCAAAAACATGGGGTGGGGTTTTGGTACCCATTTTTTCTTGGGTCCTTTGGGGTTAGTCTTGTAAGGAACCAAAAATTTTTATTATTAGCAAAATTAAAATGATGCAACTTGTCATAACAAAATTTTGCTAAATGGCCTTTGCGGCCACAATGTGTACATGTGTACACCTTAGTATGCTTATGTGTAGGAGTGTGATCATGACGTGCAACATAAGCATATGTATGATGATGTTGTGCATGAATGTGTGGAGTTTGTTTCTTTGAAAACATTGACTCCAACCTAGTATGGTTAAATGCACAAGAGCTCAAAGTTGAACTCAAATTATTAATTTTATCTTTTAAAACATTAATCTCACTAGTGGTGGCATGTAAAGCATGGTGAGATAAAGAATCATTTTTCCTTTTCTTTTGAAAAATATTTTCCTTTTCTTTTTCAACAAATTTTCCTTTTAAAGAGTTATTTTCTTGTAAAATAATTTCCTTTTGTTTTTCCACCAAAATAATTTCATTTTTCAAACTCATATTTCCTTCACACAAATCATTCAATTTAGACATCAAGGAAATATTTTCATTTTTCAAAACTTCATTTTCTTTTTCTAAGCATGCAATCTTAGATTTAAATGAATCTTGTTCTATATGCATGCAATCAAATTTCTTTTTCAAATTTTTATTATCTTTCTTAATCATGTTATTTCTCAAGCAATAGTTGACAAAAAGTAGATAGCTCATCATATAACATGTTATTATCCTCATCCTCGGATTCGGTATTACCTCAAGGGGGTTATCCCCTTGGACCATGTAGCACACATTGGAAGGGTCGCTTTCAACATCCGAGTCGCTCCCAGCATAGTATAGATTATTTTATCCAAGGGAGATGAGGGCATTCCAAACTACAAAAGCCGAATCAAGATTAGAAACTCTAGATAAATAAACATCATCTAGGGTAGACTTTAAAGCATTAAGGGCTTTTGCATTAGCCTCAATATTCTTACCATATAAACAATAATCATTATTAGTGATGACAAGATAAACATGAATACCTAAGGCTTTGAGGTACAAGTACATCTTCACCTTCCATATATGGATGTTAAGAATGTCAAACATGGGTGGTGACATGAAGTCCATGGTGTGTGTACAAAATATTGTGATTAGCCAAAAAAAAGAGGATCTTTAACTCTAGGTTGTTAGACCCAAATCAGAGTACCAAGCTCTGATACCATTTGAAGGTTCACCTAGAGGGGGGTGAATAGGTGATGGCTAATCTAATGGTCACTTAATGCCAAATAATGCGGAAGCTAAAAGCAATTATGACCTAAATAAATTATTTAAACTAAACACCACGTATAACACAAGAGTGTTGCCGAATTCCCCGTGAAGGGCTCTGGACAAACTCCTCTAGATTCCCTTGAATGGGTTGAGGTGTCGCGTTGGCTCTCTTAGTTGAATACAAGTGTTAGCAAATAATTCCATGCAAGTATATAACAATATGAGCACAAATGAATATATCAAGCATATACAATAAGAGTATGCAAGATATAAAGGAGATAGAGAGAGAGAGTGAGCAATCGCAAACACAAGGGATTTGTTTCGAGATTCGAGCACCCTTGCTCTACATCCCCGCCTTCGACACACGAAGGATTTCCACTATGATCGATCCCAATGGATCACCCGGTGCCGCAACACCTACAACTCTCGGACTCCCTAGTCCGTACACACACAAGCCCACCGGCTCGCCGAGGCCGCACGTCAAACAATGAGCTCACACCCGAACTCGAAACCACCGAGTCCACACTAGGACCCGAAACAATGCGAACACAACCGTCCGCCTCCTCAAAGAAACAAAGAACAAGTCTTTGGTGATCACAATACTTGATCACCTAAAAACTATCTCACTACAACACTCCTATAAGATGAATAGCAATGAATGGCTCAAGTGTTTGTGTGAGAAAACAAGGAAGAGAATGGTGGAGAAAAAACTCAAAGAATCTCTTTTAACACTCTTAATAAAAACTCCCCTTTTGATTGGAAGAATTAGCTCTCAATTTTGTGGAGAAAAACTTATGAAAAGGATTGGAAAAACTGGCTCAAAGCTCTCCTAAAAATCTTGGTGAAAACAATGACCAAACCCCCAAATATATAGGCTGTCCAAAACTAGCCGTTAGGGTCTGTCAGACCTGTCGGTCGACCGCCCGGTCGACCGTCAACGGTCAAAAATCAGACCGTTGGAGCCTCCGGTCGACCGCCCGGTCGACCCAAAAGAACAGAGAGCATTGCTCTCAGTTCTGGTTGACAGGGTCGGCAGACCGGCCATCTGCCAGGTTCAAGGCGTGCACGTCCGTGCACGTCGGTCGACCGAGCCGGTCGACCGACTTCAGGGTTAGTCGACTAGCAAGGTAGTAAGTCGACTATCTGAAGCCTGAAAACAATTTTTTCTGGGATTAAAAAGTTTGTCTTTTTGGCTCAAATAAAATCCCATAAAATACTTAAAAATCTACAAAAATAGTTTAACCAATATACTTTGATAAACAAACATGCTTGCACAAAATCAAGGCATGTTATAAAAGATTTGGACTATTTTTGTAATATGAAAATATTGGCTCAATTGAAAACTTGTATTTTCCAAAATTTATTTTCCATAAAGTTCTTCATGATACAAAAACAAGATATTTTGAATTCATTAAAGCATAG
This sequence comes from Agave tequilana, assembly GCA_038442645.1. NCBI lineage: Eukaryota > Viridiplantae > Streptophyta > Magnoliopsida > Asparagales > Asparagaceae > Agave > Agave tequilana. The sequence continues at coordinate 43,060 of JAVJIF010032245.1, read as the reverse complement.
TGTGTATGGATATGATCTACTACACAATTAAGATGAAATATCTATGTTTTTGGCATTAAGCTCTAAATATGGTTTTGGATTAAAACATGTATACAAGAAAACACCAAAAACCAAAATGTATTTTTCCAAAATGAAAGTCTTTTCTAAACTAAAAATTCTTTTCTGAAAACATATCTATCAAGAGTGTGTGTGTGATATATACTTGAGTAATCCACTAACTACTCTATCCTTTACATTTTAACTAAACCAAAATCTTCTAAAAACTAAATCTTATATCTAGACACAAGTCTTGATCTTGAAGTCTTCTCATCATCTTGACTTGGTCCAAATGTAATCCAACGAGCTCGACTCCTCTTGAGTACTTGATGTGATCTTGATGCATAGGCTCGTGAATCAACCGGTGCTAGCTCCAAAACTTGTCTTAAAATCCTTTGTTGAAGCTCCACACCTACTAAGATCTTGATAACAAATCTGTCACTAATTAAACACAAGATCATTAGTAAACATAACTACATGAGTTGATCATCATCAAAACTAGAGTGATGGGCCTTTGGGCCAACAAAAAGGAGGGGTTAAGGGCTCAATTTTTCTCCCATCAAGGACTGATTTTTCTCCCATCATGGGCTGGCTGGAAAATTTGGAGATTTAAAAGACCTCTAGCAAAGAGAATCCTCTTACTTCTAAGCTTTCAAAGTTCATGAGATTTAATTTTCTCGCAACATTTAAAGTCTTCCAACTTTAGAGGATTTTCGGAACCAGGCGAGAAAGAAATTCCCGTGAGAAGACTTGAATATCTGACCTATTGCAACATCAATGGGATAAAGTGATCGCGCGCTGATCAGATTCCCATCGGCATACTTCCCCAGAAATATCAGATGAGATTTATTTGTAATTTTCTTTTTTTCTTAAAAGAATTACTTGAAATTTTGCTCCTCAATTCTTTTGCAAGTTTTCCTCTATCAATTTCAATGGAATACAGTCAACTATACTATTCATAGGTATCTTTATTATTCTTTTTTTATTTCCTTATTTACCTCTGTTACCTATATCTTTCATGATCTGACCCCTTTTGCAGGCATTCTTGTACTTATTTAATACTGGAATTATTGTATAGATATTGTGTTTATTTCCTGTACTGAGGCTTAGCCACGTATGTGAGGGTATTTTCGCCCTGCGCATGTACGTCGCTGTAGCGTTTCCGTATCCGCGAGATCGGGTGTTACAAGGTATTACAACCTTTGACCGTGACTCCTTCTATAACTTATTAAGCCTTGGATAATTACTTTTTCCGTGTTCTTTCTCTTTAGAAAATGCACACTGATTCTTTCTCAATTGGGGATTATCAAACATAGACTTTAATTTTGATCTATTTGCTCTTCTTCAATTTGGACTACTTCCTCTGCGGTCAATACCTCTGCTGATGTGTAATTAGAAAAGATTCCATGTCTTTCCACCTCAATTCGAGGTTTACAAGAGTAGTGGTCGTCTCACTATAGCTAAGGGATGTTCTCCCATTGATCAAGGTATAAAGGTCTCATATCCCTCATCAAGGGGAGAACGCAATAATATCAAAGCCTTGTCTTTATCCTCGATTGCTACATCCACATTCGTGAAATCCATGAGAAGCTTCGTGTAGACGTTGATGTGATCAATAATGGAGATTTCTCTCTTCAACTGAAAATGATAAAGTCTCCTCTTCAAATCCAAATAATTCTCGACATTCTTCGTTAGTACTTGCTCACAAGAGTCTCCAAATCTTCTTCGCAGAAGTCTTATTCATTACATCATACTTTAGATCCTGCGTCAACTAAGACATAGAGATGCCACACGCTGTCCTATTCATCTTTTTTCAAACATTTTCATCAACTTCCGCCAGTCTTTTTTGAAGCTTAAGAGTATCCTCCAAATTTTACGCATTCAGCACATCCAATACCTCGCATGTTCACAAAATGAAATTATTCATGCCATTAAACTTCATCGTATCAATCTTTAAGTGATGAATATTTTGTATTTCTTTTCATGAAAGAAGTACTCTCTTCGGACGCTTCTTCGATCATTTCTACTCCAAATTCCTACAATCAAGTAAGCAAAACAACTATAGAATAGATCTACAAGAAAAAGAAAGAATTTTTACTTCAAATGAAATCCATAGATGTATTTCCAAATGATTTCTCCACCAAAAGGTTGAAGATGAGATTCAACACACTAAAAATCTATCCTAACTGAAGCCACAAATCTTCAAGATTCAACCTTTCAACTAAGATTCACTCCTCCAAATGAGAACCACAAGCGTAGTCTAGAGTTCTAATACCACTTGTAGAGAGAAGCCAAGAAACAGTGAAAAATCATATTTCTCTTATATACTTTTTGATCAATCAATAGATCTCTCAATTTTATCTTGGGACGTAGGCAAACTTATCGAACCTCCTTAAATCTTTGTGTCTTCTTCTTGTGCGATTGTTGTTATGCACTTGTGTTTTATTTCTTGACTCTTCTGAATCTCTACCCCCCCCCCCCCCCCCCCCACCCCACCCCCACAGAAGGGAAAAATGAAAAGAAAGAAAGAAAAAAAAGGAGCACACAACATCTCAACGGTCCCTCCCCCAATTCTAATCAATCCACTTCCACTTGGAATTAAATATAATCAATGGACCACATTGGTGGTGGTACCCTTGACAATCCTCTCCAAGCAGCCATATAACAAATAATGTGTCCCATCACTCACAACCCTATGATTTGTTTTTGTCTAGGTTAAGTCTGTTCAACCCTAACCCTAGATTGGCATACTCTCATATGCTCCAACATGAAAGCTTTCTACAAACAGTTAGACGTCGTCAGTTTCTAGGATATATACTTTGAACATTTCACCTCCTCCTCCTCTCACTTACAGACAAAACAAATCAAATTTATTTTAGGTAAAGCATCAAGCAGGCTCCATTACAGGGAGCAAGAAACCTCACATGCTTTCATGAAGGCCAATATCACAGACCCCTAGTCTTTTTAGAGGCTTCTTGCTACAAAATATTTGGATAGATCACAACAAGTCCAAACTCTCATCTCACAGGTTGCATGTGAAGCCACAAAGCAATCAAATTGTTCCCATGAGAGCAACTTTTCCCCCCTTTCTTTGCATGCCAATGCTGCTGCTACTATTATTATTATCATAATGTTTCAAAACTAACTTTTTACCCTTTTGTGATCAAGATTATTCCCCATGAACTTTGGCTTTTTCTCATCAAAAGGATCTTGTCAATTGCCATAAAGGAATGCAGATTATTTAATTGAAGGGATGAAGCAATGATATAAGACAAGACTTTGTAGAATTTAGATACTAAATACAAATTTTTCTAATGCAGATCTAGATCCAAATCCATAAACCTAATCAGTTAGAATAACATTTGGGCAATCATAACCACCTGATAATCTCATCTCCCTCACATTGCAATTAGATTAGCAGGAGACATAAACCTGCACAGTTTGTTCCAAATTAAATAGAAATTATTGATCATAATAAACTAATAAACTAACACATCTTACAAATCAATTACTAATTATTTCTGTTTGAAATTGGATTAGAGATTTATGGGGAACAGTGTGTCCTTGCTTCCATGTGATGCTAGCTTGCAAGTGAGGTCCTACAAACTAGGATGGTCTCCAATTGAATGAGTGGGAGAGTAGTGGTTGAGGACCATGCATTGTTTCCTTCTGTTTTTTTTTTTTAGAACAAGCTGGGGGTTATCCTTCAGCGTACATACACCCATTACAAATCTCCACCTAAATAGATTCAAATTGGTGACATCTGATGAGCAAATACAAGGCCTGACCGGCAGGCAACTTCGAGAGACGTGTATTGTCTCCCTTTGTGCAACATGGAGTTGAAAGCTTGAGATGATATGGATTGTAATTTTTTGACCTAGGAATTTCATTCATTTATCCTTAATAAAAGGAAATTCATTCATTATAGTATAATATATTTCCTAAGGGAACTTGGGGAGAAGAAGTGATCAATGAAATTTAGATGTGTATGTGGCCAATTCATTCGGCCCGAAAACCAGCGAGAGATGGTTACCTTGTTCGTTTATGATATTCTTTGAAATCTTGTTTAAAAGAGAGAATGGCGAAACACCTGATACATGTATGATATTATAGATATCTGATAATACTTATGACCTAATGTACATCTGACTCTAGTACTGACTGACTCTACTCGCCTGATATATAAATTGTGATAGACACCTGACTGGACATATACTCTACTGTGTGCTATCCACATTACTGTTTTTTATTTTATTCATATCATTTCTTATTCCAGTATATATATTTTCTTTATCTACTCACATATTATAAGCATATGCACTTTCCAGTTTATTCTTATACATTCATTAGGAGTTCTGACTCCCTAAATTTGCATATCCAGATCTATGATTATTTATTGCTGATCAGGTATTTGGAGAGGATTATATGCGCTGCGAGGAGCTGGAGTCGCTTTTTTCTTGATCATAGATATTCTTCCTCTTTTTTTCATGTTATTTTCTGATTTTAACTATATCACGTCTATTTGCCAATTCGTTCCTTCATTCATCTATTATTATTGTGTTAGATATTTATATGTCATATTGTAGTGATATTGATTTATCGTAATAGATTTTATACCTTGTTCAAATTTCTTTAGGCTTAGCGTGTATACATGGGGTATCCTCCTCGCGTATATACGTCGCCAACTTTCGTCGCAACTCCGTTTTCACGTATTTTGGGAAGCGGGACGTAATAGGATTTTCTTGGTATCAGAGCCGGTTCAAATAAAAAGAGAACCTAGTTCATATATGTAACCTGAGACAGTTATAATTATATTGCAATAAACATATACTATTCACATGATGATACTGAGTCCACTTGAGAATTGATCGTCCTCTCCCTTAGAATTCATCTCTTGAATCTTTTGATATCCCTAATTCTAACTCTTCTTCTAGAGTAATTCTGGCTCTATCTTGATTCTTATTCTTCTTTCCGATTTTATTTCCTGATTTTGTCTCTTAGATTTGGTCACTACATTTTGAAGTCAGTAACAAAGATCAGAGCGCGCAGCGGAAGCGTATGGACCCATGATATAGTGAGAAGCGGCATGAAAATTTTATCTTCTCCCTTAATCTTGATTTTCTATCATTCCCTGTTTTATCAAAATTTTGAAGACGAAATTTTTATAAGATGGGTAGAATGTAATATCCCTCGCCTAAAATACTATATTTTTTCTAAAGTATTTATTTTATTTTACTGATTATTTTATTATTATTTATTAACTTGATTTATAGTACAAATTATTTTAAGATAGCAAATGGTATTTTGGCCTTATATTTATATTTAGCATTATTAAGTATTATCAGTTTAATTACTAGCTATTATTTTTTCATTATTATGTTACTATTATTATTATTGTAGTTGCTATTATTGTTAATATTGATATTGTTATTATTCTTATTCTTATTGTATGTTTTAGTCATTATTATTAATGGTAGTAATTTTACCAAGTATTATTAGATAATATTTTTAATGTTGATAATTTTATTATTATTATTACCACTACCTCTTTTTGATTATTAGTATTTATTATTATTATTGTTATTATTATTCATATCTTTTTCTTTTCCTAGCCCATAACACATTACCATTGAGATTCTTGCCCATTAACCCAAAACCCAATCCTAATCCTAATCCAAACTCCTATCTTATCAAATCTTATTATAAATCTTAACTAATCCTAATCTAAATACTAATAATAATCATGTCTATCCTATCTTACCCAAATTCAAATCTTATTTTTAAAATTATAACCTTCATTAATTTTATCCTAAACTATTCAATCAAGCGTTTTGAATCCAACTAAAATTCAGATTTTTCAAGTCCCTAATAATCTATAAAAAAAACCATAAACTTCTTCTCTTTTTCTACCTCAAAAGAAAACCATGTCCCAACTCTCCCCACCTCCTTTCTTTTCTCCTCAAGCAGAGCATGAACAAAAAGGGATCTTGAAGTGCAGAGATGGAGGAACATGATAGGGGAGATCAAAACCAAGTGATTTATTTTCAAAATTTATTTGATATAAATAGTTTATTAAAAATCATATCTATATCATGATCTCCATGAATTTTTTTTACACATAAAACCCAATCTAAAATTCAACTGAAATACATGTGAAAATCTACCAATTTATAATTTTAATTTACATATTTTTTTAGAATTTTTACAGCAAAAGGTTTCAAAAAAAAAAAGATTGGCCGCTGCTCTCGGCCAGGCGGAGAGTAGCTCGGCCTGTTCGCTGGCCCAGGCCAGGACTGGCCTGGCCCGAGCCAGGCCTGCTAGGCCAGCACTGGGCTTTAGGCCCTACTAAAAAAAAAAGAAAAAAAACGGAGATTTCCAGACCAGGCCTGGGCCTGGGCCACTGCTAGAGTTATAATAAAGGGAAAAAAAGAAGAAAGAAAGGAAGAAAGAAGGAGAATTGCTCAATAAAAATAATTAGATAAAAATATCAAAAAAATAGAAAATAATATAAATAATATTCTACAATACTCTTATTTTCTATAATAAAAATTTTAGACCAATACCAATATAAATTAATTCAAATCACCCACTTTAAAGCTATTTTTCCTTAATGGTAAACTCAGATCTGTTATGTATTTTAATGGTTTAAAACATATTAAAAATCCAAAAAGAAATTAGAAATTATTTTAAACTAAACTTACTAAATTCATTAGACCAAGAGGACCTTATCCCAAACCCCAAACTAATTAATCAAGATTAAAACCCCTTATAACTCCCAAGTAAAATATCCTTTTAAAAATCTGACAATTTCTATTGGAATGAACCCATGTAGATTTATCGAGGCCTTATGATTTCAGTGCTTTAAATTGGAATGAAGTTAAGTGAGTGTTTCTTTTTTTTGTTTAATTTTATTTAATTATGTCGTGAGTGTTCTTTTCCTTCTTCAGTTAAACAAGATTTTTGTGACAAATAATTTTATTTTGTTATGTAATTTTGTTATAAAAATTTACTGAGATGATATCTGTGAGTGTTTACTCTTGTATTGCTTCTTTATTTATTATTGTCAGTTACCTGTATCATTCCATGTGATCACCTGACTTATTTTACTAGTGTGATTACATGTATTCCTTCATGAGATATCAGTGAGTGCTTATCCTATTTAGTTAGTTCATATGAGTGTTTACCAATATCATTACATGTGTAGATGATTATTATTTTTTATTCTAGGCTAGTTGCCGTACACCTTAAACTATGACTTGTATTGATTTGAGAATGGTCTGACTCATATTTGCAGACATATTTGAGGTATTTATCGGACATTTATTTTTGATGATATTTCATACGAGAATTCATTTAGACAATAAAGTTAGATCAAATAAGATGTTACCTTAAAATTGATTTATTTGGATGCTTGGAGTTATATATGAACGTAAAGTTCAACTTGAGATTTACATGAATACCTTACCTTGATTTTGAGCTATCACATAATTGTTGCCCCGAAGGCCCATTGCTCTAGTTTTGATGATGATTAACTCATGTAGTTATAGTACTAATGATCTTGTATTTAATTAGTCTCAGATGTTTGATCAAGATCTTAGTTGGTGTTTAGCTTCAACAAAGGATTTAAAGTCAAAGTTTTGGAGTTAGCACGTGTTGATTTAAGAGCTTGCGCATCAACATTGCATCAAATACTCAAGATGAGTCTAACTCATTGGATCAAGGTTTGGACCAAGTCGGGAAGGAGAAGAAGATTTTCAAGGAGAAGATTTCCAAGAAGACTTGTGTTATGTTTGTAAGTGTCAAGATTTTATTTTTAGATAAAATGTAAATGATAGATTAGTTGGTGGATTGCTCAAGTTCATATACACTCACACACAAATTTATATGTATTTTCATAAAAGAGTTTTCGTTTTAGAAAATACCGGTTTGATTTTAAGCTTCAAAATATATGTGTTTTTTTAAAACTTATTTTAGAGCTTATTGTCAAAAACATAGATATTCATCATATATGTGTAGTGGATCATATCCATACATAATAAGCTTCAAAAGTGTTTAAAATATCTTGTTTTTGTATTTGGAGAAGTTTTGAAAAAATCGTTTTCAATTTGGAGAGAGTGTTTGGAAAATACAGATTTCTATTTAAGCCAAAATTTCTATATTACAAAAATAGTTCAAAATATTTGTAACATGTTTTGATTTTTACTCAAACATGTTTGTATATCAAAGTATATCAAGGAACTTATTTTTGTAGAATTTATGAGAATTTATGAGATTTTATTGAAGGTAAAAAGACCAAGTTTTAATCTCTGAAAAATTGCTGACCAGGCCTTCTTCCAGTCGACCGCTACACAAGTCGGTCAACCGGGTGGTCGACCGATATGCACGAACGTGCACAACTAAGGGCCGGTCAACCGCCAGAGAGCTTCTGCTCTCTGTAAATGGCCCCAGTCGACTGGGCGGTCGACCGCTAGGTCAAAGCCCAGTTTACGGTCAACGGCCAGTCGACCGCTTTTCCCAACGGTCGGTCGACCGGGCGGTCGACCGATAGTAGAGTTTTTGCTGAGTTGGACCATAACAGCTATATTTTTTTAGGCCTATATATTGGGGCTGTTTTGGACTGTGTTATATAAGATTTGAAGTGGGTTTTCAAGCTAATTTTTCCTACCTTTCTAAGTGTTTATCTCCACTTATTTTAGAACCAAATACTTCCATATCAAAAGGAGAGTTTTTCAAGAGTGTTTTAAAATAGAAATTTCTTGAGTTTTTCACCACAAATTCTATCCAAGTTTTCTCACACATACTTGAGCTATCCATTACTACATCAATCCTATAGGGATCTTTGTTGTGAGAGAGTTTTAGGTGATTAAAGTGTTGAGATCACCAAAGTGTTTCATCTTTGTATTTGAGGAGGCGAACTTGCGGGTTCGTGTTGTTTCGAGTTCTTATGGGAGCTCGATGTAGAGGTGCGGCCTCGGCAAGCTAGTGTGCTTGCGTGTGTAGTTCTTGCGGGAACAAGAGAGGGACTAGTGAGTCCAAGGAGTTCTAGTGTGAACTCGTTGTAGGTGTTGCGACACCGAGTGATCCGGTGGGATCGATTCTAGTGGAAATCCTTCATAGTGTTGAAGGCTGGGACGTAGAGCAAGGGTGATCGAACCTCGAAACAAATCTCCCGTGTTTGCGATTGCTCTCTCTATCTCTCACTTGTGCTTATATCTTGCATGCTCTTATTGTTCATATTCATTACTTGCTTGATATGTTTGTGCTTAAATTATTATATGCTTGGGATTGTTTGCTCACACTTGTATTCAATCAAGAGAGCCATAGCGGTACCTCAATTCTTATCTAGAGGAATCTTGCGGAGATAGTCCAGAGCCCTTCACTGGGAATTCGGCTACACTCTTGTGTTATACTTGGCGTGCTTAACATAATATTTTTTAGTTTGCATAAATAGATATTTCATCATTAGATTAGCTAGTCACCTATTCACCCCCCTCTAGGTGATTTCAATTGGTATCAGAGCTTGATGCTCTTGATTTGGGTCTAACAGCCTAGAGTTAAAGATCCTCATTTTTAGCTAATCACAATATTTGTACACAGACACATGGATTTCATGTCACCTCCCATGTTTGATATTTTTAACATCCAAAATTGGAAAGTTAAGATGTCTATGAACCTCAAAGCCCTAGGCATTCATGTTTATTTTGCCACTATTAAAGATTCATATTGTTTAAATGGCAAAAACCTTGAGGCTAATGCAAAAGCCCTTCATGCTTTAAAGGGTACCCTAAATGATGAATATTTATCTAGGGTTGTTAATTTTGATTCGGCTTTTGTAGTATGAAACACTATAGTCTCCCTTGACGAACAAGAACAATACTATGCGGGGAGCAACTCGGATGATGGAAGTGATACTTTCAACTTATGCTACATGGTCCAAAGGGATAACCCCCTTGAGGTAAACTCCGAATTCGAGCTTGATGAGGATGTTGACATGTCATATGATGACCTTGCTTCATTTTGTCAACAAATTCTTGAAAAATATGGTTTGCTTAAAAAGGACCATAAAAGATTGAAAAATAAATTTGAGTCCATTTCAAAAGAAAAAGATTCTTTTCAAAATAAATTGGAAAACATTGCTAAAGAAAATGAATCTTTGAAAAAGGAGAATATTTTCTTATTTTCTAAATTAAATGATCTTTGTGAAGGAAATAATTCTTTGAAAAATAAAATCAACTTGGTGGAAAAAGAAAAAGAAATTGCTTTAGAAGAAAATAACTTTTTAAAAAGAAAAATTGTTTCAAAAGAAAAAGAAAACATTTCTAAAAAGAAAAGGATTGTTGATTCTCATACTTGCCATGCTCTTCATGCTACTATCGATAAAAATGAGATTCAATTTTTGAAAAATAGAATAAATTGCTTGAGTCAACTCTAAGCAATTATGCATTCAATCATAATAAATTGGAAACCTTATTTCAAAAGAAACAAGCTCCACATGTTTATGCACATCACCCATGGTACATATATGCACACTTTGCACATCATGATCACACTAATTCTCATGTGCATACTAGAGTGTACAAGTGTACACATTGCGGGCGCAAAGGCCACTTAGCAAAGTTTTGTTATGATAAGGTAAATTCTATAAATTTTGCTAATAAAAATGTTTGAATTCCGAATAATGCTAACCCCCGTGGACCCAAAAGAAAATGGGTACCAAAGTTCCCACCTCTTGTGTTTGATGTAGGTGTGGGCTCTCACATGACGTGAGAGAATTGGTGCCTTGGTGGTGGATGCATGGGGAGATGGACATACAATTGATGCATCACTATCAAGAAAGTTTGGTGGGAGGACCACCATGGTTTGGAGATATAGAGATGTGCCCTAATGGTTTTGGTAACTATCTCTAACTCTTTATTTGTTTACATACTTTTAGATTATTGATTTTTAGCATGTTTTTCATGATTGTTATTAAATGCCATGTTATTTAGACTTATGATATACATGTATAGTAATTGAGATACACTCATGTTCATACGAATCTATATTTTGTGTTCTCACTTTAGTTTAGCTATTGTGTATATCATTACTCTAAAACATGTGCATTTACCTTAATAATCATGTTTGTTTATGGTTTTGCACTTCAAGTTTTGATTACATGTTTAAATGTAAATTTTCATTAAAACTTGTGCATATACTCATACAACTAGTGAGCCACATTTGATTATTGTATGTTTTACTTAATTGCTCATTTGTACCATTAGATATACTAGTATAGCCTAGTTTTGATGATTCGTGCATTTTAACTTGTTTTCCCTATTCTTATGCATGTTTTGCTTCATGTATATGTTATTCTTATCTAAAACTAATAGATATACATGTATACCATTGAATCTCTTGCCTTCATGAAAATTATATTATAGACTCTTTTGTGTTTAGGATATGTGTGTATATTTTTAGTTTTGAATAAAACATACATAAACCTTTGAAGTTTGATTTTAATGAAAAATACATTTTTATGTTTTTGATAAAAAATATTCATGTTTATTTTGAGCTTTATTGATCATTTTCATGAAAATGCTATTTACATGATTCTTGTGCACTCACATTTCATTTGTTTACTCATGACATTGTTTCATGAGAATTTTTGAGCTTTATAAATTTTGAGTGTCAATTCTTGTGTTCTTAACATGTTTCATGGGATATATGATTTGGTTTCATATTTTGAAGGATCTTTAACTAGTTTCTCAAAAATTACTTTAACTAGTTATTTATTTTTCATTTGGTAGTGTTTTCAAAATACAACTATTTTTAAATCTTATTTTTGAAAACTTCTACCCCTGAAGGGCGGATGGATGGGCGACCATGCCTAGTATGTTCTAAATTGAAAATATTTTATCATGTGCATGAATAGGTTAGATAGATATGAGTTATACACATTTTCTTCATAGAATTCTTTTTTTTGTATACTCATATTTGTTTCTATATATGTATGTTTCAAAATCTCAATTAATATCAATTTCAATTGGTATTTTCTTTTTCATACACACACACAGATATATATATTTTGATTGTGCTTGATTTACAATATCCATTACAGGTTTAAAAGCACAAATTATGTTTTGACTTAAAATTAAAAATAAATTGGTATCTTTATAAGCTTATGCATTATTTCCAATTAGTGTTTCAATTGACATTTTATATGGTATCAAAATTTACAATAGATTTCAATTGGTATTACAATTGACATTTTATTTGATATCAAAATTTACTATATATTTCAATTGGTATCAAAAATACAAAATGTTTTACTTTTATTGGTATCTTAAAATTTTTGCTTATTTACAAAGTGGTATCTCAAAATTTGTTTTGTTGACTTAAGAGATTTCAAAATTTGTTTTTAAGATGATTTCAATTTGTTTTAAAGTGATTTCAAATTTTTTTTTTTATGAATTGTCTATATGTAAGGGGAGCTTAACACCTCTTCTATATATAGATTTATATTGAGTGTATCTTATATTGAGGAGTTTGACATCTCTTCTTTATGTGGTACACGTGTGTAGGAGGAGCTTAACATTTCGCTTATACATTGTATATTATGTTTTATGTGAGTTAGGGTTTTGTCATCCCTTCTTCATGTAATGCATGTATGCATGGGGAGTTAACTTCGCGTCTCCCTTCTTCATGAATGTATATCCCATATATATATATCCCTATTGTTTGATTCGTTTTCGCCCCTTTGTTGATGATTTGACAAAAAGGGGAGAGATATTTGATTTATATATGCATATTTATTGACAAAAAGGGGGAGAAATATTTGAAGATCTATATATACATGTTTATTGTTTTATAAATAAAAAGGAGGAGAAGGTTTTTTGGGAGAAGGATTTTTGCTTTATGCATGTTTATCTTCTTGTTTATGCATATATATATTTGTTTAGTTTTATGCACTTTATTAAATATCTTATTATTTATGGTATGCATGAGTTAAGGGAGCTTCTATGAAGCTTATCTTTAATCCATGCATATTAACTCCATGAATTTTGTCATCATCAAAAAGGGGGAGATTGTTGGCCCGAAGGCCCATTACTCTAGTTTTGATGATGAGTAACTCATGTAGTTATAGTACTAATGATCTTGTATTTAATTAATCTCAGATGTTTGATTAAGATCTTAGTTGGTGTTTAGCTTCAACAAAGGATTTAAAGTCAAAGTTTTGGAGCTAGCACGTGTTGATTCAAGAGCTCGCGCATAAAGATTGCATCAAGTACTCAAGAGGAGTCTAACTCATTCGATCAAGGTTTGGACCAAGTCAAGAAGGTGAAGAAGATTTTCAAGGAGAAAATTTCAAAGAAGACTTGTGTCATGTTTATAAGTGTCAAGATTTTGTTTTTAGATAAAATGTAAATGATAGATTAGTTGGTGGATTGCTCATGTTCATATACACTCACACACAAAATTTATATGTATTTTCATAAAAGAGTTTTTGTTTTGGAAAATACCGGTTTGATTTTTAAGCTTCAAAATATACATTTGTTTTATCAAAACTTATTTTAGAGCTTATTATCAAAAACATAGATATTCATCATATATGTGCAGTGGATCATATCCATACACACTAAGCTTCGAAAGTGTTTAAAATATCTTGTTTTGTATTTGGAGAAGTTTTGAAAAAATCGTTTTCAATTTGGAGATAGTTTTTGGAAAATACAGATTTCTATTTAAGCCAAAATTTCTATATTACAAAAATTCAAAATATTTGTAACATGTTTTGATTTTTACTCAAATATATTTGTATATCAAAGTATATCAAGGAACTTATTTTTGTAGAATTTATGAGAATTTATAAAATTTTATTGAAGGTAAAAAGATCAAGTTTTAATTCCTGAAAAATTGCTGACCAGGCCTTCTTCCGGTCGACCGGGCGGTCGACCGATGTGCACGAACGTACAGCCAAGGTCGCCGGTCGACCGCCAGAGAGCTTCTGCTCTCTGTAAATGGCCCTGGTCGACCAGGCGGTCGACCCTAGGTCCAAGCCCAGTTTACGGTCGACCGGCCGGTCGACCACTTTTCCCAACGGTCCAAAATCCGACCGTTGGCGGTCGACCGGGCGGTTGACCGACAGCAGACTTTCTGCTGAGTTGGACCCCAACGGCTATATTTTTGAGGCCTATATATTGGGCTGTTTTGGGCTGTTTTATATAAGATTTGAAGTGGGTTTTCAAGCTAGTTTTTCCTACCTTTCTAAGTGTTTATCTCCACTTGTTTTAGAGACAAATACTTCCATATCAAAAGGAGAGTTTTTCAAGAGTGTTTTGAAAAAGAGATTTCTTGAGTTTTTCACTACAAATTCTATCCAAGTTTTCTCACACATACTTGAGCTATCCATTACTACATCAATCCTATAGGGATCTTTATTGTGAGAGAGTTTTAGGTGATCAAAGTGTTGAGATCGCCAAAGTGTTTCATCTTTGTATTTGAGGAGAACTTGCGGGTTCGTGTTGTTTCGAGTTCTTGTGGGAGCTCGGTGTAGAGGTGCGACCTCGGCAAGCTAGTGTGCTTGCGTATGTAGTTCTTGCGGGAACAAGAGAGGGATAGTGAGTCCAAGGAGTTCTAGTGTGAACTCATTGTAGGTGTTGCGGCACCGAGTAATCCGGTGGGATCGATTCTAGTGGAAATCCTTATAGTGTTGAAGGCGGGGACGTAGAGTAAGGGTGCTCGAACCTCGAAACAAATCTCCCGTGTTTGTGATTGCTCTCTCTATCTCTCACTTGTGCTTATACATTGCATGCTCTTATTGTTCATATTCATTACTTGCTTGATATGCTTGTGCTTAAATTGTTATATGTTTGGGATTGATTGCTCACACTTGTATTCAACCAAGAGAGCCATAACGGTACCTCAACTCTTATCTAGAAGAATCTTGAGGAGATAGTCCAGAGCCCTTCACCGGGAATTCGGCTACACTCTTGTGTTATACTTGGTGTGTTTAGCATAATAGTTTTTAGTTTGCATAAATAGATATTTCATCATTAGACTAGCTAGTCACCTATTCACCCCCCTCTAGGTGATTTCAATAATACTGATTTTGATTATTAGTTGCAAGTATTTTTAATTGAATATATTCACGGATAAATTATCTGAGTAATGATGTTTATTGATATCGAGGTTTGAGTACAGAGACTTTCTAGATTTCATGTAGCTTGAGGATGTCCCACTCCTTAGTTATTATCTTGATTGGGATTGGAACTATTGGTGATGTAACTTAAACTATAATTATATTTAGATCTTGGATTTGACTGGTTCGTGATGGTAGTTATACGAGTTGACATCTGAGTGACACTATCAGTAGATTTGATTATTCTTATTGATGGTAAAACAGGTGAGAGTGTGATTAGATATTAATGATTGATTAATTTGGAGGTTCTTTATTAAAAGAACGAGATGTTGGACTTGGATTTGTTAGTAGACTCGATTGAGTCGGAGTCTACCTTGGGTTGAGGAGTAGACGTTGATTGGTTTGACCTGATCTGATGGCATGTATATGCATAATTAACTAGTTACTTGAATTTCTAGATCTTATGTTTGAACTTAATAGAAGTGACAGTATATGATGGTCTTAATTAAGATTGGATAGAAATGATTGGTTGGATATAAATGAGTATGTATTTTATATATTGAAACTTGGATATATCGATGATTTTGAGGATCTGAGTTGATTACAGCTTTTGCCCGGATTATTCTATTCATGCCAACAAGTCATTACTTATTCTAAATATTATGATTTACCTAGGAACTTGACTGATTATACATGATATTTACCTGATAACTATATTGTCCATGTTATCATAATTGCTGAAAAAATATTATATACGGTAACAACACCCTCATGTTATACTTGTTACATATCCTGTTATACCGGTATCCTATTCACTGACATTATATATCCTGATATACTGGTATCCTGATTACACATGTTGGCGTGATTACCGTGACTACCACCGAGTTATCCCAGTGATTTAGGTAACATGCACATTAAATAATTTTGATAATCTAAATAACCTGATATTAAATAACTTACACTGGGATTGGGGAAATTGATGGAGGAGATAGCATATGTATTTTGGGTGGATCTAGGATATAGGTTGCGCAGCTGAAAGAGGGTTCCACTGTAGGGTTCCCGTGGGGTAACTGACACTCCATCCTATTCTTGTTCCTATTATACATGTTCCTGACTACCTAGCGGTAAGGCCTGGTTCAGCGCCAAAAGTCTGAGCTGTGGTCCCGAGTAAGTACGGGACCCACCTAAAGTATGGACAATGTCTCCAACCGATCAGTTTTAATAACTTAGAACCTCGATTGTCACGTGTGATAGGCGTAGTATGGATGCGTCTATTACAGGTAGCAATTGATGTTCATTGACATAATAATAATAATAAACTGTTCATAATGTACTGTGATTGATTGTAAACACCTGATAGATGCATGATATTATAGATATCTGATTATACTCATGACTTAATGTACATCTGACTCTAGTACTGATTGACTCTACCCGCCTGATGTATAGATTGTGATAGACACCTGATTTGGATACCTGACTAAACATATACTCTACTGTGTGCTATCCACATTATTGTTTTTTTACTTTATTCATGTCATTTCTTATTCCAGTATATATATTTTCTTTATCTGCTCACATTTTATAAGCATATGCACTTTCCAGTTTATTTTTATACATTCATTAGGAGTTCTAACTCCCTGAATTTTCATATCCAGCTGATCAGTTATTTGGAGAGGATTACATGCATTGCGAGGAGCTGGAGTCTCTCTTTTCTTGATCATAGGTATTTTTACTCTTTTATTCATGTTATTTCCTGATTCTATCTATATCGCGTCCAGTTGTCATTTCTTTCCTTCATTCATCTGTTATCATTGTGTTAGATATTTATATGTCATATT
The DNA here is from genome assembly GCA_038442645.1 of Agave tequilana. Classification (NCBI taxonomy): domain Eukaryota; kingdom Viridiplantae; phylum Streptophyta; class Magnoliopsida; order Asparagales; family Asparagaceae; genus Agave; species Agave tequilana. The sequence goes on along the minus strand of JAVJIF010032245.1, from coordinate 26,065 downwards.
ACAGTGATATTGATTTATCATAGTAAATTTTATAGTTTTCAGGTTTCTTTAGGCTTAGCGTGTATACGTGGGGTATTCTCCTCGCATATAAACGTCGCCGACTCTCGTCGCGACTCTATTTTCACGTATTTTGGGAAGCAGGGCGTGACAGATACCAAACTGTTGTAGAATAGAAAGGGAGAAGAAGAAAGGGGAAAGAAATTAGGGCTTTTAAGAGGATAAAATTAATTTTGGCTTCACCACCAAGGACTCCTACTCAGCACATCACCATGCAGAGATTCAACACAAAGCAATAATTGCACTGCAAAGTTTTAAATTATCAAAATAACAGAACTATCAAATAACTACAGCATTCAGTCTTTTACAGGCCCATACAACTAGAAGTCTTTCGTCATACCCGATATGAGACTAAAACAAAAGAGGAAAATAAGCTTAACCTAAAATAAAGAGAAAAATTACCCAAACAAATAAAAGAGCATAGTGAATCCCATCAATTAGTCTATACTCCTAAAGTCCATTGTGAAATCTGCCTTTACTGGCTCCCAGTCATATACTGGGAGTTTTGGGGGTGGGGGGATTTGCTTAAGATAGATCATCTGGTTTCACCACATGATTCCATTCAAAGATATTTTGTGACGGAAACGGGATTTGAGCATCCACTAACAGCTTGTTGCGGATATGGTAGCGGAGAATACAACTATGATTTCCATGTTGAATGCGGAGACACGGTTGAGGTAAACAATACTGAGGTATTGCTTGGAAAGTCATGAGACCCCTTGAAGAGAATCATTTGGGATGGAATTCATTACACTGAGGCTCCAAACAAATGGGTTTACCATCTCATTGCCACTGGAAAGTTTTCAGATCCCCCAAATTCACTGGTAATGGCATGCTACAGAAAGGCCTAATTAGCATTTTTTTTTTTATTTGTTTCTTTAAACCTGTGTCTTAAAGGAGAAGGTGAAGCCTAGTAGCATTCATATGTATTTAGTAGCATGAATAGGAAACAGAGTTTTAGTAGTAGTCTTTTAAAATCACAGACAACGTATATTACAGATACAAGTTTATGCATATATAAAGTTGATTGTTCTTTCAAGCTGTGAATGTAAGCTGCAAGTCTCAATTGGCAAAACCCATCCCATCAAAATCAATTTGCAAACTAGCTCAATTTGATGTTATTCTTTCAAAAAATAATCAAAATCTTGAACAAACTTTGTTAATGTATCCAACAGTCAGATGATCCAAGAATTCACAAACAACCATTTGACCCAATTACGCTTTCTCTGCTCTTTAAGTTGTTATGTATCTTTCACAAAGTTAGCATTCCATACGCTCAGTGTTTTAAATATCGGATATCGGTGATATATCGGTCGGAAAAATTTTATACCGAATACCGAATACCGGGTGATATATTGTGATATGCTACTAAATACCAGACATCAAATCAGACGTCATACCGGATGAAGAATATACATGTGATTGCTTATATAAATCATATGAAACTAATTAAAGCAAGTTTAGGGTTATAGACTCATAGAAAATACTTATTTTTTGTAGAAGTTCCTCAAATGCGTTTATAAAATTCCTCAAATGCGTCACGTGACGATATATCAGAAATTTCATCTCGGATAGCGGCCAATATATCGGCCACGTGGCGATATATCGATCCATATCGGTTCAAAACGATATCCGATAAAAATTTTCACTTATCGTATCGTTTTAGATAAAATACTGGTATCTCGGCCGATGTATCGATATATCGGCTGATATTTAAAACAATTCATACACTTCCCATCACATGAAATTTTTTATTCCACTCTTAATAACATCTTAACATGTCAAAGCTGGAAACATTTCCTTCAGCAATTTTATTATCTCGTCACTTGTCTATCACGAGCAATTACCAATATTGTCTCAGATTCACACTAAATCCTATTCATAGTCTTTGCAGTGTAGCATGGGGCTTCAAGCTAGCGCTTAATGAACTTAGAATAACTACTGCTACGAAAGAAAACAAATTACAATCCTGTGATATGGGAAGTTCTTTGCTTCACTTTCCTGGAAAACTATCAACATAAATGACCGCCGACCCCAACCACATAAAGTTCTTAGATGCATTCAGCTGACCAGCAGTTGAAATTACAATCTGACCTGAATCTTGCTATTTATCAAAACTTTAAGAAATCCATGCACCCGTTTCCCCAGTGACAGCACAATTATGGTTTCAAACTCATCACCAGTAACCCAAGGATGAGAATTCGAACCTCAAATAAATGAAACCTCAACACTATTACTGCTAAAATCATGCCATGACACTCCTTATCAACCTTCTACCTGTGGCAAAAATTTCCACCAGTGTTTTAAAGGGGAAAAGTGCAGACAAGCTGAAGAAAAATTGTGTTAGCTGAGGTCAGAGGCCCAGAAAAACCCTCTGGTAACATATAAGAAAGTAGTAAGTAATATTTATAAACACAATAAAATTTACAATTTACTACTATCAACATTAACAGGTTCCAGTTAATAACAAAATGAGTGACAATTATAGAAGTCATCAAGTAAAAAACAAATTATTCTAGACTTTCTAGTTCTATTTGTACCAATGTTGAAAAAACTTAGCAAGCAACAATAAACCATCAAGAATATAGCAACAAAAAATTGAATTACATTAACAATATGATTAGAACTTCTTGTTAGTAGTTAGGTAGTTAATCACGTGAGTTATTTTATTATAGAGTCATAATAGTGTTTGGAGTCTTGTAGAGTACTAATACCATCATTGAGTCATAGTTTCAGTAGAATTTGGTTTTGTACAGGTTTTATACAAGGAGAGCATTACTAAAGGCCCTATGCAATTGTATTTAGTAATTCTTTGTGATTGGGCTTTAGTCTTCCTTTGATTAGGATTAGTCAAGGTATCAATAAAGATATTGATGTGAAACAGTATGCAGGTGATGTCAGAAATCAGTGATAAAGTTAAACTTACGTTTCACGACAAGTTACGATCTTCGATAGGAATAAATCTATAACTAATTATATGGCAAGTTGAGTTTAACAAAATTATTATACTCGTAAATTGGATAATTCCAATTGTTACTAACCACTCACAATACTTAGTTACAGAGGAGGAATCCTGCTTGCAACACCAGAATAGCAAAATACAAAAGTATGCAGAATCACACAGCTCACCAATAATGTTGTGGACAACAAAGCAATTATGATAATTACTAGAGACAATGTAGCGGTGTAGCCCAACAATACATGATGTACTGAAATAAAAGTTACCTACCGAGAGGCCACGCTATTGGGTTTTGATGTCTTGCTGATTTATTTTGATGATACTAATCTATTCTGAATTTGTACTCGATGTGGTGGTTTTAGGCTTGTTGATACACTGGAGATCATCTACTGGCTGTTTGAAGCAGGCGTCGGCGCACACGCGGATGGAGACGAGGCGGGAACGCCCGACTGTTGCTACCCTTGGATGCTGGTGCACGCAGAACAGCGAAGAGGGAGCAAGTGGGTGTCCTCTTGGTGCTTGATTTGTTGTTGATTGCTTGGGGATGTTGTGCCACAACAAGAGGCGACAGGATGTTGTCTTGGGCTGCCGGTAGGTTGATGGAGGGTGTTGTGTTTGCTGGTTGTCTTGGACTGAAATCACAGGGGTGGTAGGATTTCTGCTGCTGTTGAAGTTCAGAGAAGGAGATGGGGAGTTTGAGGGGACGCTTGAGGGAGAGGATTTGGAGAGGGGATTTGATATTGTAGGGTTATTTGATCTAGTTGGTTGTAATCAAAGAGATTGAATGGTTACTCTCTTGTAACAGGTTTGGGATTTGCAGTGGAGGGATATGTAATCTGGTTTGGGATTTGAATTGAAGATAAAGAGTAGAAGAGAAGAGATAGTTGATGGCTTTGTAAATTGAATTGGATTTTCTTCTGGTGGGTGGTTTGTTGGTAGGTGCCGCAGGGAAGTAGAAGACGGGTGGGTCACGTGGGGGGAAAGGCTGTTGGTTTCTTCTTCTCGTTTTTCACACAACCGAGGTGGTACTAAAACACTAAAAATAAATAAGATGTATAATATTAAAAAAATACAGACTCCAGCTAAAAATATAGACTCTAACTAAATCAAAATAGAAGTAGCTCGACGCCTCCTGCGTTGATACACGCGATCGAATCTCTCCTCGGGCGCGCTGATGCCATGTCCTCATCAGATATAGTCATTCATTATTTTAACATGGTACCAAAGCCATGATCTATGATTGGGCTTTAATCTTTCTTCCTTTGTTTCTTTCTTCCTTTTCTTCTACAACACTCTCTAACCCTAATCTCCTTTAAAAAAACATCATCACTGACCATTGTTCATCGTGATTATTATTCATCTTGGTTATTGTTGACCAATTTGTGATCATGAATTACTATCCACCTTTTACGGTACTTCGTGATTACTCTTCACCAGTACCAACAACCCTAATTGCCATAGAAGTTGTGAAAAATACTAGGTGTTGTTGCTATCTAGAGTTCATGTCGAGCTCGCCATAGCCAAGCATAGTTGATTTTGATGACATTGTCAACAATTGCAGTGGGTAATTTGCTATGAAAACTATCCACACACCAAAATTATGTAGATGGTCAAACAAATCTCAAAAAGCCAATGCAAACACAGAAAATTATGTGAAAACCCAAATAGACGAAAATCACAGAGAGAGAAATTTTATTATAATAATGGTGATTACAATGGTGTTCTCTGATGTGCTACGATTTCTGGACTCAATTGATCGTCTCCTTCTACGTTGGAAGGGATCTACTATTTATGCAAGTAGTATCTATTAGATAAGACTGCAAAGTCTGTTTAAATATTTAACCGCTTATCTCGGGTGGTTAGAGCTGGACATCCAGTTTTGAATTGGTTGGGCGAGAGTCCATCTTTATCTCATAGTCTGCGGGCAGCTGTTGATGTGGTTGATCTGTTTCCGAGCTGTAACTGCTGAGTTCAAATGGGAATTTGGTTTATAGATAGGGATACATGTAACATATTTTATCTTTCCCTCCTAACCACCTAAACTGTTTGAAGTTTAAATTGAATGGGCACTCCCGGTCAGAGGCTCTGGAAGTGACCACGTGTCGCTCGCCTGTTTGGTGCTAGATGGACACGTGACCTGATCTCGAGAAGATCGAAAAGTGTCCATTACAGATGCTCCCTCTGCTTCCTTCTCTTTGGAGGAAGTCGGAAACTCTCCCTCGGGGGCTATAGGTTCTCGAGGACTCTAGTAGAGAGAAAGGAGCAGATAGAGAAGGAACTCTGGGCCTGAACTCAGGTCACTTTCTGTCACTTCAGTTGTCTTGTAGTGGCATGCTTGGCTCTACAGGCTGGCAGAGTCTTAATGCGTGTCCCATTTGCAGTCGTGTCGGTCAATTAACCGTCACTTTTTGAGGAGTTACGACATATCTGACGCGGCAATTCTGATCTGAACCATCGCGAGACGTGTAGGCTACAGATCGAGTGGCTCTTCGTCTTCTTTGAGGATTAGAATCCTGAGCGGTTGATGCTTGGACTTCTTTTCCAATATAAATAGGACATAACTTTTTAGGAGAGATCTGAGATGTTTCTTGAAAATTTCTGCTAAAACCTTGCATTGTTTTGTGGGCGGTGACGTCTCCTTCTCGTTCGGTGGAGGAAGGAAAGGGAAAGGATGGCGATGGTTGCGTCACACCTGATGTTTAGGAGTCCATTTGCGAAGGAGTTTCAGTTCTCATGAAGGGTTCGTCAAGTAGTTTCGGCTCTCGTGACGAGGTCATGTTGTCAGGAATGATGGGGAATGTTTTAGCTTCTGCTTGGTCTAAACATATGGACTCTGGACAGAACAGACCGGGCGGGGGTTAGGACTTGATCCCCCTTTCTTTCCTTGCAGCGAACATATAGCAGGGAGCATAAGAGCATTTGACGATAATTCTGATCTCTGGGATCGGTCGTCTGCGCTCTTATGGGATGTCTCTACTTTGCCTGTCACCGCTCCTGAGTTCATCTTTAGAGTTACGGTCTTGGCATCAGTATCCTCCTCGCCTTGCAGGCCTCAGTCTGCAGTACAAGACGCGATCTTTCTTGTTGGTGTCTTCCTGGGGGTTCTCGGCGCCCTTTCCCTTCCTGCCATGTGAATTATTTGTTTAGGAGTTGTCTCCTGGACGCTGTTGGGGGCGCAGCTGAGAGCGTATCTGATTTTTCTCTAAAGAAGAACGCATGTAACAGATCTTGTATTATTCTTATTAGATGTAACCATACTTGTAAGTGGATAGATGTAATCGAAAAAACACTATAATAAAGCAAATTTTTTTAATGAAAATATTGTTTGGATCTTATCTTATTTGTGATTGTGATTTGACCTGTCTGCTCGGAGAGCTGTTTTGGTTCCGAAGCATTTGGAACAATTTGGAATATAATTCCCAAAACCCGAGTGGAGAAGCTCCTAACTTCAAAGTTGTGTTATCATGTTAGTCATCAGGGTATGAGTAGACCACTGACTTACTCGGGTGACCATTGGGGTAGGTTCTGTTGCAGGTTGACTCCGAGCAGTCAGCGTGGGCCAGCTCCCGTCTTTCAGGAGGCTCCCCAAAGGGTCACCGTTAGGGTGAAAATCCGTATAAGTTGTTGACCTGCTTGGGCGGCCATCAGGGTAGGTCTCTTTGTAGGCTGGCTCCAAACATCCAACATGGGTGAGCTCCCATTTTTCAGAGTTGTGCATGATAGTGTGCATGATACTCGGGACAGATATCAGAGTTTGGTGAAAGATGATTAAGATAGCAAAAAATAATCTTTTAACTGAATGTGACATGACTTACACATAATATTGCTTCAAGTGAAAAGAGTTTCATTACTTCCTGAGTTGGTTCATATCCTGATCGGTTAAGGTGTACGACCCATTGTCTCCCCGAGCGATGATGGTGTAAGAACCCTTCCAGTTGGGTCCCAGCATTCCTTGATCCTTCTGCCGCGTGGTTTGAATCACGCGCTTCAGGACCATGTCTCCGATTTAAAATTCCTGAGGCTACACCTTTTGGTGTGCGGCCCAGACTGCTGTTGATAGACAACGATACAGATTTGGGCCTGTTATCAACTTTCCTCTGAGTGATCCAGCATCAAGCGGAGTAGGCGTCCGTTCTGGTCTTGGACCACTCCTTCCACTCGGACTGTCGGCATGTTGATGTCGACCAGGATGATCGCCTCTGTTTCGTATGCCAACGAGAACAGAATTTTGCCAGTCGGGATGCGTTTGGTGGTCCTGTAGGCCTAAAGCACTCCGAAAATTTCTCCACCCATTTGCCTTTAAATTTGTCCAGACTTTTGAACAGGTTGTCGAGGATGATGCGGTTGCTGATTTCAGCCTGGCCATTACCCTGAGGATAATAAAGTTAGGAAAATCGATTGGTAATTTTGTACTTGGCGTAAAAGCTAGCTACTTGCTGGCAAAGTTCGTTCTGTTATCGGATATGATAGTATAGGAGAGACTGAAGCGACACACTATGTTTTGGTAGAGGTACTTGACAATCTGCTGCCCGGTGACATCAGAAAGCAGCACTGCCTCGACCCATTTGGTGAAATAGTCAGTGGCCACTAGTAAGAACTGCAATTGAGGCTGCGCTCAAGAGAGTGGTCCAGCCACGTCCCACTCCCATTACATGAAGGGCCAATGACTGCGCAAGGTGTGAAGATTAGTGCTCGGCTTGTTTGACGCTCTGAACCTCTGACATTGTAGTCACTTTTTCACATAACCCTTGGTGTCGAGGAACATCTTGGGCCAGTAGTACCCTTGGTCGATGAATTTGTGGGCGAGGGAGCGTTCTTCTGTATGGTTCCCACAGTCGTCATTGTGAATTTCATGCATCACTTTTCGAGCTTCGTCTGGTCCGAAACATCTCAGATACAGGTCATAGTGGAGCTCACAGTAGGATTTCTTGTATAGGATGTCCACGAGAAGTGTACCTAGTAGCTAAGTGCTGGAGCTTCTGAGCCTCCGCCCTGTCGTCGGGAAGTGTTCCATCTTTCATGTAGGCAATGACAGGGTTCCTCCATCTTGGTGAGGTATCGAGGAGTAGGACCTCTCCCATTGACTGCTGGATGCTCGAGTTGGCGATGTGCTCGACGGGGATTTTCTGTCTAAACTGGAACTACGTGGCTGCCCCCAAGTTGGCGAGTGAGTCGGCATGATTGTTTAGAGAAAGGGTTAAGGTGTTGAATGGGGAGAGATCCTGAGTAAGGATTCAGAACTCTCAACAAAAACACCAGATGCAGTGGGTAATTTCCTATGAAAGTTATACACACACCAAAATTATGGAGATGGGTCAAAAAAATCACAGAAAAGTTAGCGCAAACATAGAGAATTACATGAAAACTCAAATGAGAGAAAATCACGGAGAGAAATTCCACTATAATAATGGCAATTAGAATGGTGTTCTCTGGTATGCTAAGATTTCTGGGCCTCATGGATCGTCCTCTTTCACGTTAGAAGGGATCTATTATTTATACTGGTAGTGTCGGTTAGATAAGGCTGCAGAGTTCAAATCTATTTAAACATTTAACCGCTTATCTCAGGGGTGGTTAAAGCTGAACATTCAGGTTTGAATTGGTGAGCGAGAGTTCATCTTTATCTGGTAGTCTACGACAGCTGTTGATGTGGTTGATCTGATCCCGAGCTGTAACTACTGAGTTTAAACGGGAATTTGTCTTATAGATAGGGATACGTTGAACAGATTTCATCTCTTCCTTCTAACCACCTGAACTGCTTGAAGTTTGAATTGAATGGGGGCTCCTGGTCAGATGTTCTGAAAGTGGCTACGTGTCGCTCGCCTGTTTGGTATTGGATGGACATGTGGCGTGATCTCGAGGAAGTCCTAATCAGATTCCAACGAAGAATCAATGACAACTTGAATAGTTTCACCATTTTTGATAGTTAGGTGTATTTTTATGTTTCTTGTACAATCCTAAGCGAAGATCGGAGGTTTTATGTGTTTGAATCTCAAGGAAAGATCATATTTATTCTAAGTTTAGCTTTGTATATCTACTATCTAGAGAGAATTCAACTGCAATATGTTTATGTTTGTCAAAACCCAAGAGAGAATTGTGATCCATTGTAATTTGGGATCCCAAAGGAAAATCTAAGTATTGTTGAATATTGTTGTTTGAGATCCCAAGGGAGAATCTAAGAATGGTTTGAGTATTATTGTTTGAGATCCCAAAAGAAGATCAAAGACATTTTCATTGGAATTAGTTTGAGTTTCTAAGGGAAGATTAAGGGATTCTCATTTGAGTTTGGTTCAGATTCTACTTAGTTTGGTTTGCACCATCTATCTAGTTTATTTTGGTTTACATTTCAGCAGTTCAACATAGGCATTAGCAATTCAGCATTGTCATAGTAATTTATCATGAGTGATTTATCAAGCGTCCATAATTCAGTATTTGTTTTCAACACTTCAGTAATTTCAACCCTAATCATAATCCTAACCCTAACCCTACCGCCAAGTGGACTTCCGAGCCAAGTGCGGGGCAACCAAAAGTTGTCTGAGAAAATGCTGGTATATGTGGGCACAAAATAGCTTAACTTCCTTACAGGAGACAAGGATAGGCTGTAAATTTTGAGGTCTAAAGCATGAGTGGTCTGGTAAATAAAAATCAAATCTTCCAAAAATCAAGGTAGAAAGGCAATCTAGAAATTCTGTAAATTGCTTGACGAAATCTGGACAGTCGGATAGTACTTGATGAGATACCAACAAGCCCCAAAAGAATATCGATAAAGGGAGAGAGTTATGTGCCAAAATAGCACGTAAATTCCTCAATTACGTGCCAAAAATTAATGGATGCCAACTCATGGATTATTGGAGGACTCAGACGCAAATGCTAGTGTGGGTTAACAAAGTGGATTAAAGAGAGACAGGTTAGAGTAGGATAGCCTACTATCAATCCATGGTCTCACCATGATGTAGGAAAAGGGAGTGAAATGGTACTCTATTTCTACCTGGGAGGTTTTACAATGATATGACCAAAAAAGTCAATAGTTGACCAGAAATTCCAGACATCAACATGCACCAAATCAAGTGTATTTCTACCTAACCCAAAACCAAACACAGTTGAATGTCACAACGGACCGACTCAGATTTCAAGTTAACACCTGACCTGCATCTATACCCATTCCAGTACCCAATCCATACTCGGGATGAAAGTTATTCAAGTTGGATTTCGGCAGTTGCAAGAATAAATTCGATCTGGTATTCTAATTGCTACAAAAATAGCAACCATATTGGTTCTTGGAAAAGCAGAAATTTCACATCAGCTTCCTGATTTTCTAACGAGTAAAGACATGAGATTTTAGGAGGGGGGCACAAAATTGTTTGCACCTAAAAGTTTTACAGGTACGGTATGAACACACATGCTCTGGACTGTGGAGTCAATATTCAATTATGGATTTGATTTTGGAGTGAGTTGAGATTGGTGTAGAAAGAACTACAGAAGTAGCGGTTATAGTTAGTTTAAACATTCAGAAAATGAGTAGGAAAGAGCCCATCTAGATTCAAAAGGTGGTTAAAATTCATAAAAGAGCACTAAGCTGAAATTTATTGCCTGTTGCCAAATCTATCACTGTCAAGTTATAGAGATCTGATATAAGAAATGATGTCCTCCGAAAGACTCTAAGTAGAGAGTGCATAAGGAATTACTCTGGAAGATTATGATGGCTGACCTTGATTATAACCAAACATTTTACATGGATGGACCGTAGGTTTCAATCCCCACTCCTACCCCCACTCGCGAAAAGAAATAATAAAAGTTAAAAATTTAAATTAAAAGGAAAAAAAACGCCCTCAAGGAGAAAGGGGAAAAAAGAACCAACGCCACCTGTAAAAGAATAATCCAAAAAGACCTGATCTTAACAGTGGTAGAAGTAACTTGCATTTTCTGTCCATCTTCCAAGTACAATCTAGTTTGGGTACTTTATTTCCTACCTATCTGTAAATTTATCCCTCTTTTATTTTTTATTCAGTTCCAGATTTCACACCCTTCCAAGGAACTGTCATCATTTTCAAATTCCCCTTGCAGGTAAAATTTTTCGGCACGACAAAGCGTCACATAGATTTATGAAAGAATTTGTATATCATACTCCCATTTGATGCATCTCTGGGTACTGTTGATCAAAAATATTAGAAGCTTGATGCTAATCCTGAGTATCATTAAGCCTATTAAATTTTTGCTCAATCATCAAAAAGCGCATTATGACATCAAGAAGGAAAAATATAAAATAAAATGAAAACATATAAACAACAAAACAAAACATTTATTCAAAATTAATAGGCTGAAGAAATTAACATATAAAACAGAAACAGAATGAAGACCTTAATGATTATGCAGAGATTAAAAGATTAACTCTGCAATTCAGAATGGATGGGTTTCCCATACCAGATAATTGTGTTATATTTCATGCCGAGTTCCTCGCATGACATGGCTCCTTAGTTATGAGTTCAAAACAACCATTCGGATCATCGTGCCAAGTCCCTCGACTTGCCACGGTTCTTTTGTTATGACTCAACACTGACTTTCGCATCAGCTTCAAGTTCATGATGCTTTGCTCAATCCTTTAGCTTATTCTTTTCCTGGCGATTAGTAACTTGAACTGTCCCATTAGCTTGACCAACAATTGTATGGACTCGAATTGCATCCCAAAATGCACTCAGCAAACAAGCTGTGGCAGTTGCAATCTCACTCAAGTCGCCAGTGATCAAATGTTAAAGGCCTCATTTGCCCACTTTTGCCGAGGACAATCACAATGCAGTCTCAGACTTTGCATCACCAATAATCTTGGCAGGAGCATTCCCCGCCTTCAAATTGGTGGAACCTTGCCCTATCCCGGATTATAATCACCCTGTCATATGCCTTCGATATCAACTTAGCCACAGTATGACAATCCCCACAGATCCGAAGATTCTTGATCACATTTATCGGTGTACCATTTGGTGTACTAATCAACCCAAAAGCAATAGCCAGCTTCTCACTGTGATGACATAGTACATTCTCCTTGTCTTCCTCCCTATATCGTGCAATACATTGCTAACATCCGGAATATATCCAATCCTTTAATCCTTACCCCGATTTCATCCAACCTTTGATATATCTCCTTCCATCTTTCATGCCCCTTGTCACCATTCAAGAACGTGTGCACAACACCATCAATCTCAGTACAACTAAACCCAGGAATTTTCCTAACATCATTTTTGACCATTTCATCTCTCACCCTATCTACATCGGACCACAGTTCTTTCGCTGCGTAAACATTCGACAAAAGCACATAATCACCACATTCATTCGATCCCATTTCACGGAGTTTATTTGACACATATTCAGCCAGTTCAACATGTCCATAAGTCTTGCATGCACCAAGTAGAGTCTGCCAAAGGACCACATCGGGTTCTAAATCCGATGGCATGGAGGTAATTACACTATACGCTTCCGACAACCGCCCAGCTCGTCCTAAAAGGTCGACGATGGTACCATAGTGCTTAACAGTAGGTGCCACTTTCATCGAGTTAAACACGCGGAGGCCCTCATCTACAAGACCAGCATGATTGCACCCACAAAGCACAGCCAAGTAAGTAACTGTGTCTGGCTCCACCTTCCCTAGAGAGACCATTTCATCAAACAGGTACAATGCATGGGCTCCACGCCCGTGCATCCCAAAACCCATGAGTATAGCGTTCCATGAAACAAGAGACTTCTCAGGCATGGACCTAAACACAGCCTCCGCTCGATCAACCGACCCGCATTTTCCATACATATCTATAAGTGCATTGCAAACGCAAGTGCTCGAATAAAACCCGTGACCACGCGCAAAACTATCAACAGCTTCACCATCATGAAGAGCGCCTAGCTGGGCGCAAGCAGAGAGCGCCCCGATGACAGTAATCTCATTCACCCGCTCCCGAGCAGTGAGCTCGCTCGAACAGCACAACCGGTTAAACAACGACAAAGCATTGTGGGCTCGGTTCCCGGTGGCAAACCCCAGAATGAGCGTGTTCCACGTGGCGATATCTCTAAGCGACATTTCATCAAACACCTGCTCCGCAAAGTCGAGGCGGCCGGATTTCGCGTAGGCATCTACGAGGGTGGTTGCGAGTTTGACATCGGCGGCGACGCCGAAGCGGAAGACGTGGGCGTGGAGCTGGGCAGAGTGGCGGAGAGCAGAGAGGCGGGCGCAGGCCTTGAGGGCGAAGGAGAGGGTGAGGGCGTCGGGGCGGGAGCAGGGGAGGATGCGGGCGTAGAAGGGGAAGGCAGCAGAGGGGGCGGGGGAGAGGGCGAGGCCGCGGAGGAGCGCGTTGAAGTCGTTGGTAAGGGGGCGGTGGGTGGCGGCGAGCATGGCGGCGGCGTGGGGGAGGGAGGCAGAGGGAGAGATGGCGCAGAGCTCGAGGAGCTTGAAGCGGAGGGAGGCGGAGGTCTGGAAGAGGTTGGAGGTGAGGAGGTGGGCGTGGAGCTGCTTGATTTTGGGGAAGGTGGTGCATTTTTGGAGCAGGGGCTCGAGCTGTGCCATGCACGGGGCTTTCAACTTTGAGTAGGGAGATTGAAGAGAGGAATTATATACAAAGAGAGACATGTAGGATTTAGATTGGTGCTTTTTAGAGGGGAAAAATTTTGTTTATTTATAACCTGTGCCAAGGCTAGTGTGTTCGGAGTGGATATTCCCCTCAAAAGCACTTAAAACCCTTCATCTTGAATTGCCCTTTTACCTCAATGAAAATAACAAAAATGCTCCTTTTTGTTTCTTCTCTCCCCCTCTTCTTTCTCGTCCTCTTCCTTTTTCCTGGCGAACGACGACGAGCACCCCTCCTCCCTGGCGACCCCCTCCTCCGCCTCCCCCTCCCCCTCTAGCCGACCCCCCTCCTCTCCCTCCCACCCCCCGCCTCCCTGCGAGCTCCCCCCTCCCCTCCCCCTCTAGCCGACCCTCCCCCCCACGCAGCCCAGCCTCTCCTCCCCCCACCCCCCAATCTATCCAGCCCCCTCCTCCCTGGCCGGCTAGCCTCCCTCCCCCTCACTGTGCGGCCGGATGTCCGGCCGAACAGATCAGCTCTGTTCGGACGGACGTGGCCGATAGATTTGATCTGTTCGACCACTTTTGGTCGAACAGTTCTGCAGGGGGGAGGAGGCTGAACGGCGACGATAGGGGGAGGAAGGAGGGGGCCGAGGGGGAGATTGGGAAGTGGGGGAAGGAGGGAAGGAAGGCTGGGCGGCTGGGGGGAGGGGAGGATCGCCTGGGGGCGAGGGAGGGAGGGGGTGCTTACAGGGAGGCGGGGAGTGTGAGGGAGAGGAGGGGGTCGCCAAGGAGGAGGGGGTCACCGGGGGAAGGAGGGCGGAGTGCCTTCATCAATTTGGGGGGGGGGGGGGGGGGGGGGGGGGGGGGCATTTTTGAAAGAAGCTAGTTCCTTCATTAATTTGTGGGTGCCTTCAACATTTGGGTGCCTTCATCAATTTTTGGGGTGAAAATATCCGCTCCGTAGTGTTTGGGATTGCTTCTTACAAGTGCTTTTCACGACTTTTAAACAAGTATTTTTTTAATGAACTTAAATGTTTGGTAACCACCTTATGAAAGGACTTATAGAAAAAACAAATGTCAAAAAACTACTTTATGAAGTCTAACTTCTCAACCTCAGAAGTCAAAAACTTCTCTTCTTTTTCTCTTTTATTTCTCTCTCCATAATCTCTCATGATTGAATTCTTCTTTATATTTCTCCTATTATATGTTTTGAATATTATCTAAATTTTCTCTTGCACGTTTATATTTATCATAACTTTCTTCAATAATTTTTTTAATATATTACATTTTTTATAAGGACTTAAAGTTTTAAATTAGGGGAATTTTGTTTCAGCCACCTAAGTCAAATCGTTTGGAAAATCTCCACCGAAAAATCCGTGATACGAACTGAATTTTATGAGGTGGTTGGGATTCTAATTAAGAGGCTGTTGAGTTAATTTATCTATAAATAGGGTGGATCCTGGAGAAAGACTGCTCACCTCTTCTCAAAAATTTCCAGCCCCCTTACTTCTTTTTCTGATAGGCGGTGATGTCGCTCTTCTTCTTCATCCGGTGGAGGAAGGAGAGGGAGAGGATGAGGCAGTGAAGATGGCTGGCATGGCGTGTCAGTTTTCGTGATGACCTTGTCATAGCAGATCGGTTCTCGTGACGAGGTTCTGCTGCCACGGGAGATCAAGAGGGCTTCAAGTTTTTACTTGATTTGCTCAGACATCTCTTCCCCTGGTGGTGGGTATGACTGGAGTGAGGACTGTCTCGGAGGGTCATGGAGGTTGATCCTGATTCCATCTCCATCCATTTTGTCTTGCAGTCTTCATTCTGGGCCGGATCATGTGACTCTCACCCTTGAAAATTCTCTCTTAAGGCGAGACATAGGAAGAAAGCATGAGAGGATGCCTGGGGATGACATCAATGAAGCGCTCCCTCTTCTGGAGCTCTGTCCTCTTGCTTAGGATGAGGAGCTAGTGATGTGATACCATCACTGCCTTGCACCCCTAGAGGAGTTTGTTTGGCTGTCTTGGAGGCGTGCCTGTTCGAGGAGAAGGAGGTAGTTCCTTATCTAGAAAATATCTTATTTTTGTGAACGAACAATCCTGGGTCCCTCGGGATCAGTGAAAGACGATGTGATCGATTGGATCATGCCTGCGTGAAGTCTCTCCGACTGGCAGATCTTTATTTGTTTCAGCATCGAAGCTTGTATGGTGAATAAGATCAGATTAACTGTATTTCTTTTTTAAAAAGCAAACAAAAATATGTGATAAATCTCATATTATTCTTGTCAGATGTAACCGAGTTGTATTTGGATGGATGTAATCGGAAAAGTTTGTAATAAAAATAGTAACTTTTGTTTTTTTGAAATGAGAGTATTGTTTGGATCTTGCATGATGGCCACTCTGTTTGAACTTGGATGTCCGTTTGGAAGGTTTCCTTTGACTTCAAGATGTCTGGAACTGGCTCAGCGTGTAGTATCCGAGTGGGTGTTTGTTCCACAATGGTACCTACAAGTTTTGTCTCTGATCGTACATGTTTGACATATTTTATTACATTCTCATACTTATTTAGTAATAATCTTTGCTATTTACTTGTCTTAATGTCTGATTTTTGCAGGTGCAGATTAATGGAGATTAGAGAAGATAATTACAAATATTCCCCAACTAATTTAGATTTAATGGATGTTGGATTCGTATTGGCTTTTGAGTGGGGGAAATCCCATCAGCGGAGCTGCGAAAATAGCGTCTCAGTGAGGGAGAAATCCCTGCAACAGAGTTCGGTCTTCTGAGTGGAGGAAATCCCATAACGTAGTGTCTTGGCGGGATGTGGTGGAGCTGTGTTATGCCTCCGAGTGGGGCACATCCCATCTCGGGGTTAACAGACTACATTGGAAGTTGTTACGATGCATATGCAAGCATACAATGAGACATCTAAGTAAAGCATTAGATGCAA
Organism: Agave tequilana; assembly: GCA_038442645.1. NCBI lineage: Eukaryota > Viridiplantae > Streptophyta > Magnoliopsida > Asparagales > Asparagaceae > Agave > Agave tequilana. Next base: position 9,569 of record JAVJIF010032245.1, on the reverse strand, counting down.
ACGCGGGCAAAACTAGTTGTACAAGCTTAGTTTATGGATTTATGAAATTGCTACATGAGGGAATAATCTAAACAAGAAAATCCTCATAGATATACCCTATATCTCATGTTGCCATTGCCCAAGCGTATACGACCTGAGTTGACCCAAACAAGTCAAACACATTCAAACTTTGAAATCATACCTGAGGTCCTCGTAGCCGGGAAAACACGCCTATAGCATTGTTCTCGGAAGAATTATCGGAGCTATGACCATACGAAACTGATACGTTGTGGGGATAATCCAAATAAGAAAATCTTCATAGATATACCTAGTTCCGTATATATCCATAGTCCATTGTGTACCTGCAAGAATTGGTTCGAGGTTAGGATATCACCCATCAATAGGTTGGATGCGTCTATCGCGGATAGGGGCCCATACCGGTTGATAATCCAGTACCTCCAACATGGAAGCAAGCCCAACAATGAAGTTGTCCTCTCGTGCGGGAGATACTCATCAATAGAGCTGTTGTTGGCCCAAAGGCCCATCACACTAGTTTTGATGATGATTAACTTATGTAGTTATAGTACTAATGATCTTTACTCATTTAGTTTCAGATATTCAATCAAGATCTTAATAGGTGTTTAGCTTCAATAAAAGATTCGAAATCAAGTTTTGAAGTTAGCACGTGTTGATTCAAGAGCTCACGCATCAAGATTGTATCAAGTACTCAAAGAGGAGTCTAACTCATGGATCAAGTTTGGACCAAGTCAAGATGTAGAAGAAGATTTTCAAGAGAAGATTTCTAAGACTTGAGTCAAGTGTTTGTAAGTTTAAGATTTCTGTTTAGGATAAAATAGAAAGGATAGATTAGTTGTGGATTGCTCAAGCTCATATACACACATATAAAACATTTCAAATTAAATAGTTTTAGTTTTTGAAAAACACAGTTTTGGTTTTGGTCTTCAAAGAATACATCTTTCCGTTTCATGAATAGATTTCATCAAAAAAATTTACATGATTTATATGTGTATTGTATTCATCCATACACATTGTTGATTCATATTGTTTAGAAAAACTTATTTTGATGTTTCTAGTTCATGATTTTAAGTTTTGTTAAAGTCAAAACTTATTTTGAGCTTATTGTCAAAAACAAGTATACTTCATCTTATATGCGTATTGGATCATTTCTATACACACTATACTTCAAATGAGTTTTAATATCTTGCTTTTGTATTTGAACAAGTTTTGAAAAAATTGGTTTTTCATTTCAAACTTTAGTTTTTGAAAAAATACGATTTCTGGTTTAAGCTTTAATTTCTATGCCTAAAAAATAGTTCAAATTGCTTGTAATATGTGTTGATTTTTGATCATACATATTTGTACTTCAAAGTATTCCAATGAACCTATTTTGTGAAATTTATGGGGTTTATGGGAATTTATAGGTATTTATTTGACCACATTTTCAATCCTATATTCCCAGGTTCTGGGCTGCTGGCGGTCGATCGACCAGTCGATCGAACCAGGGCTCGGTCGACCGTTCAGTCGACCAACGTGCATAGAAACATGCATAAGGCCTAGCACGTTATCTCGGTCAACCGAACGGCTGACCGTAGCAAGAGCTCGGTCGACCGAGCGGTCAACTATCTGGCACTACCCAACTCTCGCGTAGTGGCCGGTCGACCACGCAGTCGACTGACAAAGGATTTCCCCTCTTTATTTTTAGGGACAGTCGACCGACCGGTCGACCGACAACCCCAACGATCATTTTTATGATCGTTGGTCTGGCCTGAAAACTGTACCTAACGGTTAGTTTTCTGAACCCTATATATATAGGGTCTTTTGGCTAGTTTTGAACAAGATTTTGGAAAAGCTTTTTAGAGCCAGTTTTTTCTATCTTTCTTAGAGTTTTCTCCACAAGTTTTTAGGCTAAACTTTCATATTAAAAGGAGAGTTTTTCAAGAGTATTTATCTTGAGTTTTCAAAAGCATTCTCTTAGTTTTTCACCACAAAATATATATTGTTTTCTCACAAAAGTTTAAGCTTTTCATGCTATATTCATCCTCTAGGTTCCTTGTGTGAGAGTTATTTTTGTACTCAAGAGAAGTGATCATAAGTGTTCCACCCCTTGTATTAAGGAGTTGTCTAGGTTGCGGCCTCGGCGAGCTTGCGGGTTCGCGTGTGTTGTTCTTGCTAGAACAAGTGAGGGACTAGCGGGTCCAAGAGTTCTTGAGGGAGCTCGTTGTAGGTGTTATGCCACTGAGTGATCTTGCGGGATCGTTTATAATGAAAATCCTTTATAGTGGTGAAGGCGGGGACGTAGAGCAAGTGGCTCGAACTCGAAATAATTCTCACGTGTTTGCGATTGCTCATCTCTCTCTTTCACTCACTTGTGTTTATATCGTGCAGGATTTTATTGTTCATCTCTATATGCTTGATATATCTTATGCTTAACTGATATATGCTTGGGATTTGCTCACTCTAGTATTTAACCAAATGAGCCATAGTGGTACCTCAATCTTAGTCTAGAGGAATCTTGAGGAGATAGTCCAGAGCCCTTCACCGAGAATTCAGCTTCTCTCTTTGGTTATACGTTGTATGTAGTTTTAGTTTGCATAATAATTTTTTAATTCCGCATTAGTTTTGCATTTGATTAGCTAGTCACCTATTCACCCCCCTCTAGGTGAACTATAGCTATCTCCCGAGTGAGGGCACATCCCATCATCGGAATACGGAAGGAAGCTGACAAAGAGAAAATATTGGGGGTTCATTTGCCTGTATGTTCAGATGAGGGGAGCCCGAAGGCTAGTGTCAGTGTTCCAAAATGAGGGCACATCCTATCAGCGAAATAACATATAGGGGCTCTGAGAGGGGGAATTCTCTCCACAGAGTGGGGGACTGTGAGTCAGGACACATCCCACAACAGAGTGTTTTAGCTCCTGTAGGACTATTGAGAAAGGCCTGTAGTGTCACGCTCCTTTCAAAAACACGCTGGAGTGGAGACATGATGAGAGTCGGCGACACATATACGCAAGAAAAATACCCCACGTATACGCGTTAAGCATTAAATAAGCCGAACAAGCTATATAAGTCAACTATAATGATCACGATCAATGCAATAACACATATAGATGTCAACACGATATGATATATGAATAAAGAAATGAAATGACAACTGAGTCTGATATAGGGGATCAAAAGGATAACAACAGGAATAAAAGAAAGTAGGAATATCGATGATCAAGTCGAGGGTAACTCCAGGATATTTGAAAAGCATGCGATGTTACCGGTGGTCAAATAGAGAGAAACTCCGGCTCCTCGCAATTCGTACGATCTCATCGAAGACCTGATCAATAGAACAAAGCATCCTATACCTGAATGCGCAAATCCAGGGGAGTTAGAAAACTCCCAACACGTGTGTAAGATGAAGGAATGGTGTACGTGCATAATACATGTATACAAAAATAACATGACTAAAACAATAAATAGAAGATAGCTAAATAACCAATATCATGAATAAAGCTACGAACAAAATATAACTCATATCATGGTAAAAGGAAACAACTGATGTCAAAGAGGTGTGATCTACCACAGTCTCTAATCTGTTTAGTTATTATTAACCTAATGATTGGTCATCAATAATGCATATTATTATTCACATTTTTATGCTTAATTTTTGTTAACATTACTATTTAATTTATTATTATTTAGTGATGTGCATGCCTCCATAATCCAAGAGAAAGTCCAAAAGAAGCCCAAAAGCCCACAAGAATTATGAAAATAACGATTAATTGGAAAGATAAAAGGAAACATCTTTTCTCTCTCATTTAAATTTGGGTTTTAAATTAATAAATTTAAAATCTAGAGGAGGAGAAGGATAGAATAAGATGAATCCTCATCCTAATTAAATATAGAGGTGGACTTCTATTTAAATCTGATTGCTTGCACTATAAGATGAAGATAAAGGGGAGAAAAATCTGAATTTAACTCGAAATTAGAGATAACTTGATCTCTAAGTTATCTAAAAGATCATAATATTTCAAATTCTAGAGATCAACTGAAGATTCGGAGGATAGATCACAAGATGGACGGACCAAAGGAGGCCACACCAAAGCGAGTGGCCAATTTTGCCGCGAAAACATGGCCAAAATCGCGTTTTCGCGGTCATTTTGAAGCGGTTGGCGTGGCGGTTGAGGGACAGTGTTTGTGTAGGACTTTACTTCTTAAATCTGCCTATAAATACCTCTGCAGAGCAACAGAGGAGAGGCATCTTAGAGATTAAGTATAGGACTATTTGTTAGCTATTTATTTTTCAAATTTATTGTATTATTTTGCTTTTCTATTTGGAAAAGAAGATTTTTGAAGAAGAAGAAGAACTTGTAATGGTTGGTGACATCCATTAATAAAGGTTTATTATTCTATTCATCTCTTTTATTTTCAATTTAATTGTTTTATTGTTTTAGTTTTTTATTTGCTTTTGTTCTTTCTTTTTTATGCAACTTTCTTTCTTCATAATAAATCCTGAAAATAATAAAAATATGAATAACTAAATTAACTTATAGTTTGCTAATCTCTCGATCAACTAAATTTAGTCTAAAAATGAACTGATTGAAATCCATGCTTAATAGAAACCTAGGATTGAATTGATAATTCTTGAAGATTAATAATTAATTAAGTTGAATTAATTTAGGGTTGTACTTTTCATGATTATTCTTAGTTCATATTTAGAAACTTTGATAGCATCTTGTTAGGTTTAAAAGACTTTTCTTATGCTATGCTTAGCAACTAGGATGAACTAAAGTTTAATTATAATTAGTATACTCTAATTAGAGTTTATAATATTTTTACTCATCTTACTTGATTCTCAATCAAAACCCTAGGCTAGATTTTTATGGCTTCAATATGATGTTCTTCCCTTTTAGACTAACACTTAGTTATTGTAGATGATTAGTAGACTATAATCTCATTACTTAATTAAATCGTTTTTCTTACAATCAATATTCTTTTTTCAAGCTATTTGTTAGAGAATTCATTCCGAAAAGCTTCCTCGCATCTTTCCTTGCGGATCGATCCGTCTAGGCTTGCTACGCTGATAATTTGAGAAGAGACTAAGAACTTTCTTTATTTCAATTCAATTTTTCTTAATCAAAAATTTTGGCGCCGTTGCCGGGGAGGAACATTACGATATTCTCTAAAATTAATCTTTTTCTTTTCGTTCTGTTTGTAGGATCTGATAATAGGAAAATTACTGCAGCTCAGGAAAAGTAGCAAATCTGTGCCTCTGCCCTAGAAGGCAGAGCCAAAGTATACACAAAACACCTGTGTTTTCGCGGCTATTGTCACGTTTCCGCGATTTTTGGAGCTCCATATTTCTTAAATTTTTGCAGGTTACTGCGAATTGTAAGGTCTTGTTTACTACTTTGATAATTTTTCTCTGTGATCACCCTACAAACTGCTAACTAATTAACAATAAAACTATTTGTTGACTAATTAAAAAAAATAGACTTTTACATCATTGGCACGTATCTATTTAAATTTCTTAATTTTTGTTGAAGAGTGCTGGTGACAAGGTACGTTCATATTGCATATAGATTAGGAAGCACACTTGGCTGATTTACTACTTTGAGTGATTTTGTTTATTTGTTTGTACACGTGCACTAATTCATCTTAAGGGCAAAAACCCATAAACAACATAAGGTGGGGACGTCATTGCCCTTCCTTGACCCACAAACTATTTCCGTTGCACTCACAACCCTAACCCTAAAATAAAAATTGACTAGACGTTGGCCTTAGGTTAACTCAGGCTCATTAAGAGATTGACTAAAGGAGGAAGTTGTTGAAAATAACTCTTACCCAATCGGTGTCTAAGGTTAGGGATTGAGGGGTGAAACCCCGAAAGTTGGTAGTTTGACATAATTAGGCTCGTCTTTGACGGATATCTCTCATCGATCTTCCCACCTATCTGGCTGATTAACTTATGATTAAGGTCGATAATATACCTCCCAAAGACAATCTAAAGTTAGGAGTCGTCTAGGTTCAGGCTTCCCTAGATTAATATTTTGATTTTTGATTGATTGGGTGAACTTGCTTGTTAATTGTGCATGTCAGTTTGGTCGTGAGACCCAGTAACATTTAGACTAACTAGGAACAGTTCCCCACCCAAACCCGATCCACACATGGCACAACCACTATCACTGCAGGATAGGTTCTATCCTATTAGGACCTCTCTTTCATCTTGCATTCAGCTCCCCGATATGGGAGACAACCAATTTGAGCTGAAACCACAATACATCAACACTCTTCCCAAGTTTCATGGATTTGAATCTAGGATGCATACTTTTTCATAAGAGAATTTGAGAAAGTATGTTTAATGACGAAAATACCCAACCTAGGAGTAGATGCCGTTAAGTTACGTTTTGTCCCATTCTCTTTGAAAGACTTAGCAAAGAAATGATTCTACAGTCTAGAAGCTGGTTCCATATCATCATGGGATAATTTCGTCAAGGTCTTCTTGAAGTTCTATCCCATTCACAAGACTGCACAAATTAGAAAAAATATCTTGCAGTTTAAGCAAATAGCTAATGAGCCTTTTTGGAAATACTTCAAACGTTTTAAGGACCTCCTTGCCCAATGTTCTCATCATGGGATAGAGAAATGATGACTTTACTAAGCTCTTTATAATGGATTAGAATATTAAATGAAAACTCTATTAGAATCCATATGCCAAGAAGGAATTTTGAAAAAGAACGATGATGAAGGATGGTTATTATATGAAGATTTGGCTGATAAGACCATCCAATAGGAACCAACTCTGAAAAAATTTAGGACTAACGACCTAGCTCTCCTAAAGGAGGTGCCCAATGCATTGAGGCAAACATAGCTACCGAAGCTAAACTAGCTATTGCAATGTGAAAACTAGGAGCTCTAGAAACTAAGGAGCCAGTCTCTGTGAGCCAAGTCAACCCAACACCCTCAGCGGGGTTGTACTTACTGTCAGGCCATGAACCACATGTTCGAGGAATGTCCCGTCTTTTTAGCTCAACAAATGTTGCCAGATAATATAAATGCAGCCTTCACAAGGCTCGTCAACAATCCATATTCATGCACCTATAATCTCGGTTGGAGAAATCACCCAAATTTCTCATGGGGGCCGAACAACATTGATCAAATAAGGCCCAAATTCTCTAATAATTTCTAACAACCTCCTTATCAATAAAATTTCCCTAACCAAAGTCTTCCACCCTCTTTCCAAAATTCACATATGGAAACAAACACTCTCCAATATGGAAAGAAAGGTGGACACTCTAATTAAAAATCAAGAAACACTAGCTCAAGTCATGATAAGGATAGAGATGCAATTGAGTCAACAAGCTAATCCAATTAGTGAAAGACAAAAGGTTACTCTACCACGTAACCATTGCCAAACCCTAGGAATCCTAGGCAAGCCAATGAGGCTCAAGATCCAAACCAGTGTAACTTGGTTCATACATTAAGGTCAGAAAAATAAGTTGATAATCAAGTATCCATGCCACCGAACCCAAGTCAAACATCCATCCATCTAGTTCCACTCCAACTCCACAAAACTCCAAGAAACCAAAATTGATAAGTTAGCAAAACAAGTGCATCAACTTATAGCCCCATATCTCAATAGGCTTAAAAATAATAATAATGTACATATGGAGAAAATACTGTGGTGTTCAATGAAGTAAGGCTTAATATATCACTTCTTGATGCAATCCAACAAGTCTCTAGTTATGCCAAATTCCTTAAGGACATGTGCATCAAGAAAAGAAAAACAAATGTGCTCAAGAAGATTTTTCTAACCACTAATATTAGTGAGCTATTGTTCAACAGATCCCAGTCAAGTACAAAGATCCTGATTGTCCCACCTTTCTTGTTCAATAGGTTAAGCTGAAATTAGTAGAGCACTTCTTGATTTGGGAGCAAGCATTAATTTGCTTCCCTTTTCCGTATATCAACAACTTGGGTCAATCAAATTTAGGCCAACTCAAGTTATGATCCAGTTAGCTGACCGATCAGTTAAGTTTCCAAAGGGAGAAATCAATGATGTCCTTATAGGTGTAGGAGAATTTATTTACCCAGTGGATTTTATTGTTCAAGAGACATAACCGTGTCTAATTCTAGGTCCCAAACTCCCGTCATCTTGTGACGTTCTTCCCTCACGACTGCTAATGCAATTATAAATTATAGAAACGGATCCATGAGAATGACCTTTGGAGATATGACTAAGGAAGTTAATGTTTTCAACTTAGGTAACCACCCCTACGATATCGACGACCAACCCTTTAAGGTCAAATAATTGAAAATGTGACTAATGAGCACAGAGAGGAGATAAAACTAGAAGTAAAGTGTGATACCGAGTTAGAATTTGAAGATTTTAACCTTGACAAGATAGTCAATTCTACGATTGAGTGGGCATCAAGCCCAAGTTTATTAAATCAGGAGCCAATAAATCTTACTCCACCTATCGGGTCATCTCCTTCTTAAAGCTAAAAATCTTGCCCAAGCATCTCAATTACGCCTACCTAGGTGAACAAAAGACTCTACCAGTTATACTTGCATCCAACTTAACCAACAAGCAAGAGAAAGACCTTACAAGAATCCTTAGGAAGCATAAGGAAGCCATTGGTTAGACAATGACCGACATAAAAGGATTATGTCCGACTAGAATTCAACACCGAATCCATCTAAATAAAGAGGCAAAACCATATAGGGAACCACAACGTAGGTTAAATCCTATCATTCAATAAGCTATACGAGCTGAAATAGTGAAACTTTTAGATAATGGGATAATTTATCCTATTTCTGATAGCCAGTGGGTCAGTGTTTGAGTTTTTACCAGCACACAAAAATATAGAATTTCAGAATTTAAGAATAGAATGTTCAAGCACTCAATGTTATCGCTATAGCAAGTGATTATGCGGGTCATGATCCACAAGAGGGACTAGCGATGAAAGCATTTTAGTAAGTTCTCTTTTGAGCTACATTCAATGGTTAATGATCTTCTTTTAGTTCTTTAAAAGAAAAGAAAAATAGGTTAATGTTAAGTTACGAAGAAAGTGATAGATTGAGAAGGTGGAGAAAATAGAAAATGGATTTAAACAAAGAAATTAGCAAGATTGAGTAAAATGGTTGGGAGATTGTGGTGATCTAAACTAAAAAATTAAAAGAAAAGAAAGAAAACTTAAAAGAAAAACTTACCTCCTCTGGTTGATGACTTACCTGAAACTCTTGCATGTTTTACTTTACTTCAGAGGCGATCAACGCATAACCCATAAGATCGAGCTCAGTCCCCATTCACATTACAGCATCAAGACGAACAAGAATGAAATGATACGTAATTTTGAGAAGGAGAACATCATCATGAATATCGATGGCACTCACACAAAATGGCTATAATGATGCTTCTAGATTTACTTGGATATTCATCAAAACTAAAAGAGAAAAAGTAGAAAGAAGAAGAAGAAATATAAACAAAGAAGAGCATAAAGATGTTACCTTTGCTTGCTTGCAGAAACGATGAAGAAAGGAGGAGGTTATATCGGTGTCACTCTCAACATAAGTCTCTCTCT